>JARJHM010000340.1:0-327474 GCA_033356055.1 Carex pumila | reverse complement strand
AAAGTTATTAGTCTTTTAACTGTCCCAATTGGTATAGAAAGCTATTCGTCACCTCTCGGTACTTGGTACAATTTTCTAACCTAACGGGTTAGCCCGTACTAAGACAAGCGTCGCCTCTCGGCACTTAGCCTACCAAATACCACTCTTCTTGTATGATCAAGGACTTAAATAGTTCATTTCTCTAAGTTGTTAAATACCGAATCCTAGGAGTTTCATGCATATGTCGAATATAAGTCATCACAATCCAAATTCAATATAAAGGACAAAGGATCAGTACTAAGGAACAAGGTAATATGATATAACAATCAACTAATCCATAGACATAAGTTTCAAGGTTCTAACCCTATTATCAACCCTAGAAATAACCTTAGCCAATCATGGCTGAAGTACACAAAGAAATAACAAGTAAAAAGAGGTTCTAAAAGAAGGAAATCAATGTAACCGCTCGAAGAATTCGCGATATCTTCTTCTCCCTCCTTTTGTCTCCCCTTTTTCTCCTGTGCTTTTCTCCCTTTCTAATGTCTAAAATTGCGTCCCTAAAACAGTCATCCCCCTTTTCAGAAATAAAAACAACTAATAATAGCAAAAATCTCGCTCTGGAACTGTTTTATTGCGGGCCGCAATAACCTCCATTGCGGGCCGCAATAATATTACAAATTTTTCTGTTCTGCAAATCTGTTCTGACTAGTTGGTTGCGGCCCGCAATAAAATAATTGCGGGCCGCAATAAAAGTGAAAATTCGCCAGACTTCGTGCTTTTCTTGCTCCAGATAGCTCGTCTTCCTCCGTTAAGCTCCAAGCACTTGATTGCCTACAAAATAAACACAGCTAGGGCGGGTAACTTGAACTTTTAAACATTCTAACCTAATTAAATTCTAATTTCAATAAAACTCGGCTTAATTTACACAACAAACCCTAGGTTTCAACATATATCATTTTGGCTTATCAAATTCCCCCAAGCCTAGTCTTTGCTTGTCCCAAGCAAGTCTAAACCCTCACAGGGATTCCCGGGTTTTGTCTATGTATCTCAAACCAAGTTATCTAAACTATCCTAAAGACTTTAAAAATAAAATTGGTCAGTCAACGCAATTTAGTGTTCAAACAGTTTAATTCAAAGCATGAGTGTGTCAAACAATTATGCGGGTTTTTTTCAATGATCTTCTTCACCTCACAAACGCACGTTTCGATTTTAATTAAGCAAGTTTATATCTATATGACACTTCAGAATTAGTTAATCCTAAATTTTTCTCCCCCGTTCTACAAGTGACAACCAATTCCAGAAAATCCTTTTAAAAATTTAATTTTTGTTAGGAGTGTAGACTGTGCCTGATGCTTTGACTTTTTTTTTTTTTTTTTTTTTTTTTTACTTAGCATCTGTCTGTTTTCGGCTCACTCATTTTTCCACTCATTTTTGTTTATTTATTTATTATTATTATATATATATATTTTTTATTTTTTTTTATTATGCGGATATATCTGTCCCAAGGACTTCAATCCAACATAGCTCACTTTTTTTTTTTTTTTTTTTTTTTTTTTTTTTTCAGCCTACACCTTTGTTCAATTAAGTCCAATTAGAAAAGAATTTCTGAGTCTCGCGCAAAGTTTCCTACGGGCACCAAGCCTTTCGGTAACTCTTGGCATGGCGCGTCTGAGACTTGATTTTCAACATGTAGAGAGGTTCTAATTTAAGACCACAGGTACTAAAGTGTCATAAAACATAAATTCACTAATTCTTATGCCAACTTGCGCCATGTGGTTATACCATTTAAATCCCCACTTAGATTGTGACATTCTCTCAAAACATTCAAATTTAATTGTTTTTACCCTAAATAGCACAGAACTTACCATTTATATATATATATATATATATATATATATATATATTTTTTTTTTGTTATACGAAAAGAATAAATAGCTTAAAACTAAGATACAATTCCGACATTTTACCCCCCCAAGCCTAAGCATTGGCACCGACCCGGTGCAATAAACAAGCTAATGAAAGGTAAAAAGTGGAGATAAAGAAACTCACAATAAAATCAGGCTGGTGGAGGTGGTGGAGGTGGTTCCGCAGTCCCCTGAGAAGAAGATGTACCAGTCGCTGATGGTGATGGACGCGTAGGTCGACGGCGCCTCGGTATCGAGTCAGCAGAAACAAAGCCGGAGTCAGACATATGCCCGTAGATGCGGTCCGTCCTATAGTAGGTGGTATGCTGCTGCTCAGCTATCTCATCCACCGTCCCTGCAAGGTCCGTGTACTGGACATGCATACGCCCCATCTGCTCGGTGAGCCGAGTCATGTCAGAGCGAGAAGTGCTGAACTGACCCGTCATGTAGGTCTGATGCTCAGTAAACTGCCCTCCTATGTGAGTACGGAGATCGGCAATCTGTCGATCGGCAGAGTTGAACCGCTCATCCACATAGTCGCGCAGCTTTGTGATGTTGGTGTTCATAGTCTGCATCAACTCGTACATTTGCTGCGGGGTCACTTGGTCAGTACCGGGAGCCCAAAATGGAGGAGGAGGCTGAGGCTGCTCAGGTCCAGGGATCCCAAATGGATCAACAGCGGCTTGTGCGGCAGGATGTTGCGGTTGTGCCATGTCAAGAGGCAGAATCCAAGTGGAGGGATCTGCCCTATCGACCGGTATCGGGAGAGGCACTGGAATCTGCCGACCGCTGGAGATGAAGAAGAAAGAGTTGCCGATGCGAGAGAAGATGCCAGCCGACTGAAGATACGCCATGTCTATGAACTCGGACTGTTTTTGGAGGCGATGGGCAGGGACTCTGAAAACTGGCCCGTCTGCAGGAATGACCCCATGATAGATGGCAAGACGGGTCACAAAGCCCCCGCAGGAGATCATACCGCCCGGAGTGGCATTTGTCCTCACGTTCAGGAGATTGTCGATGAAGAAGCTGCCAACGTGGGGTAATTTCTCGGGACTGGTCAGGGCATGGATCATGGCGTAGATGAAGTATGTCTCGCACTCGCCCATGGTGCCTACCGTCTCACCGCGTGCAAAGATGGTGAAGGAGAGAGCACGCTGGATGTAGCGAAACACCGGGTGGCTGATCTGACTGGCCTTGTATGTCCGCCTCGGACCACCAATCAGCTGGCAAGAGAAATCATAGAAGCTGGAATCCGGCTCCCAATTTGGCACCGTCACGGCATCAGGCTGGTGAGGAAACCCCAGGAGGTTGCTAAGTTCCTCAATTGTGATCTGGTACTCTGCACCGTCCAGATAGTACTGCAATAAAACGTCATCCTCCATGTGCAGAGTAGACAAAAACTCATAGGTCAAGGTGCGGTATGCAGGAAATGGTCTGGTACAGTAGTCCCAAATACCGAGGGAAGACATGAGGGAATGAACCTCATCCAAAATACCCAACTGCTGAAGGGTAGGTATGTGAACATATTTGGGCTGGACAACCTTTTTGGTTCTAAGAATTTGGAAATTTTCTCGTGCTTTTGGATGCACAAACCTAAGACCATAGTCAGTGTCATGGCTTTCAGGCCACTGATCTTGAGGTAGAGTGGTCCAGTCAGGTTGGTCAGACATTTCAATATCACCAGACCCACTGTTGGTATTGGCCCCTCCCCGATATTGTCTGGAACGTTTCGAGGGGATGAAATCGTCCTCTGCTACTGCCTTACCCTTGCCCCTTGGTTTTGGTGGCATGATTGGTGTTCAATTGGTTCAATAGGTTCAATTTAAACACAATTCTCAATTTGGTACAACTTAAGCAATCACACCTCTAAATCCTAACTCAATTCAAACACAATTCACAATTGATTCACTTTGATTAATAAATTGAGAAGAAAGAGTTAGAGATACAACCAAATGTGCACAATGAAACCAATGTGAAGTGGAGATGCAACCGAGAAGTCCAAACGCCGAGTCGATCCGCCAAATTCCAGGAGAAATCAGCCTTTTAATGCCTTCTGTGAGCTTTATTGCGGGCCGCAATAAGCCTGGTTGCCGGCCGCAATAAGTTGTTTCAATAAGACGCCTCTCTGACTACTTGGTTGCGGGCCGCAATAAATGGAATTGCGGGCCGCAATAAATGGAATTGCGGGCCGCAATAAATGGAATTGCGGGCCGCAATAGATCTGCGTGAAAGGGGCTGGTCTGGCTGCCGTGTTGCGGGCCGCAATGAGTTGGTGTTGCGGGCCGCAATAACCGCGGTGGAGAGGCAGAAAAGTACGGGTTTAGGGTTGTGAGAGAGGGGTTGTAGAGAGTAGAGAGAGATTGAGAAAGGGATTGAGAGAGAGTTGAGCGAAAGAGAGATGGAGATTGAGAGATTGAGAGAGAGAGTGGAGAGAAAGAGATGGAGAGGAAGAGAAATAGGGAGAGAGATGAGAGAAATGAGAGATGGGGGAAGGGAGTCAGAGAGAAAGAGAGAGATATTTTTGCAAAAAGGCCCCCCTTTTATCACAAATTCGCATCTGTTCGGCCTCCATTGCGGGCCGCAATAGACTTCATTGCGGGCCGCAATGGACTTAATTTTTTTTTTTTTACTCTCTGACTGCTTCTTTGCGGCCCGCAATAAAATTATTGCGGCCCGCAAAGAAGCCTGAAATCTTCTGAAAAACCTAAATTAACCTATCTAAATGCAAAATAAATTTAAAAATACGAAATTTAAAATTGCAAAAAGGTAAATTTCTTGGGTTGCCTCCCAAGAAGCGCTCTTTTAGGGTCTCGAGCTCGACCATTCTCCTCTTTTAGTTCATTTGTGCATCGGTAAGGGAGATGTTAATCTTTCCTTCAACCGGTTCTCCATGATTGTACACCTTGAGCCTCTGGCTATTTACTTTAAACGCGCCAGTTCGTTCGCTCCAGATTTCCACCGCCCCATGTTCAAACACGCGTTTCACCTGAAACGGGCCACTCCATTTGGACTTGAGTTTGCCTGCAAAGAGTTTAAAACGTGAATTGAACAATAAAACATAATCACCAATATTAAACTCCCTTCGTATGATGTGCTTGTCATGCCATTGTTTTGTCTTCTCCTTGTAGATTTTGGCATTCTCATACGCGTTAAGACGGATTTCCTCAAGTTCATGCAAGTTGAGGATGCGTTTTTGTCCGGCTTGGTGCATGTCAAAGTTGAGGGACTTGATAGCCCAGAATGCCCTATGCTCCAATTCGACTGGCAAATGGCATGGCTTGCCATAGACAAGCTTGAAAGGGGTCATGCCAATTGGTGTCTTGTAGGCCGTGCGGTATGCCCAAAGTGCATCATCTAGCCTCAGACTCCAGTCTTTTCGGGTCAATCCTACAGCAGTTTGGAGGATGTGCTTGATCTCTCGGTTTGACACTTCAACTTGGCCACTTGTTTGCGGATGGTACGGAGTTGCTACCTTGTGTTTGACACCATACTTCTCCATTAAACTTTCAAAGGAGCGGTTTATGAAGTGGGAGCCCCCATCACTAATCACCACCCTTGGAACACCAAATCTTGGGAAGATTATTTTTTGGAAGAGGCGCTTGACGGTCTTTGAATCGGCCCCTGGGCTTGGTATTGCTTCTACCCATTTGGAAACATAATCTACTGCTACAAGGATGAATTTGTTGTTGCATGAACTCGGGAATGGCCCCATGAAATCAATCCCCCAAACATCGAACAATTCGACTTCTAGGATACTTTGTTGAGGCATCTCATGTCGCTTGGTGATACTTCCCAACCTTTGACACTTATCACAAGAGACAACAAATTGCCTTGTATCCTTAAAAAGAGTCGGCCAAAAGAAACCTGCTTGCAGGACTTTGGCGGCGGTTTTGTTGGTTGAGGCATGTCCTCCATATGGTGATGAATGACAATGGTGGAGAATTGATTGAACCTCATCCTGTGGAATGCAACGCCTATGAATCCCATCGACACCAAGCTCGAAAAGATATGGGTCATCCCAAAAATAGTGTTTGGTATCCGCAAAGAATTTCTTCCGTTGTTGGTATGTGAGGTAGGGTGGTAGAACTCCGCATGCAAGGAAATTGGCAATATCCGCGAACCATGGGTATTCGATTTTACCCACTTGGTAGAGCTGCTCATCGGCAAAAGAGTCATCAATGGGTAAGTCTTCATTTGGTTCAGGTTTGATGCGCGAAAGGTGGTCAGCTACAAGGTTCTCGGTACCCTTCTTGTCCCTTATCTCCAGGTCGAACTCTTGGAGTAAGAGAATCCAACGGATGAGTCGGGGTTTGGCATCTTTTTTCGTGAGAAGATAGCGAACTGCGGCGTGATCCGTGTAGACTATCACCTTGGAACCAACTAGGTAAGGCCTAAACTTGTTGATGGCGAAGACTACCGCAAGTAGCTCCTTTTCGGTAGTGGTGTAATTGACTTGAGCCTCATCTAGAACTTTGCTTGCATAGTAGATGGCGCACGGCTTTTTGTCAATTCGTTGCCCTAGCACTGCTCCAATGGCGTAATCGCTCGCATCGCACATAATCTCGAAAGATTCGTTCCAATTTGGTGGTTGCAGGATGGGAGCGGAGATCAATGCTTCCTTTAACCTATTAAAAGCATCTAGACACTCTTGGGTAAAATCAAATGGAGCATCTTTTAGCAAAAGATTAGTCAAGGGTTTAGCAATTTTAGAAAAGTCCTTGATGAACCTTCTATAAAACCCAGCGTGTCCTAGAATACTTCTAACCCCTTTTACATTTGTTGGTGGAGGTAATTTTTCAATCACCTCAATCTTTGCACGGTCAACCTCTAAACCCTTAGCAGAAATAACATGACCTAAAACCACACCCTCTTGTACCATAAAGTGACATTTTTCCCAATTCAAAACAAGGTTTACCTCTTCACATCTTTGTAGGACTTTAGATAGGTTTAACAAACATCCATCAAAAGTGGTACCATAAACCGAGAAGTCATCCATGAAAACTTCCATAGACTTCTCAATTAGGTCAGAAAATATACCCATCATAGCCCTTTGAAATGTTGCAGGTGCATTACACAAACCAAAGGGCATCCTACGATATGCAAAGGTACCGTATGGACAAGTGAAAGTGGTATTTTCTTGGTCATCAGGGTGAATTGGTATTTGAAAGAATCCACTATAACCATCAAGATAACAAAAGAAAGAGTGCTTAGCTAGCCGTTCAAGCAGTTGATCAATGAACGGAAGAGGGAAATGATCCTTGCGTGTGCTGGTATTGAGCTTTCGATAGTTGATGCACATGCGCCATCCCGTCACTAGTCGTGTTGCAATCGGTTCGCCATTCTCCCCTTCTATCACGGTTGTCCCTCCCTTCTTTGGCACCACTTGGATTGGGCTCACCCATTTGCTGTCGGAGATTGAATAGATGATGCCGGCATCAAGCAGTTTCTGAATCTCCTTCCGCACTACCTCACTAAGGTTCGGGTTCAATCTTCGCTGTCCTTCAATGGTTGGCTTGTGTCCTTCCTCCATGAGAATGCGGTGCATGCAGATGGAAGGGTTGATTCCTTTGAGGTCATCAATGGTGTATCCAATGGCCTTTCGGTGCATCCTCAAGATTTGTAGAAGTTGTGAGGTTTGGTCTTGGTTGAGGGATGCGTTGACAATAACGGGATAGGTTTGGTTTGGACCGAGGTATTCGTATCGAAGGGTCGAAGGTAATGGCTTAAGTTCAACCTTGGGTGCATCCTTCGAGGGTTCGGCAAAGTTGGGAAGGGCTTCGGTAGTTGAAACCTGAAGGATTGGGCTCAGAATAGGCTTTCTGTCAATCTGGGAAGGGTTATTGCGGGCCGCAATAAATTTGGATTTCTGCAGAGTCTCTGTCTGGATTGGTTGCGGGCCGCAATAACTTTTATTGCGGGCCGCAATAAGGTCTACAGAACTCGTTTGGTCAGATTTTTCGCACTCCTGATCCATCCAACATTCAAAGGAACCCTTCTCCAAGTTGTTTATGAGTTCCTCATCTATCAACCTGTCGAGAATCTCAACACTACAAACACTTTGATCATTAGATGGATATTTCATTGATCTTTTGATGTCAAATGTTAATTTTTCTTCACCAATGTTCATTGTAATAATTCCATCATGAACATAAATCACAGCTTTTGCCGTATTGAGAAATGGTCGACCTAGCAAGAGTGGAGTGTGAGTATCCTCATCCATGTCCACCACAACAAAGTCAATTGGTACAAAGAATTTACCAATTTGAATTGGCAAGTCCTCTACCACTCCTAGGGGTAACTTTACCGACTGGTCGGCCAATTGGAGAGAAATTCTAGTTGGCTTAAGTTCCCCTACACCCAACCTATCATAAACCGACTTTGGCATAAGACTTACACTAGCCCCTAGATCACATAATGCACGTTTGAATTGGACATTTCCTATCGAACATGGTATGGAAAATTTACCCGGATCATCCAACTTTTTGGGCAATTCATTCATTACCATGGCACTACCGTTTGAGTCTAGGGACACCATTTGGACTTCCTCAAGTTTACGCCTATTTGATAGAATGTCCTTGAAAAATTTGGTGTAAACCGGCATTTGGGTCATTACCTCAGTCAATGGTAGGTTTACATGCAATTGTTTCAACAATTCAAGGAATTTAGCAAACTGCCTATCAGTTCTCTCATTCTTAAGCCTACCAGGAAAAGGTGCAAATTTATGAGGAGGAATGTAGAGGGGTACCTGTGCACTTACCTTTGGTGGCTCATCTTGAGATGGATTCGCTTGAATAGCAGGGTCATTTGGTGCAATCGGTGTAGCTTCCTTTGAGGCAGAATCCTCGTGTGTGGAGATGTGCTCATCATTGCTTCTTGTCTCTTCACTTTGCGGCTGTACATAGGCTTGCTTTGGCATAGATGGATCCTCATATTGCGTACCGCTGCGAAGCATGTGCCTGACTGCCTTGACATCCCTGGGATTGTTTTCAGGTTTTGGTGGAAGGGAACCCGGTTGGTGGGAGGATTGTGTAGCTTGTTGTGCAACTTGATTTTCAAGCATTTTGTTTTGGGTTGCCAACATGTCTACCTTTTTAGTCAATTCATCGAATTTTTGATTTTGACTTGCCATGAAAGTCTCCATCATTAATTCGAGATTGGACTTTGGTGGTGCATTAGAACCATACCCTTGGTTACCATAACCTTGATTTGGCCGATTAAAGTTCGAGTTACCTTGGGTTGATTGGTCATTTTGTTTCCACGAAAAGTTTGGGTGATTCCTCCAACCGGGATTGTAAGTATTAGAGTAAGGATTGTTATTTGGTTTGAAATTGCCTTGGTTTATGGCATTAACTTCCTCATGACTAACCTCATTACCTATACCACAATTTAGTGCTAAATGATCGGTCCCACCACAAATTGAACAAGGGAGAGAAGAAGGATAATTTACCGATTTTACGCTCATTTGATCAATCTTGCGATTTAAAGCGGCAATTTCTGCGGCCATGTTTGAATTTGAGTTCACCTCCTTCATTCCCCGTTGCAGGATGACCGGGGTCTCCCTAGGGTTGTGCCATTGGCTTTGGTTGAGAGCCATGTCATCAACCAACTTGTATCCATCAACAGCCCCTTTGTTCATGAGACTACCTCCAGCGGCTGCGTCTAGCATACCCTTGTCTTGTGGCAGAAGACTGTTGTAAAAGATTTGCAACAGGTTCCACCCCTCAATTCCATGATGTGGACAGCACCTTTGCAGCTCTTGAAACCTCTCCCACGCCTCGCTCATGGTTTCATCTCCTCTTTGTCGGAAATTGTGGATTTGATGGCGCAAGGAGTTTGTTTTGGATGGTGGAAAGAACTTATTGAGGAAAGCATTCGCCACCTTAGGCCAAGTGTTCATGTTCTCGGGCCGTTGTCCCCTTATCCAACCTTTAGCCTTGTCTGCAAGAGAAAAAGTGAAAGCCATCACTTTAAGATCATCAGGAGAAACAGTTTGTACCTTGATTGTACTGCAGATTTCTTCAAAGTTGGCTAAGTGCTGTGTGGCATCTTCGTGAGGTAGACCATGGAAGAGATTACGCTGCACCATGCTAACCCATGCAGGAGGAATTTGGTATTCCTCAGCATTGATAGTAGGTGTAGTGTACCCCAGGTGGATTTTCTCAGCCCTAGGTGCCGTAAAGTCTCTCAAAGGGCGGTTGGCATCGGCTGCTTCAAGATTGTCTCTCTCTTGGTTAGCTGCCCTCAACCGTTGAAGTTCATTTGCCATCCGATCCCTTTCTCTTTGGAGGTTTTGAAACCTAGCATCATCATTGCCGGACGACATGTCTAACCGGCGTGGATTCAAGGGAAAGAAAGGTCCCCTCGTCGGGTGCTTGTTTCTTCTCTGATAAAAAAGATGAGTTGATCCTCTCCTCGAAAACCACTCTACCAAATCTGTGGCGTCCGGAGTAGGAGGTTCCTCTGCCAGATTTCAACCTAAATCAAAAGAGAAAGGAAATAAAAGAAAATTAAAAACAATTACTAACTAAATTACTTAGGTCCGAAATAATATTCACCGTTGTCCCCGGCAACGGCGCCAAAAACTTGATGTGTTTTATTACTACACAAGTAATAAATCCTAATTTACCCTCAATTCGGTTGCAAGTGTACAACCTTGTCAAGTAATACTTAGGGATCGTCTCCACAGGGACAATTCGGAATATTAAACCTAACCTAACTAATTTAATTAAGTAAAAGGAAATAAAAGAAATTTGTTTGTTTTTATGATGGTTTGGTTTGTCGGTGATCAAGTTTAATTAACTAAATTCTAGGTCTAAATGTGGTTTTAAAGTAAGAATGAGAAATTAGGGTCTCTTAGGGTTCCTATCCACTAATGTCACAATTAATTGATTTATTAAGGTTGTTCTTATAATTATGAAGGCACAGTCTAATGTTATCGGTATAAAGTGATATTTCTATGTTAATACCGTCTTTAAATTAGTATAAATTTCACCTCTCGGTACTTGGTTACACTAATCCAAAGTTATTAGGTCTTTTAACTGTCCCAATTGGTATAGAAAGCTATTCGTCACCTCTCGGTACTTGGTACAATTTTCTAACCTATCGGGTTAAGCCCGTATAAGACAAGCGTCGCCTCTCGGCACTTAGCCTATCAAATACCCTCTTCTTTATGATCAGGACTAAATATTCAATTTCTCAATTGTAAATACCGAATCCTAGGGTTTCATGCAATTTCGATTAAGTCATCACAACCAAATAATATAAAGAAAAGATCATACTAAGGAACAAGTAAATATGATATAAAATCAACTAATCCATGACATAAGTTTCAAGTTCTAACCCTAATCAACCCTAGAAATAACCTTAGCCAATCATGGCTGAAGTACACAAGAGAAATAACAAGTAAAAGAGTTTTAAAAGAAGGAAATCAATGTAACCGCTCGAAGAATTCGCTATCTTCTTCTCCCTCCTTTTGTCTCCCCTTTTTCTCCTGTGCTTTTCTCCCTTTCTAATGTCTAAAATTTCGTCCCTAAAACAGTCATCCCCCTTTTCAGAAATAAAAACAACTAATAATAGCAAAAATCTCGCTCTGGAACTGTTTATTGCGGGCCGCAATAACCTCCATTGCGGGCCGCAATAATAATACAAATTTTTCTGTTCTGCAAATCTGTTCTGACTAGTTGGTTGCGGCCCGCAATAAAATAATTGCGGGCCGCAATAAAAGTGAAAATTCGCCAGACTTCGTGCTTTCTTGCTCCAGATAGCTCGTCTTCCTCCGTTAAGCTCCAAGCACTTGATTGCCTACAAAATAAACACAGCTAGGGCGGTAACTTGAACTTTTAAACATTTCTAACCTAATTAAATTCTAATTTCAATAAAACTCGGCTTAATTTACACAACAAACCCTAGGTTTCAATATATATCATTTTGGCTTATCAGCCAATGAGAGGAAACCGCGATAGAGAGAATGGTGCGGATTGTTGTTGGACGCACCACGGGGCTAAAGGTGTCAAAGTAGTCAATACCTTCGATTTGATGGTAGCCTTTTGCAACTAGGCGTGCTTTGTATCGCTCGATAGAACCATCAGCGCATCTTTTGATGCGGTAGACCCATTTGCAACCAACTGGTTGATGATTGGGGGGTAAGGGAACGAGTGTCCAAGTTTTGTTTTGAGCCAAGGTATTCATTTCAAGAGCCATCGCATTGCGCCATTCGGGTTTGGAGTTAGCTTGAGTAAAGGTGGAGGGTTCGATTTCTAGGGAGGTAGAAAAGGCAATATGGTCAGGAAACTGGCGGGCTCGGCGAGTGTTATCCCTATTACGAGTTGTCATGGGATGTGTGGAAGAGTTGATGGGGTTCGGGTTTGGAGGAGATTCAGTAGTGTTATTTGAAGGTATAGAGGTATTGGTGTAGTCAGGTGTTGGTTCGAGTGAGGATTGGGGATCTGTTAGAATGGGAATTATTTGTGTGGAGGTATTGGGTTGAGTAGGTGGTAGCCCAAAAGTTGAATTGGGCTGTGAATTATTTAATGGAGAGGGATTTGGGTTTAATAAAAGGAGGGGAGAAGAGGCCGAGTTTGAAGAGGTAGTGGCTGGAGTGGGGGAGGCCGAAAGCTGTGGTGTTTTGAAAGGGAAAGTGTTTTCGTCAAATTGAACGTGTCGAGAGATGTAAATTTTATTAGAGGGTAGGTGAAGGCATCGATAGCCTTCTTGGGTGGTTGCATAACCAAGAAAAATGCAAGGAAGAGATTACATGCATCGATAGCCATTTACGGCTCTGATACCATGAACAAGACTAGGGTTTTTGTATTTTGGTTTTGGTAAATTTGTATTTTCTGTATTGATTTTAGAAGAAGGATTACATGCCTTTAAATAGGCTGATCGTTACATGCATTGCTGTATAGAAAATTTAGGTAAGTAACAAGATGTAAATAAATCAATTCTCAACGGAAACAAATATTTTCTAAATGGAAATATAATCTGCTTTGATTGGGAGGATGATCTGCATGTAATGGAGATGTCCAGTTATATGTTATTAAGAAAGAAGAAACTGAACTTCAACTTCGGTTTGTCTCTTTTTTTTTTTTAATTGGAACGGGTAGGATATGTGCAACACTTTGTGCAACAATGTATACAGAACTTCAATTTCAGTATGGGAATTTCATGCTGAACTTCAAATTTAGTAAAAATGATTTTGCTACAAAAAAATGTAATCAAGTTAGTTCCGATTTTATTTATTTATTAGTGATTGTTTAAAAAAATATTCTGCCCTTGGGGCAATTGTTTTGATGATTCCAAAACTCGGCCGCATTCGTCTCCCTCCCCAACACTCTGTCCCTCTCACTCTTTTTAGGCCTCACCTCCAACACAACACCCCTCTCTCAACTCTACATCCTCAAACGGAGAGGATAATGAAGAAAAGGGGAGGAATTGAAGCCGAGCGAAGCCTAGAACGTGGTATCGTCGAAACTCGGAGCGTTCGTAGAGTCTTTACCTTATCATAATTGGAGAATCATGGATTCGGTCATTAAAAGAGATGAGAATTAAAGTAATAAAGTAATTAAAAGTGGATACAAGTATAGTTAGAAGATTTTCTTTTTTTAAAATGTAGTGGATAATTCCATCGATTTCATATTGAAACCTTGTAGTACTTGAAAATAGTGGTTTGAAAAAATCCTCGGGGGTCAAACCCGGTCCGGTCCACTTGTGCCTGTTACCCGACTAGACCGTGCTCGTGGGCGGGTTTGCACGGGTACACGGGTATATGGGTGCGGGTATGAAACAGGCCGGATCAGGTATTTGGGAAAAAAACCCGCCCTTACCTGGACCGAGCTATACCTGTGCCCGTCTGGACCAGTCTGCGTACCCGTGAACCTGTGCCTTTGAAGAGCATAAATTAGGTACAACAAGATCTATAATTCTATGAAGGTTATAAATCAGAATTTGTAATGTCCAAGTCACAGAAATCATTTTAGAAAGCTATCAGTTGATATTTATTGCCATATCTCATGAGATCTTGATTTATTCATCTTTCATCATTGGTTGCTTCTTCCCTAAGTCACAAAATAGCTATAAATAAGGGGGAGGCAGCAGGAGTAAGGGTATCTCCCTTTTGGGGAAGCCATCTTTGGATACCACGATTCTCTCCATTGAAACCCTAATCACCTTCATCCATCTCATATCTCAAGTGAATCAAGGGTGCGAAGGATTGAACAACTTGACGGATATCGAGGAAGCTTGCAAGGAAGAACTAAGGTATAACTTGGGAATTGGTGTATTCCATTTCTTTTGTTATTATCTTGATTTTACTTGTATGGATTCTTTGTCTTCTATCACGGATGTTGTTGTTATTGCACTCATAAGAGGCTAATTTCCTCTCTAAGGACTTAGGTTGTAGCATGAACTTGTTAGTTTATTTACTTGAATGTTATTTTTATAATTATTGTTTTGTCTTGATGTTTGGTTTTATTTTATATATTTGTGAGTCATGCATGATTTGTGATTTAGTAATCGAACCTTATTAATTAGGGTAGTGACAGTACTTTAGCATTTAATGTGTATGATGAAAAATATATCATTTCATTGTACACAAATAATCTTAGGATGGTAGATACAGGTGGATTCCCAATCTACTCCCAGAATCATAGAACCAAATATGATACCAAGTAATAGTAGTATATGTTTCCTATTAAATAACCCAATTAGGTGGATGAGAATCCTAATTAAGAGGTATATTAACATGGAACCATGAATTATGAAAGGTATTGTAAGAACTAGAATTTCCATCAAGAACATGACATGAATTTATAGAACTTCAAAAGTAAATATATTGACCAAGTGATTGTAGACCGAAAGCCCTTAGACATCGTTATCTTGATTTACAAAACATCTTCTATTTGCATTTAATTTAGTTTCTTGTTACAAACTAACTGCTTTGGGTATTGAACCCACATTTAGTTACTTGCAACAAAACCCCTCATTTTTAATTACTTGCAATTTATTTAGTTTTAATTTAGTTTAAGTAAAAAATTACAATTACCTTAGTCTTTGGATCGATACCTCATTACTATAATAATAGATTGTGTGCTTGCAATTAATCTACTTTGTGTTTTTAGGTTTATAAATTTAAAGCATGTTGTGTAGGATTTAGTCCAAAATAAATACTCCTAAAATTCACAACAGCCCTTTGTACCCTTACCCGTACCCGTGCCCGTGTCCGTGAACCCGTACCGGTGATACCCGGACCACTTTAATTTTGAAATTTTTCTCCCCAATTCTCCATATACCATTTTTTTTTCATAAATATGTTCAATATGTAAACAAATAACACTTTAACGAATAATTACTAGTTTTAATATAAAATGAATAAAGTAATCGAATGATTGTGTTTTTCTAACATAAAATTAATTAGTTCTAAAAAAAATACTGTTATTATAAATATTTAACTACATCCTTTTAATATTTCTTTGTTCTGTTTAACACTCACATAGTTATCTATTCAAGACATGTTGAATGATGGTATATATGGAATTATAGTATGGTTAAAATACATTACTAGTTTCTCCAATTATATATTCCATATTTTTTTTTTCTGTTTTCAAAGTTTGAATAGCGAATTCGAACTACTTAACATAAAGCATGATTAATTGTTCATGCATATATAGTAGTATAGAAGATCTTTTTTCTAATGAATGCAATGAAGAGAAAAGAAAGAGAAATTAAAAATATTTATTTGATTTCCAATCGAGAGAGAAATTAGGAGTTGCATCAATTGATGTATTGGCTGGATTGTATATTTCATTTTTCTCAAGCATAAGATTGTGCCAAACAAAATTGTTTATTTCACACAGGTAATATGATTAATTAATAATTTTATATACTTGGAAAATTTGATATCTAGAAAACTGTACAATGGGTTTGTTAGATTAAACAAAAAAAAAAAAATGAGCTTTCGTAACTATATATATCGTCAGGAAAATTTCGTCCCACCTCGTCTGTATATGCTATATAAATTAAATGTAAATTATATATAAATTATTTTGATAAAATATTGTGCACTCTATAAAAATTTGTATATTATTATATATATTTTTAATATGTTGCATAATAAAAAAATAATGATATAATTTTAATTATTCAAAAATAACACCGATGTTACTAAATAAAAGTATAGCTAATTCGGATATACACACCAACAAAATTAATTTGTAACATCTAACATTGATAAGTTTATCCTTCAAATTAAAAGAACTAGGAACTTGTTGTTTTATATTTTGAAAGAGATGATTTCAGTGTCTAATTTTCTTCCTCACAAGTTGTCACAAGGATTAATAGTATTTTCCTTTATTAGTCGTCCATTGATAGGCCTAAATTATATATATATTCGATCTGATTTTTATCACGAAATAATACTAAATATTTTGTATTTTGAATATAAAGTGAATATAATATGCCTACGATCAAGTTACTGCGTTTATTTGATTTTAATTTGCAGAAAATGAAGAAAAACAAAAAAAAAGCCCAATGCAGACACAGTTTGTGATACGGCCGCACTAAGTACTTAGATGGATTTCTGGATGCTCACTAATTTGAGAAAGGTATAATGAGCTATGCATCAAAATCCGTGCAGACACACAGATACCGATGCAGTGGCACTTTGGTCGCACAGAAAAAGTCCGAGCACAGCGCGTCTACACAGATTTTGATGCATAGCTCATTATACATTTTTAAATTAATTCTTTGTTATGAGTCAAAACGGATTTTGATGCATAGCTCATTTTGATGCAGTCAAAATCTTTGTTTTAGTCAATCTTTTGTAATTAATTCTTTGTTGAATACTTGCATCTTCATGAGAGTCTAGTTTTCTTCTCTAGTGGTTTAAGTCAATGCATGAACTTGTTTAATTTTATCTTATTCGGTTATTTATTTTTATTATAATTATTTTATGAGATTTTATTGTTAATTTCTGTGATTTATCATTTGTGTTGATTACATAGTTTAGTATTTGCAATCGAAGTAGTCCCGCTTTGGAATTTTTTTGTAATGCAAAGAATCCAAAGAAGTTAGGATGAGATGAGAGTACCAAATTATAAACACAAATACCTTAGGTTTTGGGTTAGAAGCGACTGTACTTTGATATCCAAATCGGAACTATAGAAATTAAGGGTTAGGGTCTGGTGATGAACGAAAGTGAAGTCAAACCCTTACTTAGGACACCTATATTGATTAAGTATTGATATATATTTTGTATGAACGTGATTGTTAAATATCCCTTTAGGATAGTGACAGCCCTAAAATTTGAGGAACATTAACCCAACCCACCAAAATATTTGTATCAATAATTAATTGAAGAGTTTGAAATAGGCTAATAATAGCTTAATGGGTCTAGATAGCTAGGGTGATGAACGATGGTGAAGTATGAAATTATCTAGGCACATTATTAATTCACGAAAGTGATCATTTCTAACACTTTAGGTTAGAAATCTTATCATATCATACATGAATTTAAACGATACCGAATAGATAGAATTAACAAGGGATTGTAGACCGAATGCCCCTAGATCTTTCCAATTCTTGAAAGCAACTAAGATTCTATTTTACTTTTCTTTACTTTAATTGTTTCAAAACTCTTCCTCCGGGTATTGAACCCAACTTTAGGATTGTTAAAACAGAACTCCATATTTAATTTTACTTTCTTGCACAAATCTGAAACGAATCAATAGAGTTAAAGACTAGTATTTTCCGATTTCCTTGTGGATCGATACCCAAAGTACTACAAGGATAGGTTGTGCGTTTGGCATCCAACCATTCTTTGAGTATTTAGGTTTATAAATTAAAAGTCTAAAGAGTATAAAAATAAGCATAAAATCATTTACTTAAAATACTCAACATCCATACAATAATTTAAAATTTCTAGAAGTCACTCGATTTATAATTATAGATATTTGGAATATCAATACAAAAGAAAATAACGATATCTTGTAGCAAAATCAGAATTTCTTTACAAAGCAAAAAAAACAAAACAAAAAACAAAAAACAAAAAACAAAACAAAAAAAACAAAAAAAAAAAACCCAACCTACTTGTGAACTCGGACCAGACCGCCTTGCCCCCCTACCCGGACCGCCCTGCCTCCGAATCTGAGATGGATATGGGTTTGAAACGGACAGGGCAAGGATTTTCAAAATTAAACCTGTGATACCCAACCCATTGTACCTATGTACCCGTTTCACCCGTGCCCGTTCTACCCGTGACCCACCCTGAGTTTTGCCTGGCCTAGCCTGCCCTGCTGATGTTATTATTACAATACAAGTAATAAATCCTAATTTATGCTCAATTCGGTTGCAAGTGTACAACCTTGTCGAGTAGTACTTAGGGATCATCTCCACAGGGACAAGTTGAAATATCAAAGTCTAACCTAACAATTTAATTTAGTAAAAGAAAGTAAAAAGGTTTTTGTTTCTTAAAAGGTTGGTTTGATTGTGATTAAACTGAATTAAACTAAAGTCTTTAAAGCAAAATTTGATTTTTATCAAGTATGAGAAATTAGAGTTTCTTAGGGTTCCTCTCCACTAATATCATGACTAATTGGTTTATAAATTTATGTTCTTATATTTATGAAGGCACAGTTTGGTATTGTAGGTACAAAGTGATATTTCTATATTAATACCATTTTTAAATTAGAATAAACGTCACCTCTCGGTATTTGGCTACTCTAATCGAAAGTCATTAAGTTCTTATTGTCCCAATTAATTTAGAATATCGTCTTTCACCTCTCGGTACTTAGCACAATTGGTCTAAACTATTAGGTAAAGCCCGTATAAAACAAGCATCACCTCTCAGTACTTAGCCTATCAAATACCCTATTCCTTATGGTCTGGACCTAATATTCAATTTCTCAATTGCAAATACCAAATCCTAAGATTTCATGTGATTTCAATTAAGCCTTCACAATCAATTAAAATAAAGAATAGATCATAACAAAGAACAAGAACATATAGAATAAAACCAACTAAATCATAACAAAAGTTTCAAGTATAGCTCTAATTAACCCTAGAAAAGCCTTTAGCCAGTCATGGCTAAAACACAAATGAAATCAAAAGAATAAAAGAGTTCCAAAGGAAAGAAAATAATAAAACCAGTTGATCAATGATGTTCTCTTCTCCCTTCTTCTCTCTTCTTGCTTTTTCTTGTCTTTTCTTGTTCAAAATAAGAAATTCTCTCTCCAAAAAAACCTCCTTAATCTGTTCTACAGGTCCCCTTTTATACCCCTCTCTAAAAACTAGAAATAACTAACTAAAAACAACAAATTCGGGCTCTGAACCGACTTATTTGCGGGCCGCAATGAGTGGAGGCAGTTAACAGGCTGTCCAAAAGAAACTGGAGACTTAATTGCGGGCCGCAATGAATGTGGCTACGAGCCGTAATGGATGTGCTGAGATGAAGATGCTCTGGCTTGTTTGGTTGCGGGCCGCAATAGCTCTATTTCGGGCCGCAATGGATGTTAGCAATTGCTCCAATCTTCATGCTAACTCACCCGTTTTGCTTCGTTAAGCTCCAAACACTTAATTACCTGTAAAATAAATATAACTAGGGCAGTAATTTGAACTTTTGGACATTTCTAACCTAATTAAACCTAATTTAATCAAAACTTGGCTTAATTTTCATACCTAATCCTAGGTTTCAATAGATATAATTTTAGCTTATCACTTGCCGATTTGCAAACCACTACTTGAAAAGTACCCAAAAAAGATACTTAAAACCAGTACAATTTTTTACGACTGTTCAGACATCTTAAAACATGGAAAGGAGCAGCTAATCACCAAGCAAAATAAAACCTAACCAAAGTACTACAGTTTAGCAACAACAAAACAAGACATATATAATAAGAAAAACAAGAAATCATTCTATATCACTTCAGTTGATATAGGCATCATTATCATCAGCCAGTCCTCTTCCAGAAAGTTTCTGAGTGTTCACAACTTCGTAAAAATAAAAGAGTAGATTTATGAATTAGTATCATTGTAACTATGTTTATTATAAATAAAATTATTAATTGATATTTAAAACCACTAACTTTTATATAAGGAGTGTTCAAATGCATCCAAATTTTTGTGCACTCAAATGCACTATATCTTTTAAATCCTTTTTCTCCGTTTTCAAAGTCCGAATAGTCAATCCGAACAGTTAGATGCGATCTATATATTAAGATGTGTTTGGAGACCAAATTTTATATTTTTTGAAATTTTTTTAATATTTATTAAGCCACTTTGAAAATCATTGATTTTACATTTTTTGGACCATTGGATCAGTAATTTTGAAAGTAGTTTAATAAATAGTAAAAAAATTCCAAAAAATAAAAAAATTTGGTGTCCAAGCACATCTTAATATATAGATCGTATCTAACGGTTTGGATTAATTATTCGGACTTTGAAAACAGAGAAAAAAGATTTGAAAGATAGGGTGCATTTGAGTGCACAAAAATTTGGGTGCATTTGAACCCTCCTCCTTTTATATATATATATATATATATAAAGAGAGAGAGAGAGAGAGAGAGCGACTAATGTGCATTCAACTGTATATGGGCCGAAATACATACGGTCTAAATTGGACTTTTCAAAATCCAAACGGTCGATCCGAACCATTTATCTTGTTCTCCATATTAATATGTGCTTGGAGACCAAATTTTATATTTTCTAAATTTTTTTTACTATTTATTAAGTATTTTACAAAATTGTTGATCCAACAGTGACTTAACAAAACAGTAAAATCAGCAGTCACCGTTGGATCAACAATTTTGCAAAATACTTGATAAATAGTAAAAAAAATCAGAAAAATATAAAATTTGGTCTCCCAGCACATATTAATATGGAGAACAAGATGAATGGTTTGAATTGACCGTTTGGATTTTGAAATGTCGAATTTGGACAGTATGTATTTCGGCCCATATACATTCGAATGCACATCAGTCACTCTCTCTCTCTCTCTCTCTCTCTATATATATATATATATATATATATATGAGGAGGGATCAAATGACACCATTTTTTGGTGACATGGAATGACACCGTCCATTTTCAAAGTCCAAACAGTCGATCCAAACCGTTCAACTTGATGGATATGTTAAAATGTACTTACAGATCAAATTTTATATTTTTCTGAATTTTTTTTGGGTTTATTTAGAGGGGTTCAAAAATTCAACGGTCTGAATATAGCGATTTTGTTAAATACTTAATAAATAGTAAAAAAATTCAGAAAAATATAAAATTTGATATCCAAGTTACTCTTAATATATTCATCATATTGAACGGTTTGGATCGACTATTTGGATTTTGAAATTTCGAAAATGGACATTGTCACACAATGTCACCAAAAAAGTGGTGTAATCCGATCCCTCCTCATATATATATATATATATACATATACTAGTATCGTGCCCTTGCGTTGCAACGGAGACATATTATAAGATTGAATAGAATATGAAGAGCCTTTTTTATTTGACATTCACACAAAATTTTAAAAAATATATATTTAAATGAAAATAAAAGACAAATTGAAAAAAAAAAAAACAACTATCCAAATAATAAATAACAATAAAAGAAATGACAACAAATGAAAAAAAAACGATCAAATATAACATGATTTTTTTTTTGGAAATATAATTGCGATTTAATATCTAATTTTATTCACAAGCAAGACAAGCCATTAAACGATTTAGAGGAGACGATATGTAGAGAAACAAATTTGAAAAAAATATAATTAAATGATTCAAATAAGGATTTTCTCTACATATATATTCTTGGTGAAAATTATTTTAACAATAGAAATTTCTCTACACGAAAGTTCGAGATATTATTCATTATCTCTTCATATCAGAAAGATTTATTGTTTTTGTCAGCACAAGATCTGTTATTCATTTATTCACAAAAATACAAAAGCCCTAAACAAAATACGGAAAGATATAATTGTTTTTATTTTCATTGTCAAAACTATAAAGGAAAGGAGAAATGAAAGAATTAATCAAATCCTTTGCCCACCGGTGGGCATAATTTTCTGTCATCTATGAAAACTAACTAATCCTGATCTACCACGTTTTGGACCACTCAATGATAGTTTTCACAATAATGAACTACTTAATCTGTCATTAATATTTCTAAGCATAGAAAAATTGACTCACGTGGTCAACAAAAATAGAAAAAAAAATTCAGTTTGTCTTTATGAAATCTCCATTCTTATATTATGATACAACAAGTAAAATAAATTTATAGATTTTTTTTATGAAAAAAAGTAAGTTATATAGAAGAGAGTTCCAATAAAATAAATTTTATGTACAATTTGAGCTATAAATTTTCAAAAATAAATGAAAAAAGTAAGCTTTGTACATTTTATAGCACACAATTTTTGCCAAAGAATTTTGAATTTTAAAAATTATTATTAAATTACATAGGAAAATAGATTGAGTACCTTAGATTTTCAATGGTTTAGAAGGCTCTGAGTTAGTGGTTTGAATTAAGACTTTTGAATCAAGTTAGTTGCTCAGATTCAAATTTTGAAGCCGAATTAGAGGTTCGAACTTAAAATTTGGACTCATACTACTATCTTAATTACAAAATTTAAATCCGAGTTACCCACTCAGGGCCTTCTAAGCCATAAAAAAATTCACGTACTGAATCTATATTCTTATATTATTTAAAAAATTCTGAAAATAAAAAATTCTCTATAATGCTATGATATTTTGTAGCAAAATTTATTTTTTGTTTATATTTGAAAATTTAAAATCAAATTGCACATTAAATTTGTTATATTAAAACTCTCCTCTAGATAACTTCATACAAATAATACCATACTCTTATTACTAATTTTTTTATATTCATTATAATGATTATTCTCTAGATAAATTGTGGTATTATTAATTATTTCATAAAAGACATTGGATTGTATTTTTCTATCTTTGTTCACTATGTGAGTTAACTTTTCGGTATTTGAAAAACTTTCTATATAAGTTAGTCTACACATATTAATGACAATTGAAATCTTCATTCAGAGTTAACAAAACGTGGCATACGCAGATTAATTAGTTTTTATAAATGGCAGGGAAATGAAACAAAGAAAATGGTGAAATAAGGAAATAATTTAATTTCAATAATAGAAGATAGTTGTAAAGAGAAATAAAGAAACAAATTACTAAGGATTTATTGAATTTTAATGTGATAAATCATGTAGCAGTCTATGTGGAGAGTATGTTTTTAACTAAATTTAAACTTCTACACATAAAATAGATGTATTTAATCAAAAGAAGATAGATTATGTGATTGGAGGGTTGCTATTCAATTTGAAAATTCACCTTTCAATCTCAACCATTGGCAGATCAGGACAACTACGTGCATAATATAAGAATGGATATATATAGAGAGAGAGAGAGAGAGATGGGCTATGGTGCATTGCAATGCATGAAGAGGTTTGTGTATTGGACCATAAATCTAAAATTCAAAATCCAAATGACCGATCCAAACCGTTCATCTTGCTCCCCATATTAATATGTGCTTGGAGACCAAATTTTACATTTTTCTGATTTTTTTTTACTATTTATTAAGTATTTTACAAAATTGTTGATCCAATGGTGGCTTAACAAAACAGTAAAATCAGCAGCCATCGTTGGATCAACAATTTTGTAAAATACTTAATAAATAGTAAAAAAGTTCAGAAAAATGTAAAATTTGGTCTCCAATCACATATTAATATAGAGAACAAGATGAACAGTTTGGATCGGTCATTTGGATTTTGAATTTTAGATTTATGGTCCAATGCACAAACCCCTCCATGCATTGCAATGCACCATAGCTCATCTCTCTCTCTCTCTCTATATATATATATATATATATAGAGAGAGAGAGAGAGAGAGAGAGAGAGATAGGTTAATGTACTTTCGGTAGCATATGGGGCGAAATACACACGGTTCAAATTTGAAATTTCAAAATTCAAAAAGTTGATCTGAATCGTTCATCTTGTTCTCCATATTAATATGTGCTTGGAGACCATATTTTACATTTTTTTTGAATTTTTGTACTATTTATTAAGCCACTTTGAAAATCGCTAATTCAACGGTTTTACTGTTTTGTTAAGCCACCATTGGATTAGCAATTTTCAAAGTGGCTTAATAAATAGTAAAAAAAATCAAAAAAATGTAAAATTTGGTCTCCAAGAATATATTAATATGGAGAACAAGATGAACAGTTCAGATCGACTTTTTTAATTTTGAAATTTCAAATTTGTACCGTGTGTATTTCGACCCATATGCTACCAAAAGCACATTAGCCTATGTGTGTGTGTGTGTGTGTGTATAGAGTTCGGCTAAATTGCTGCTGGCAGCAGTTCTGCCCAAGTGCTGCCGGGGCTATAACTAGCCATGTGATGTCCAAACAACAAATCCAAACCATTAGATGTTTAATCTATATTATAATTTACTTGGAGACCAAATTTTACATTTTTTGAAATTTTTTTACTATTTATTAAGCTGGTTTGAAAACTGTTGTTTTCAATGCTGTAGAAATTTACTGAAAACAGCAGTTTTCAAACCAACTTAATTAATAGTAAAAAAATTTCAAAAAATGTAAAATTTGGTCTCCAAGTAGATTATAATATAGATTAAACATCTAACGGTTTTGATTTGTTTTTTGGACATCACACGGCTAAATATAGCCCCGGCAACACTTGGGCAGAACTGCTGTCAGCAGCAATTTAGCCGGACTCTATATATATATATATGGAGAGAGAGAGAAGGGTTCAAATGCATCCAAATTTTTGTGCACCAAAATGCACCCTATTTTTCAAATTCTTTTTCTCCATTTTCAAAGTCCAAATAGTCAATCGAACCGTTAGATGTGATCTACATATTAAGATGTGCTTGGAGACCAAATTTTACATTTTTGAAATTTTATTACTATTTATTAAGCCACTTTGAAAATCACTGATTTTACATTTTCTGGACCATTGGATCAGCGATTTTCAAAGTGGCTTAATAAATAGTAAAAAAATTTCAAAAAAATGTAAAATTTGGTCTCCAAGCACATCTTAATATGTATATCACATCTAATGGTTCGGATTGACTATTCAGACTTTGAAAACGGAAAAAAAAAGATATGGTGCATTTGGGTGCATTTGTACCCTCCTCATATATATATAGGTTGGCTACTCTACTTCTATAAGCATATGAGAGCATATGCTTATAAGTCATTTTTGCATTTTCAATGTTCAAATTGTTGATCTAAAGAGCTCAATATGTTCTCCATATTAATATATGTTTAGAGACCAAATTTTACATTTTTTGAGAACAAGGTTTTTCATATTTTTTTATTTAATTTATTTAATATTTTTTATGACTGTTTTGAAAAATTATGAAAAAATAGTAAAATTTTTTTCAAAAAATATAAAATTTGGTCTCCAAGCACATTCTAGTATGGAGAACATGTTGAGCGCTTCAGATCAACCATTTGGATATCGAAAAAGCAAAAATGATTTATAAGCATATGTCATTATATGCTTATGAAAGTAGAGTAGCCAACCTCTATATATATATAGGACTTGGCTACGGTGCTATGGGTAGCTAAGAGGCCTCCCGTGCTACGGCTCAATATTCGACTTTTCAAAATTTTAACGGTCGATCCGAACCATTCATCTTGTTCTCCATATTAATATGTGCTTGGAGACCAAATTTTACATTTTTTGGAAATTTTTTACTTTTTTTTAGATTTATTGAAAATCGCTGTTTTTCAGACAAATCTGGACCATAAAAAACAGCGATATTCAATAAATCTAAAAAAATAGTAAAAAATTTTCAAAAAATGTAAAATTTGGTCTCCAAGCACATATTAATATGGAGAACAAGATGAACGGTTCGGATCGACCGTTAGGATTTTGAAAAGTCGAATATTGAGCCGTAGCACGAGAGGCCTCTTAGCTACCTATAGCATATTAGCCAAATCCTATATATATATATATATATATATTTTAAATCATATTATTTATGCTTTCATGTATTATGCTCGTAAGGAAGATGAGTTTCAACGATTTTCTTACTCTATGCAATTATTCTATATTCCTGAATCTCAAGTACATAACAATGCTAGAATAATAACGAAATATTAACAATGCAAATAGTCTAAATTTTTTTTGTTCATATGTCTGTTCATTTCCCTATATTTATTCTTTACTAATAAATCTTTCTCAATTAACTCTAGTAAATTTATTACGATTTTTATTATTAATATGGATTTGAATGCATCGACTTTATTAGCATCTTTGCGTCAGATCACCGCATAATGCAGTCAAAAAGCAAAAAAATATTTAGAACTTAATTTACGGCCGGGCACTTAATTATTAACACCGAAACTTGATCCGCTGGACATTTATCCAACTCTTTGTTTTTCCGGCAAATATATATCGAGATTGAACCTAACAGGGTAATAACTAATAACTGATTTTTTTTTATTAATATCCTCAAAAAAATAATTACTGGAATTATTCTCGATTTTCAAATATTTCAAAAAATGCCCTAATCGTTCCATTGTGGAGCGGTTTGCTTCCATACCTGACCGTCCTCACAGTAGGGCGGTTTGCTATGAATTTTTTTTTTTAATTTGTTTGTCTGAACGCCCCACTGCGGAGTAGTTTGCTGGTTTTTTTTAGAGAGAGAGATTGTTTAGTATGTATAGAATAATTTCGGTCTCATTGTTTTTATGATTTTTTTGAAGGTTTTTTTCTCTCTTTTTTGGATACTCATATTGTATGATCTATGTGTGATAAAAAAATATAATATTTTTTCACATTATCTATCTGTGTCATTCTGTTATAATGTATCTCTATCTACTTTTTGTAAGTCATTTCTTTCATTTGTAAAGCACCTGGATGTTGTACATATATATATATTAAACATCTCTCATAAACATGCGAGGCTAGGACAATGGATAAGGTAAGAGAAACAATATCTTCATTGAGAAAATGAAAAATGATGACGAAACTTCAAATGGCTATAATACAGTTCTCGAATGTCCGATTTCAGCAAATTATCACTTTTCAAAAAGCTTGCGAGAAGATCTATGTGTTGGTGACAGCTATGGTGTTTTTCAAAATTCAAAATTGCCAAAAATCAAAGAGAAGAACCTCAAAACTTGAGTTGAAGCTTCTGATTAAGTTTTTCATTTCTAATTTTTGATTTTTTTTGTCATTATAGTCATTTAGTTTACTGTTTTCATTTTAAGATTTTTCTAAAAAAAAAGATAATCGTGCCACAATGGGGCGGTTAACTTCAGAAGATAACTTGAATGGCAATTGAAGTTTCTGAAAAATAACGGTAAATAAAAATTTATTGTATTAACTTTAAACTTCCATCTAAGTTGCTCAGTAAATTGGTTATATAATGAACTTGTAAAATACTAATTTTTACTAATTTCGGAATTTTTACTAATAGTGTGGAGTAGAAAATTTTATCTTCCTGCACATAAAACGTTTAAATCAGGATCTTGTGGTAATCTGACCCTGTACAACTCGATAACAAATCTATTTAATTTTTTTCCACAACAGGAGTAAGCATAGAAATCGAGGCTTGGAGACAATGTTATTAGAACCGGACCGGATATCAAACCGTCAAAGCTTCAGTTCAACGGTTTACTGGTTAGATTGGTGGTTCAACCGGTTCAATTACTGGTTTTTTAAAACATATATAACTTATTATCTGAAAATCAAATTGTTCATTTATTTTTGCGTATTTTAACAAAAATAATAGAAGATCAACATTCTGATTATGTGATATACTTCCACAAGTAGTCTCATACTCTCATACATATATACATTTGAAGTAGCCTCATACAATAAAATAAAAATTTGCAAAGTCATTTTTTCTTGTCTCAATAAATTTATAATTTCAACTTGATGTAACTAATACATACCAGTTCACCTATATAGATGAAAAAGGAATTAACCATAAAAATCAATCAATTTCTCTTTTTTTTGTTTCTCTTCACTTTTTCCATTTTTTTTTCTGAAACCTTGTCAGCAACGACTGAAAGTTAATATTAAAACCAAATTATTTTTACAAGTTACGGTTTTGTTACATAAAAACCCTTCTGCCTAGTAATCATGCACTTTTTTCAGTTAAAAGTTAACTTTTCCTTTGATATTTGAATGATTTCTTTTTGCTTTATTTTTATTTAGAATTGGTACACATGACTACATGAGGTATAAAGTGAATTTCTAAAGGAATATTGTGGACCAAGTTTATATGAATATTACCAAAAAACAAAGAGATCACATGGTTTAATGAGAGAGAGAGTGCAGATTCACCCTTCCCGCAAACTGCTTTTTCTGCTTTAAATCGGGTTTTTTATAAATTGGTTCAGCAGTTTTAAATACAATCCGGCCGGTTCAACTATTTTTTTTCCGGTTTAGTAAAATATCCGATCAAGTGAACCAAACTAGATAGATGACCGATTCCGGTTTTTTTCGGTCGAACCTACCGGTCCTGTCTGGTTCTGATAACACTGCTTGGAGACCAGGGTCCAGGGAATTTTGTTTATAAATCCTAATTAGAAAAATGATTCTTATGAACATGATTATTATTTTTTTTTATAAAAATCATAAGAACTGAAATGTCATTTCGGTCTCAAAATATATATAGAGAGAGAGATCGACTAATATGTTTTCGGTAGCATATGGGCTGAAGTGCTATTAGTCCAAATTTGAAATTTTAAAATCCAAAAAGTTGATCTGAACCGTTCATCTTGTTCTCCATATTAATATGTGCTTGGAGACCAAATTTTATATTTTTATGAATTTTTTTTACTATTTATTAAGCCACTTTGAAAATTGTTGATCCAATGGTGGTACTATTTTGTTAAGTCACCGTTGGATCAGCAATTTTCAAAGTAGCTTAATAAATAGTAAAAAAATTTGAAAAAATGTAAATTTGGTCTCCAAGCACATATTAATATGGAGAACAAGATGAACGGTTCAGATCGACTTTTTTTTTTGGTCTCCCTGTTATACCGCTATAATCGCTATTTAGAACCTTAATAATAACAGTAAATCGATCAAGCTTTAACTTGTTATAAAAATGTGTTATTGTAATATACCAAACCCAAAGCCTGAGAAATAGTTTCAAAAAAAAAAAAAAATACATGTATGTGTGCCAACCATTCCTGTCGTTGCTTTGCATCCGTCGGAGAACAGGGCATTAAGGCAGGATCCTGTCGGGAAGACGATGGTCCTCAAGGCAATGGCAATGTCCATTTCTCTCAAAAAGGACACTAATCCAAAGCCACTGTTGGATTAATAAATTTCAAAGTGGTTTAATAAATAGTAAAAAAATTCATAAAAATGTAAAATTTGGTTTCCAAGCACATATTAATATGGAGAACAAGATGAAGGGTTCGGATTGACATTTTGAATTTTAAAATTTCAAATTTGAACTGTATGTATTTCGGCTCATATGCTACCGAATGTATATTAGTCTCTATCTCTCTCTCTATATATATATATATATATATTTGGACCAAAATGATAATTCGGTCCAGGTATTTTTATAATTTTGAAACGTATTTGTTTTCGAAATCTGTGAAAACGGCTAGAACCAAAATGATATTTCGGTTCTGATGGTTTTAGTAAAATAAAAAAATAATCATGTTGGTTTCATAATTTTTTTTTCTAATTATGGTTTATAAAATAAATTCGAATACAGGCCTTCAAGGAATGTATCCTCTGCATTAACTCAAAATGAAATCTTTTGAGTCCATGCATCTGAACAATCTGATTCGCTTTAAAATTCGTGTAGATTAGATTCTCACTAATATTAAAAGGCTCCAGTGTTAAAATCAGACGATCCAAATGTATTAACTCAAAAGATTTTCTTTGGAGTTAATGCAGAGGATACGTGTTCGGCCTACAAGGGGGTCCCAATTTGATATCTGACCGGTTGTGACTTGTTGTTTATTGAGCAAACAGTTGCTTTGCGTAAGCAGAGCGGGAAACAGAGGGAGAGAGACTAGAGAGAACGAGGCGGCCTCTTTACTCTGATAACTCATCGGACTATAAGATTTGATCCAAGCTTGGTGAAGCTTAACAGCTCATGATCTAGAGTCTTACTTGAATTCGATCCACTAAGGAAGACGAGAGGGAGATCAATGCTGAGCCTGTCAACATCTTCTCTCCTCCCCCCTCCACACCAGTACTCCACCGCTCGCTCAAGAATTACAACCTTTCTCATCCCTGAAATCCAGTTCTCCCAAAGACACCATCTCCGAAGTTTGAAATGCTTCACACTCGTTCAAAATGTGGATGCTGCTGGTGCTGGTGCTGGTATGTCCTTTTCAAAAATCTCCCTTTTTCCTTTAGTTTTTTTACCATTCACATAAATAATGTAGTCCTCAATTACATACAATTATGTTTAATTAGAAGTAAAATCGGGGAAAGTTGGTGGATTTTGATATGCTGTAAGTTCTTGGTTTTTCTTCTATTTTAGCTGAGAATGAGGAAGCCAAGTTTATGGAGGCTGCAAAAAAAGGGAACCTGGTGCCGTTGCAGCGCACCATATTTTCTGACAACTTGACCCCAGTGTTGGCGTACCGGTGCTTAGTCAAGGAGGATGAACGCGATGTTCCTAGCTTCCTATTCGAATCTGTCAAGCAAGGCTCCGAGGGCACCAGCATGGTACTTTAAAATTGCTTTTTCTTGGGATCTCTTAGAAAAGAAAAGCAGAATATTTTTGTGGAAGGTGTAAATTATGGATTGGTATTGTACAAGTACTGACTGAGTGTCAGGTGTTACCTTCCAGCTCTGATCTGATAATCATATTCATCACTGGTTCTCTAGTATTTGATTTGCATTTCCTTACTAATTATAGGTTGTTTTTTCAATCTTGTTTTATTATTTTTCTTACTTAATTCAAAGAAGAGATCAGTCCTGATTATATGATTTTACTTGGAGAACTTCAAAGCAGTATACATTATTATACGCAAAAGCTCTTTCAGTTCATAAAGCCTTGTTAGTTGATATATTGTATATATCTATTTATTATGCTCTGTAGGGTCAGTATAGTGTGGTTGGGGCCCAGCCCGCAGTGGAAATTGTAGCCAAAGAGAACTCTAGCTCGGTGTCCATAGTGGATCATGAGGAAAAACGGATGACAGAGGAAGTGGTTGCCGATCCGATGACGATTCCTCAAAGTATTATGGCGGATTGGACCCCACAGTTGATAGACGACCTTCCTAACATTTTCTGTGGTAATATTCCTTCATTTACAATTTTTATATATTTGTGTAGGATGGCACAGATATATCTAGTGGTGACGATTAATCACTTTTCTCTGTAGTGAGTTGCAACTTGCATGCATGAAAACATGTTTACGTTTGTAAATGTTAGCCAATGATGAATCAAATATTGCTTATTTTGTAGTAAGCAGAATTTCACTTGCAATTGGGTTTATGTTGAAAATCCTCCGAACTAATGGGACTGATGATTGCCAATTTTGTAACCTGGTATGTTTTCCTCAAGCATGATGCTGGGAAACTATTATAAACTTCAAGAAACTAATCATCAGTAAATTGCAATTAGATTGAAAATGAGATAGTCCTAAGATGTTCATTGTAATTCTTAGTTATCTACTTTCTCAAATTCAAATTTCTAGTTCAATCTGTTAAAGTGATTTTCAATGCAAAACAAGGAGGCTTTTATAAAGAACTTGAGGCTTATTCACTAAATTTATATCTAATTCTATGGGTCTTGGGGTCATCTGGTTGTATTGGAAATTTGTGTCATATTGTATACAATGACTAAAATTAAAGCTCTTAGCTATTATATCTAACACTCAGATATAGCTAATATATAATTGCTTTGCATTTACTTCACAGGTGGTTGGGTTGGTTACTTTTCATATGATACAGTACGATATGTTGAACAGAAAAAACTTCCTTTTGTTGGTGCTCCTTTTGATGACAGGAAGCTTCCTGACATGCACTTGGGTCTATACACTGATGTAATTGTATTTGATCATGTGGAAAAGGTTATTCCTTTTTCACTACAGCTTGTATTATTGCTGCCATTGTAACATTTTAAAGACACAAGAGAAATGCGAAGATGCACTCCAGATATGCCCTGTTTATGACTTGTAGCAACTCAATTTATTATCAGATTCGTGATTTTATATATTCTTCCTTTCAATGTTGCATTGGAAATAACTTCCTAAAACTGCTTTCCCATTAATTATTTGTGCTGATACGGATAAACTTGAAACTTAAACTATCTAATTATTTTACCAATGCTCAGAAGAAAACGGTAGACTTAAATTCTATTCACCGATTGTAATGTGTGCTTTGCATGTAAAAAAAATCTTTGTCCATATTCTGACTGTGCATTTTTATTTGATTCAGAAAGTATTTATCATTCATTGGGTGCGACTGGACAGATTTAATTCTGTCAAGGCAGCATATCATGATGGAATAAGCCGACTTTCCACATTGCTTTCCAGGGTTCATAATCTGAATGTGTGAGTATTAAAGACTGTAACTTGTATGAGACCCTGAGAATTTTTTAGTTACCACCCTAATAGTTCAGAACTAATACATTACCACCGTTTACTTCAAACTTCAAAAAACACCACCAACGCAAGCCCAGCTGGCGCACCAATTTTTTTTTTTTTGTAAATTATGTTTTATTTGAAATTTTTGTACTAAGTTTTTTGCTTGTTCTATTCTGTTTTGTTTAAGTTTTTTTCTTGTTCTATTATGCAAAGAGAAAGTTTGACCAAGTTAGGATTTTCTCTAATTGTAAAAGAGAACCCAAATAAGAACTTAAGCATTATGTGCATAATAGTAAAACAGGGGCCCTTTGTGTTGGGATTCCTTAACTAATTATCAAACCTCTGAAATTTGCTTAGTCCGACACTCTCAGCTGGATCTATTGTGTCAAGTACTTGCCAATTTGGCTCTGCTCTGAAGTCAACAATGAGTACCGAAGAATACAAGCATGCTGTTTTGGAAGTGAAGGAGCACATCCAAGCAGGGGATGTATTTCAGGTTGTTTTAAGCCAACGATTTGAGAGGAGAACATTTGCGGATCCTTTTGAGGTGTATCGGGCACTAAGGATAGTAAACCCGAGTCCATACATGGCCTACATACAGGTGCCTTTATATATTTATTACAAAAGTTGCTTTTCTATAATTTGTTGATTTTTTTAAAAATTAATTTTGTTATTCTTGCTCTGTTGGACTAATATTCAGGCACAGGGGTGTATTCTCGTTGGGTCAAGCCCAGAAATCCTAACTAGTGTTTGCAAGGTATATTTCTGTGATGCATTTAATAATTAATCAGTTGGCATCAAGTACCATGGACTGCTCTTGATTGATGACTATGTTGTCATTGTTTTATTTGCTTCATTTATGCTCTACACTACTACTGTGTTTTCAGAAAAAAATTGTGAGTCGGCCCCTTGCAGGTACGATTAGGAGAGGAAAGACAAAAGAGCAGGACATGTGCAATGAAGAGAAGCTGCTAAATGATGCGAAACAGTGTGCTGAACATGTCATGCTTGTTGATTTGGCGCGGAATGATGTAGGCAAGGTTGTCTTTCTTTGTCCTTTTCCTGTTTATTCTTCCATCTATTTTTCAAAAGCCCCTGCTTTTCAAGAAAACTGTAGAAAATCAGGTCTCTAAATTATTTCAATTTGATCCAATTTCAATAGGAAAATTAGAGAAGTCCTCATAGTTGGTTTTTATTATAATCATGGCACCAACTCAAGAATGCAGTTGGGCAAATAATCAAGTTTTCCTTGATTCAGTGCATCATTATCATGGAACTCTCCGCACTAGGATCCCTTTGATTTCCATTTGAGAGCCTTTGGTTGGGCTTTCCTGTGTCAACTGTGATTCACCTATTGTCTGTTAATGGTAACAGATAATACCACACAAAATCCATAGACGTTGTTGTTATGTTTGTTCTTCTAGAAAGAAATGCTTCCTCTGAGCTATCAATTGTAATGTTTATTGCTATTAAGATAACCGGATGATACTTCAAGGGGTAATTTTGTCAGAGAAGTAATATTTTAAATCCATCTGGCAATTTAAATAGTCCCAGTTGGACTCTTAGGATCTGCACATTTGGCGGCTAGGATTTCCTAAACCAGTATAGGTCTGGTACTGGGTGCACTCAAGTGCTGAATCTGATTAGTATGGTACAAAAATTTGAGACTAGAAAACTTGATTACAAAGAGGTAAAAAAGTTACAGAAATACTAACTGTTCTTACATTATTTAATTTATTTTGTTTCATTGTTAATATTTTCTTATTAACCCTATTCTTAAAAATAATAAAATAGAACAAGAGAAATAGTAATTACCAATTTTATTTTGTGTTTTATGGAAATCAGTGATAACTGAATTTGTAGATTTCCCTTTATTTTTATTTCCTGTTTCAACAAATTAATTACTGATCATAGCTATTGTGTTTAAAATAGGTTTCAAAGCCAGGCTCTGTTAAGGTGGAGAAGCTCATGAATGTAGAGAGATACTCCCATGTCATGCACATCAGCTCCACAGTATGCAAATGTTTTCCGTACATTCATTTCTAAATTTGTCAAATTAGATTATATTTTATTGGTCATAGTCGTGGGCTTTAATAGGTAACAGGGGAGCTCCTGGATAACCTCAGCTGCTGGGATGCACTGCGGGCGGCTCTTCCTGTAGGAACCGTGAGCGGAGCCCCAAAGGTAAATAGTGTCATCATTTACTAAGTAAGAATTAATAATGGTTGCAGTACCTGCTATTAGATTTTTGCCATATCAGATTTTGGTCAGGCAGAAAAATTAGGTTATTACTTATCACCACTATGTCCCAGATCTCATGGTACTTATTACCAATATGTCCCAGATCTCATGTACTTGATCTTCTTACTACTAGCTTGGATACTCTTGGCCTCTTATTTGTTTTCATTTTTAGTATGTGGGTATTGAATCATGTCAATTAAAGGGGACGCATAAGACATAACAAGTATTAAGTGAACGAAATTTTCTTTCTTTGCGGTTCAATAAGCACAATTACATGATAAGGGAGTAAGCTGGAAAAAATCGAGTTCAGTCAAGGGTTTATTGTGGTTTGTTCAACTTCTGACATATTTAATTTTTGATAAATAAGTTCTCTGTTGTGTTAGGTGCGAGCCATGGAATTAATAGACAAGCTAGAGGTTGTCAGGCGCGGTCCATATAGTGGTGGCTTTGGGTCAGTGTCCTTTCTGGGAGACATGGACATTGCCATTGCCTTGAGGACCATCGTCTTCCCGACAGGATCCTGCCTTAATACCCTGTTCTCCGACAGGGATGCAAAGCAGCGACAGGAATGGTTGGCACACATACAGGTTTTTTTTTTTTTTTTTGGAAACTATTTCACAGGTTTTGGGTTTGGTAATAGTATTACAATAACACATTTTTATAACAAGCTTGATCGATTTACTGTTATTATGTGCTGCAAGCAAATAACTGGCCATTTTAATGTTGGGTGGTCTAGCTGTATAGAAAAAGGTACTTCAATACATTAATCGGCAACAAGGGTTGATCTTGCCATTATGTCAATGGCTTGACTCACTTTAGTTGTTCTTTTTCTTTTTTCTTCTATTTTTGCCGAAATATTCACTTTAGTTGTTGATTGGGTTACTTTTGGGTCCAGGAAGGTAACTGGCATCTAAAATTTAAACTTGACCTGATTAATTTTCGTTAATTTAAGTCGGGTCTTTTCCTCAAAAAAAAAGAAATGTCAGGTCATGAAAAGGAAGGCAGGCCTTTTACTCTACAGTCAAGCAAATCATCTGGTTTTCACATCTCTTAAATTTACAGGCCGGTGCTGGAATAGTTGCCGATAGCATACCAGATGATGAACAACAAGAGTGCGAAAACAAGGCGGCCGCTCTAGCTCGTGCAATTGACCTTGCCGAGTCCGCTTTTGTAGAGAAGTCAGGTTTTCAGCTGTAATACATCTATATTTTTTTTCTTTTTTTTTTACTTCTTCAGTATAGTTTTATGTCTCTTATTCTTTTTGGGATTGGCTTTCTGACTTTCTGGGCTTTCAATTGTAAAGGGGCTTGGTTGCAATAACTGAAATTGCATTAGTTTCTGGTTTGTAATACAGCAAGGCTGGGGCTTGTTGAAGAATTTTCATTTCAGCATACTTTGTTTTTTAAATGTAATTTAAAACGATTTTTGTATGTGGACAATATAATCTATTTTTGCAAATTAGAATAAGTGCTGTATTATAAATTTATGTTCTGTGCATGGACTCTATAATTATCATTTTAGGAAAATTTTCTCATGTGCCCATGAAAAATTTCAAAATAGCCTAATATACCATTTTATTAAAATGGAGGTGTCCATTCAATTTCTAACAAGATTGAATAAGAACTTACTTTCTGGAGATGCTTCATCTTTTCTTCCGGTGTTGTTTGTGCCAATTGCATTGTCTTCTTCCTTGTGCTATTCACTCCACCTCTCTCCTGTCCTCCTTGTTCTCTTTTTTTTATCTCCACTGCTCACCTAACCACGAAGGTCCAATTCCTGAGACTATTTCATATTTGCTTCAAAAGATAGAAATATTTATCTTCAATCTAAGTGGATACAACTAAGTGCTAACACAACACTAACACCAGCAGCCGATTCACTACAATGGTTTATTCATAACTCAACAACAGCAATGCATCATCCTATGATTCTCCAACCCCAAGCCATACAATGTGTAGACGACACAGTAATATTCGTCGAACCACACCCCACTACCTTAAAGGTACTCTTCCTGATTTTAAATAACTTTGAACAAATCACAGGTTTAAAATAAACAGGAGCAAGAGCACTTTTGTACCTTTGGGGATTCCTGACCACCTCATGGCCCCGATTCAGAGCATAATCGCATGTCAACCATCTGAGCTCCCAATGAAATATCTTGGCTTGCCACTAACAAAGAAAAGGCCTTCAATGATGCAATTTCAACCACTCATAAACGCGGTACAAAAGAGATTGGCAGGTTGGAAGGCAAACCTACTATCATATGGTGGACAAATAACACTAATCAACTCGGTTCTTTCAGCATTACCTCTCCATTATATGCGGGTATTCCAAATTCCAAAAGGGATAATCAAGCAAATTGATTTTGTGCGAAGGTGTTCAATAAATTGTTTGTAAGGGAATAAATTGTTTGTAAGGGAATAAATTGTTTAGTAAATTGAAAAACTTGTGTTCAATAAAAGAGAACGGGGGTTTGGGGTTCTTGGATTTGGTAACCCAAAATGAAGCTTTGCTTGCAAAATGGATTTGGAAATTTGAAAAAAAATAGAGATGGTCAGTGGGCACAAACACTTGATACCCTCTATAACATAACTTCAGCATCCCAATTGACCTCACCGAACCTACCATTCTTCTTGAGTTCACTCTCATCAATCACAGCATTCACAACAGTATCCATTAAAAATGAAGCGGGTTCAATAATCTGGCGATGGAGCTCTCACGGGGAGTTGACCAGCTCCTCTGCCTACAAGGTATTGAAGAATAACGGGATAATATGCGCATACCACTCTATCTTATGGAAGATAAGAGCTCCACTCAAGGTTCGTGTCTTTCTTTGGCTAGTAATTCGAAACAAGATCCTCACTCAGCAGGTGTTGATGAATAGAGGAATACAGGATGCACCTCTCGGCAAATGGATGATCAGTTTAAAATTGAATGAACTGGGCCTGGTCAGTTTAAAATTGAATGAACTGGGTCAAGGAACTCTTACAAGAAAGCTCGGGCCCAATATGGGCCCAATATGAGCAATGGAAGTCAGATAAGCTCGGTTGTTTCTTCTTCATGGAGCCACTTTAGTAAAATAGAATCCTCTTTGTATTCTATAAATGACAAAACGAAAAAGATCCATTACTATTGAAATCCATATTGCTCGTGAGTTGTATTGATCAAAGAAATTGGATTACCAAATTCCAGTCCGGCCCAGTTCAAATTGATTTTGTTGTAACTTGTAGGCCTAACTTGCCTAGGCAGACACCTTGTTTTTGCTAGAAAAATCAAGTAACATTTTTTTTTGGATCAATATTATTTGACATGTTGAAAAAAGAAAATCAATATTTTTGGGTTCCTTTGTTTGGGTTCCTAGAAAAATATATATTATATTTTTTTTTCAGATTCGTTATATTTCCTGCACACCAAGTGCTTATTAATAGAAAAGAAGAAATAACAAAGAAAAGAAAGAAGTGAATAGAACCATCTAGTAAAGTAAAATGCGGTCTATACGGCTACATACGCATATTCGGTTGTAAATATGCGGTTTCACATATGCAGTCACATATTTGACTGCATATTATTCACATATATTACTATATACTTGTTTGTATGATACTGCATATTACCACCTATTTATTTATATATAAATTTTTATTTTAAAATTTGCATATATAAGTTTGCATGAAAATCTGCATATACAATCGCGTACTACATAAAAACCGCATTTAAAAACTAGCACCATCTACATATCTCCGTCCATTCTTAAGAAAAAAAATGTGGGCCAGTTTTGAACAAACCAGTTGTAATTTGGGATAACGTCATCTATAGAAAAGTTCATCTAAAGTGCACCATTAAACTTACATTATTCTGATTCGATGTCCATTTTTGTCTTTGTATGTAAACTCTTTGTTTACTTTTTCATTTTTTGTTCAATATTATACCCCTCTTTTGGTCTAGTATTCTCTTCTTCACTTGACTGCTTTGGCAATCCCTTGACTGAGATCATTTTTAATTAATCAATTCATACATTTTCTTAAAATTGGTGCAATGAGACAATGCACTATCAGCTATAAATCAGTCAAAGCAAGATGTAATTCACAAAGAACAACAAAACATTTCCTCTCACTCCAGCATGATATTACATAAAAAACACAAACTTTATTCATGTAACCTCAAGTAAAACATACACGCATAACTGGATCAAGCATCCACAGGAAGTCGCCTAAATGCGACCATGTTATATTATATATCAACACAACAACACAAAACAAGCCTTTATTATTCTAGATTTTACGGGCATTTGGGGCGGCCATTATGGGTCTTCATGTTAGCATAACAAGCGCACTCCTCTTTGTTACCGCTTGTACCTCTCGGTACGCATTGGCACCTCTGACAACATGTGTTGCAAGCCCTAATGCACATCTTCGGCCTCCCTGACTTACTGCAACGGTAATTGCACTTCCCGCTACAATCTGCATTCAAGAGGGAAGAAAAAAATGTCACATTGTATATGTTATTATTCCATTTCTTGATGTCATTTCCGTTAATTGTGCATTTCTGACAATCAATTGAGAATGAAAAAAATGTGGGTACATAACTGCATATGAGTCCCATTTTATAGTAATTCCATAAAATTTCTAGTGGTATTTACTGTAAGCCTCCAAATTAAAGTAAAGACTAATGAAGCTCAGATATTTATTTACTGACACAAGAAATCAATTTGAATGGAATCTCAGTATCTCACCTATTGCCTCAACTCCTGGTATCCATGGCTGCTCAATTATATTCATCTGAAAAAACACATTTTATATTCAGACAGTAATTATTTGAATTGTTACAGAATTAGAGTTTGATAAGAAAACTACAGTCAGAAAAATATGGATGAACAATTTAGGCAATTGTTTATATATATATTTTCTTCTTCTTCTGATTTGCATGAATCCTGTTGGAAAAGGCACAGATTTACCTCCACAAGGATTAAGAGAAGCAGCAAACCAAACAAGAACTTGCTAGTTGCCATGGCAAAATACAAATTGAAATAAAAACAGAGATGAAAAAGAAAGAAGCAGAGGGACTTAGCGGCGTGAGCAGAAGCTGTGCAGGAGACATTGTCCTTTTATAGAGCAAAAGGCAACAGTTTCATAGCAGGCGCTACTTTTCGTGTGCTTGTCTCTTTTTATTAGTGGGGCCCACTTGCAGTGAGACTGGAGCAGAGTTCACGGGTATGTCAATGAAATGAAGAATCTTCTCTCTCTGTTGCTTTGTGGCATATTATCACGGATTCAAATCCCCATCTATCTTCTTGTTTTGTGAACGGTAATTCTGCTATCTTTGTTTTTCTAAATTTAGCTGTTCAGTTTTTTTAAACAAATTTCAAAGTAATTTTTTTTACAACTTTTCTATACATGTATTTCAAAACAATTCAACGACTAGATTTACAAAGAAACAGAAATAGCATAATTGGCACGAGAATAACAGAGATTTAGATCCATATTATCACCGCTATCTAAGGATTTACTTTTTTCTTTTTCTTTTTTCAATTGGGCCTGTTCAAATTGTAATAAAATAGTAGCCCAATTAACAAGAATGAATTTTGATGTGATGGTGACAAAAAAAATTAGAATTGAAATGAAAATGTGCAGTTCAATCCTTCTTTTTTTAACTTCTTTATATTTATTAAATTATTTTTTGGAGGTGGATAAAAATGACTTTTCACGGATTAAAATAGATCTAATTTCACTCTTTCATTATTTCAAATTTGTTCAATACAAACGGAATAGAGCGAAATAAAAATTTATTTTCTTGATTAATTATTATCTTATTCTATAATTTTAGGTTTACATTACTACGACTTATGATCCGATCTGCCAGGTGCGAAAGACAGATTTACAATATAATTTTTGACATTTTAAATTTTAAAATCAATGATTTAAGATTGTGTGATAATTAATAGTGTTTGATTTTTTAAGATGGATAAAGACGATAATCAATTACTTCGGTCATATTTATCTATTTTTTGTAATTACTTATTTTATAACCATAAATATAGCGCATGTGATGTGATCGTTTTCTTTAGAAAAAAAAAACTTAATCTAATCTTAAGTTAATTTTTGGCTTGTCGGACAATAGAAAAAAGTCCCAAGCTGTTTTTTGTAAAATTTTAGAAAGAAAATTCACAAAAAAATTGTATATGCAATTTTTTATTTTTAGACAATTTAATGATTACCCATTGTCCATTGAACAGAGTTACACACATATAGGCAACCATAATAATTTTTCTATTTAAATTAGAAACCCCGAATAAAAGGAAATTTAGTTGTACAGTTTTCTTTATACCATTCAATCAATATTTATAGACTATCTCACAATCTGACAATTGATATCAAAATAACTGTTTTTTTTTAAACAACAACAATTATAATTACTTGTTCGAAATTAATTTTGCTATCAGTAATCTATTAATTGGACTTTTTTTTAGTAAAAATTGGAGGTCAACTACTCAACTATTGAATATCTACAAATGATTGTTTTTTTTTTTTTTTTCAAATTAGAACCTGTCATCTCTCACACAAAGAGTATCACTTTTACCACTAGATCAAAGACTGATTCTCAATCATCTATTGAAAAGAAAAACTCAGTTTATTTTAACACAAAACTTAAACATCAATTTTATTATCAAATAAAATTGATGTTAAATTCGAGGAAAAAAATATAAATATTTTTATTTCGTAAAATGTACTAGTTATATATTTTTATTTTTATTTTTTTATATATACACTGCACTGAACTAAAATAAAATTATCAATATCTTTATCCTTAAATTTGTTTCGATAAATAAGAAAAAAAATAATCAATGAGCAAACTTTCAAAGCCTTTCAAAATTAAAGGATGTGCGCACCATTTGTCTGATGGATGAGGTGCCACCCCAATGCTTTTCTTGTCAGTTACACCAAGCAAGCAAACATGACACCTTTTTTTTTTTTTTTTTTTTTATGGTTAGTTGGAAGTGCCAAACTAACAAATATATTATAAGAAAAGTTAATTATATAATTAGCACTATACAATGTCTTTTTTTTGACCTGTTACATCCTCCCTTTTAACTATTTATCAAAATTTGCTTGTAGCATTATGCTATAAGCGCTCCCGTGCCCTCTATCACTAACCCCTTTGCTAGCTAAAGTCGTTTTACATGATTTAAGTAAGGTGTATCTAATCATTGATTTTTAGTGTTGCGCTCGCTATGACCATCCCGAATGGTCTTGTTAAATATAGTTTAAGATGTATCCAATCATTGATTTAAGGAGTATTTAACTTTTTTTATGGTTAGCTGGCAAGCTAAACATGACACTTTTGAGTTCCTCTAGAAATTTTATCTTCATTATTCATCAGTTCTCATGTTATGAATTTCAATGAAAATGTGATATTCGATTTATATTGATATCTTTTTAGTTTTGTTTAAGATGCGAATTTCGAAGTTTCAACTATTCATTAATAAAGATTTCGGTTAATAAAACTCAATAATACTAAGAAAATGGTAGTAATTAAGAAGAGTTTGGTATAATGGAGGTTTCAAGAAAATTTAGTGGAAATTTTTTTCTTGAAATAGCAATAAATATGTTTGAAATGAAAATATGAAGAGTGTTAACTATATTCAGAAAATTGTGTTCATCTCTCATATACGCAAAGTTAGCTCTTTTGTGATTGAAAATAGAATAAATCATGTATTAGACAAAATCTAATTAATTTGTTCAGTACAAGTACTAATATGCTAATATGTGGTAATATGCAATATTATACAAACAAGTATGTGGTAATATGCAATAATAACATACTACCAATGATTTAAATAGTGTTTATCGCGTTATAGCGGCCGGGTTAAAAAAATTGCGCTATACCTTAGAACACTGGATTTTACAATCAAATACATATATGCGGCTGCATAAACTATATATATAAACCGCATTTTATTACAATGAAAATTATCACTTAAATGTTCATGAAGATCAGAAATATAAGTCCCATACCAATTTAGCATGGTATGACAAAATAACTAACAGATCGATATAGTGGAGCACGCTTAAAAGTAAATGTAAAGGTAAAGACTAGTGATTACTTGTACCATTAGTAGAACATGTTTTACAAAAAATATATACTCTCCTTGTGGTTTCTAGAACCTCCCGTTCTTTTCTTCCTTGATTCTTTTATCTACCTAGCTAGTACCTACTAAACAGCGTATTAAATTTTGTAGTGGGAGACTGGGAGTAGGTCTGTGCCTTTATCCTACGCAAATATTCCTAGTATATATGCTCTCCGTTTGGTAGGGTTAAGAGATCAGTCCGACATGCATTGTTGTATACACTATATACGAATTTATACTTGCTCAGCTAGTAGTTTAATAGGAAATTAAAAAAAGCTTGCTTAATTCAATATCTATATATATAAATAGAGGAGGGTTAAAATGCTTCATTGCTTCATGCTCTCGTAGTATCCCAATATCTTTATCTTTTATTTTAAAGTTTAAATAAAAGATCTGAACCGCTCAACAATATCCATGTTAAAATATACTTAGAAATCAAATTTTATTTTTTGAAATTTTTTACTATTTTTTAAAATAGGTACAAAAACATTGTTTTTCAGAAAATTATGGATCATCTAAAAACAATAATTTTATACATATCTTAAAAAATAGAAAAAAAAAATTCAAAATATATAAAATTTGATCTTCAATCATATTTTAATGTGGATATCATGTTGAGCAGTTCGAATTGTCTATTTGAACTTTGATATTAAAGATAAAAATATTATAATACAATTGGAGCATGTAATAATGGGACATTTGAGCCCTTCTCATATAAATATGACTATTGATATCGAATTAAATATGACTCGGTTTTAGATAAATTAAAATTTTCAGTTATCTTAAAGAATACAGACTCCAGCTGTTAGGACTCTGATGAAATAAAATGAACTATGTTTCTCTAAATAATGTTAATGTCTCTTATTTTAGATGCTTCAGTGATGACCAATTAAGCAACTTTTAGATTTGAGATAAATAAATACCCAATAATAGTTTGATGGATTTTACAAAAAAAAAATTTAAAAAATATGAAAAAAATAAGCATTTAACTTTTGGTAATTTTAAGTGGTTTAAAATTTACACCACTTTAACTAAAAATTAATTTTAGTATAAGTTAGCTAACAGGACTTAATAAGTAGGATCATATCCGGTTTAAGTATTGAATGGAGAGGAACAGAAATTAATTTAGAGATGCTATTTGTAGCCATAATTCAAAAGTTCTTATTCGGCAATGTAACTTTTTTTTTATTTTTCCAGTTGGAATCTTTATATTATAGTCTCTCAAAAATCAAAACTACCGACACGCTTTTGATTTCAATAACATTTTCGCCAAATAATAATGTAATCAAATTAATTATAATGACAATCTTTTTAAATTAATTGATAAATTACCTTTCGGCTAATTTGCATTGAGAAGAATTGGAATAGTGAGTTTGAAATTCAAGACAGTGGTTGATGTTTATTTTTTATGCATAAATTTATTAACAATACTGTTTCTTTAATTTACAGTTATTTATATTTTTGGTGATTTTAATTATTGCTGATTTTTTCTTACTTAAACTAATTTAATGTTTGAAATAAAAATAATTACATGTAGTCAAATATGATATTACACGTTATCAACCTTAACCAGCCACGTTGCATTTCGTCATAACCTAATTAGTGTGCGGTGATTTTCATAATTTTGATCACGACATTGCACAACACTTTGAGATTAGCCGAATTTTATAAATGCATGTGGTTTTATTTGAACTTTCAACTACATTTTAGGAAGTTAAAATATTATTTGAAATATACTAACGATCATACTTTAAGAAGTCCAGCTATTATTTCAAAATTACTGTCAAAATCTTGGAGTTCAGTTTGTCGACTTTTTATTTTTTTCGATCTATATTTTTGTGTTATTTTTTACTATTTAATACAATCTTACACCAGCTTTTTGCCATTTAAATTTAGGAAATTTTGGTTATTTGTCACTCCAAAACCTTCAAATTTGAAAAATATCATTATAAAATTTGAAATTATAATAATGCCACTCCAAATAAGTAATGACTAAAATAACTTCCCTTCTTCTCCTGCCTCCTCTTCTTTTTCTTCTCCTCTTTTTTCTCGAGTAACTTCACTACTATGATGAATTGCATAAATTTTTATAGTTGAGTACAAGTGCTAATCTAGATTAATAAGGAGGAGGAGGAGAAGAAGAGTTATTAATTATTTGGAGTGGCAAAATTAAAAATTAATGAAGTTTAGAGTGGCATTATCATAATTACAAATTTTAGGATAGTATTTTTCAAATTTGAAGGTTTTGGAGTGACAAATAATTAATGTTTCCTTAAATTTATGTCCATTATGACTGTGATTTAATTTATATTAATGAAAGTAGGTTCCATCTAGAGGATGGCTCTGGTATTGTAGTATGAAATTTAAGATTTGGAGGCGGACTTATTTTAGTGTTCAATTATTTGTTATTTGTTAAACTTCTACAATTTAAATTGATTTAAGAGTGAGGCTAATATGCAGATTACATGTATTATAGATTCATATTTTTCCTTTTATAATTTAAATAATTAATTTGAATCATTCAATGTAATATTCATATGAAAAAGCATTTGCTAATCAAATTTTAATTTTTTTTAACTTTTAAAATTTATGGTAATATTCATATGTACCATTCAAAAGTCACTTTCTACCTATCTAAAAAAATAGTAACAAAATTTTTTAAAAAAAAATTGGTCTACAAGTACACTGAGATATGAAAATTGTGTTTAAAGTTCAGATTGATTGTTTGAAATTTAAATATAGAGATATAATTATGTATTACGAGTTAATTCATAATATCCATATTGCCATATCGTCACTCTTAATTTAATGTGAGGTGTTTGAACTTTAGAAATAGAGATAAAATTTCAGATCATAATATGCATATTTCCATACTCTCTCTCTTGATTTAATATGAGGTTCGAAACCATCTCCAAATGGATGTTGGTTGAACTCATCCTTTTATTAGATGAGATTTTTAATAGTTACTGGGCCAACAATACTCGGGCCCATTTTTGCAACAATTTGTCAAAGGCTGCAACTTTTACAGCGTATAGATCAACGGAGCTTTTATCTGATAAACCAAAAAAAATAAAAAAAATCATTGCATATTGGTTATATTCATTATAGTGACCTGGTAATTAATTGTTGCTAGGTGTATGTTTGAACTCCATACATTTAGGCCTCAATCTCTTGTAGGATTTTCACGAACTTCGCCGATAGTTATGATCGTAGCAAGTCACGTTTATAATATGAGATTAGATAAAATTATGAAAAATATGTGAGCATACACAATCATATATCTAAATGTCAAGATATGTACATCCTAAGTTAGAAAATTGTGTTATATGTATTTAATTTTATTAGGATATTTGTGATGATATATTTTAAGTTTGGTCCTCATAAATATAAAACAAAAAAATATTGAATTAATAACTATATGATTCTCAAGTAATGTGTTATGGTTTTTTTTTTTTAATTATGCATCTGTCTCTAACTAGGAAAAATGACTCTCAAGAATGTTTGTTTCCACGCATCTTGAGGTCCTATTTGGTTGTTGCGGGATTAAGCGAAACAAAAAATTCCGGGTAAAGAAATTCACAAATTAATTTTTCAAATAAATGTTCGGTTCTACTATATGTTGTGAAAATTTCTAAGTTGAGAAAAATATTCAACTATATATAGAGAGAGAGTAAAGCTAATATACACTTAAGTGTACTAATGAACCCATACACTTAACCCTAGGACCGTACGATTAGCTTTGAGATTCGTGTAGATTCTTTAAAAGTCGTGTAGCTTCTTTAAAAGTCGTGATACACGAATCTCAAAGCTAATCGTACGGTCCTAGGGTTAAGTGTATGGGTTCATTGGTACACTTAAGTGTATATTAGCTTTACTCTCTCTCTCTCTCTCTCTCTCTATATATATATATATATATATATATTTTTTTTTTTTAAAAAAAAAACTTGTTGTCAATAATATATATTTTTAATAGTTATTACAAAAATTATGATCAATTATAATAATTAAAATTTAATATTTAGAAAAAAGATACAAAGTTAAAAACTCCAAGTGATGGTGTAAAAACAAATTTATAATTAAATAAAAATAAAGAAATCAAACAAAATACACCTATTAAGAAAATACAAAAATAATTGATAAGATGTAAAGGGAGAGTTATCAGGAGATATCACGTGGGAAAAAAAATTAAGTTCAACCTCGATTTTTTTCTTAATATTTGTGGACAGATTAAATTTTCATTGTAGAAAGACCACCAAACAATACAAATCAAATCACATTTCATCTAAATTCTCGCAAAAAAAAAAAAAAAAAAAAAGACCATCCGTGAACCGTGACAGGATTTTTTATTTATTTTATTTTTTTATGAGAATCGTGACAGGTTAATTGAATGTGGGATTCTTTGCTTGTGCTTTAGCCTTCTTTTTCAACCAAAGGGGTGGAAGATATCGTGTCTATCTTATCAATTTTGGAAAAGAACAATAAATTATTGTCATCATGCTCAAAGTTTACAAAATGATGCAAAGAATAAATGCTTTACCTTGACTTATCCTCGGCCCCACGCAACAGTTCGACTTAATTATTTAATGACTGAGAGTTACAAGTGGAAATGGACTAAGAACAGAGCCATTTACGACAGAACTGATGATTTACACAAAGAGGTCAAATATCTCATTAATTTTTATTTTAGTAAACTTTCAAAGTTCCTATCCAAACCAGGGGCGGATCGTCATAGGAGACAAAAAAAAAATATCGAATCAGATTTAAACTCATTAACTAATTGAATATTTGATAAAAAAATAAATACTTTATCTTACATTTTTCAATGCTCTCTGACTTATAATATATGGTGTTTTAATTTATAATTCTAATTATCAATTATAATTTAAGAAAATAATTTTGATTTTAGTACTAAATTTAACTCAAATTACAAATTAAATATTTAGAAGGGAGCAAATTTTTTTTCAAAATAAAGTAAAGTCAATAAGTACTGATAAATTATCACAAAAATTCAAAATTTAAAAGGAGCGGCTGCCCCATCCCTCGTACAGTGTTGGGTCCACCCCTGATTCGAACTTCAAATTTTTTCGTTTGTAACACTTGAAATCGAATGAATATCCCGTTGTTACCGATGCAGAATTCATATTTAATAACTTGTTTATGCAGGAAATATAGTACACCTAATAATTGAGTTTCAGTTCAAAAGTGGCGCTAGCTACCAAAGAAGAATAAATATTAAAATTTTAAGAAATAAAATGGAACTTGTAAAAGGACCAAACAGATAGAAAATTTGTATTTATAGGAATTATTAAAAAGTGATAGAGGGAAAGAGAAAGCTGTACTCAGTTATTAGATCAATAGAAAGATCGTAGGTAATATTTTCGGCCTAAACCTTAGACCGAAAAAATTAGTACTGATTCACAAAAAAAAAAAAAAAAAAAAAAAAACCCCTCTTCTTTTCCAATTCTCATAGATCTTTTGTAGCATGGAAATTTAAGATTTGTGGACTTTATGTCAAAATCTTTCAGTTTGGAATAATAATAATAATAAAGTTGCATAAGCTATTTTTTAAAAGTTGTGGGTTTCATGACAGATTTTGTAAGCATATTGATAATTTGTAAGTATTGAAGATGTCGGGTTTGCACAGAATAAGAATTATAAGTGTTCATGTGTTGTGAGGATCTCAGGCAACTGGAGATTTTTTTTTTTTTTTAAATTGGTATCATTTTTTCAGGCCAAAGTTTGAATCAGAAAAACTTCCTCCCAACTTTTTTACGAGTCTAACAACTGAGTACTCTTTCTCTTTCTATCTATCATTTTTTGAAAATCTCTATGAATAAAAATATTCTCAGACAGATATACAATAGCGATTTAAGGACCAGTTTACGTAATTGACTCGTACAAAAAATATCTTGTGTATATAATATAATGAGTAAAGCTAGGGTGTGATGTACTCACCAAGAGAATTTGGTGAGCACAACTCTAAAAATTTATCGGATCGATTTCAAACGCTGAATCCAAATTATTGAAATTCATTTACTTCATGAGTGATGCATGTGCATGCAAAATTTTAAAAGTTTCAAGTTTATTTGCTATATGGTTAAGTGGTCAAAGAAATGAATATTTTATTAAGTTAATTTATAAGTTGTTTTGTATATTCAATTTTTATTATTTTTTTGATCGCTTGACCTTGTAGCAAATAAACTTAAAACTTTTAGAATTTTGTATGTATATACATTACTCATGAAGTATATGAATTTCAACGATTTGGATTCGACATTTGACATCGATCCAATATATTTTTAAAATTGTGCTTATTTAGTGAGCACATCACACTCTAGCTATGTATACTTAATCATTTGATATCACATTATACATGACAGGTGGACCCTCAGTGTGACTAGCTGTCTGCCTGGCTCTCTAACAATTGTCATGTTAAATGGAAACAAATCTTCTGTTATTCATGGAAAATTACAGAACCCTATTATTCGATCTCAACCGTTTAAACTTTTCCATGTACGAATTTCAACGAATTAAATTTTTGTACACGAATCACAACGAAGACCAATGGTTGGGATCGGAATAACAGGTTCCTGTTATTCCAAAAGAATAACAGATCATTTATTTCTATGTTAAATCAATAAAAAAGGAAATGTCATGTCAGTTACTATGCATTGCAAACCTCAGCACAACCAATAAAATCATGTATTAATTGTCCGTTGACCATAGCTTCCCTACACCTGTTTCTTTTATTACCGCGAGACACATAAAAGAAGCACCCAGGTACGGTGTGTGAAGACCGGAGGTAGAAAAGAATTTTCCAAAATATCAGCGTCCAAAATGACAAAATCTCCGCTCACCATGAGAAAGATATACTCTAGCCTCTAGGCCTCATTTAATACCACTGACTCAGAAGAACTATTTATACAAGCGAGAAGAGGAACTAAAATGGAGTTGGATTTGGATTCGGATCCTTTTCTCTCCTCATCTCAACCCGAATCCATGCTCGAATTTGTCAATTCAAAGGGCCAACCGGCAACCCGATCCACCACTGGTGGTTGGACCTCTGCTCTCTTCATCATTGGTACCAATTTAGAAACTTTACACTTGTTTTTTTGTTCTGAAGTCTAAAATCTGTCATTGGAGTAGTCTCATAGCACTTTGTTGGAAACAGTGTATGTGAAGTGGAGCATAGTACTCACTGGCTTATGCCGACATTGGAGACTTTAATTTTTTTTTTTTTCTATATTTAGACATGATAAATTTTCTGATAATGAACTAAAGAGGTGCATAAATATTTTTTTTTAAAAGAAAAAGTGGCAAAAACCACCAGTTTCTATTGAAATTGAAAGATAAATATTCCACGGTGCTACAATCCGGTACCTGAGCAGCCCAAGAGCAAACAGAAATTGGTCTAAAAAATTACTCAAACAAATCATGCCTTGTGCGTCAATTAATTATTCATTATTAATTTTTGACAGGCGTCGAAGTAGCAGAGAGGTGTGCCTTCTATGGGATATCATCCAACTTGATAACATACCTGACGGGTCCACTTGGCGAGGGAACGGCTACTGCTGCATCACAACTGAATACATGGTCAGGTGTTGCCACAATGCTTCCATTACTCGGTGCATTTATTGCTGATTCTTGGCTCGGTCGATACCGTACAATTGTGTATGCCTCACTTCTGTATATACTGGTATGCATTGCTTTTCATAAATTTTGCATGTCTGTTCTTGAAAATTTTGTTTTGCTTTTAAAATGATCCTGTAAATTTCTTTCCCTCAAATTTTGCTTAGTTTGTGAATTTCTCTGAATCTAGTCGGTAAAACCACTGGATTATACCCATGCATGGATAAGAGTTAATTTCCAATTGGTATGGAATAAAAGGATTGTTAGAATTTATCATGGATTGCTTAAATTTCAAAGAAACCTTCATAAACAAGAGTCTTTCTTTTGGTCAATTTTTCAGGTTCGTGCATGTGCTAATATTCTATTTTCAGGAGTCCTTGGTAACATATACACCTACTATTAGATAATAATAACCTAATAAAACTCAATCTTGATTTTTCAAAAATTCCTACTCGTTTTCTCATGATTTGGTTGCTTGCAGGGATTAGGGATGTTAACTGTCTCCTCAATTATTCCATCTTCCAGCAATTCACACTCCTCTTTCCAGAAACCCCTATTCTATTTCTCACTGTACTTTCTCGCCTTTGCTCAAGGTGGCCACAAACCATGCGTGCAAGCATTTGGTGCAGACCAATTTGACCAAAATGACCCTCAAGAGAGACTGTCAAAAAACTCTTTCTTCAATTGGTGGTATTTCGGTATATGTGCAAGTGGCGGTGTTGCAGTTGTGACAATGAGTTATGTGCAAGATAATATTAGTTGGGGGCTTGGGTTTGGGATCCCATGTGGCATCATGATGCTGGCACTCATATTATTCCTGCTAGGGACAAGGACATATCGATACTTTGTGCTTGAAAAAGAGAATCCATTTATCCGGGTTGGGAGATCTTTTGTGGCGCTAGCACGAAGTTGGAAATCAAAAGGTTCTTGTTTGGTGCGCGAAACAGGAGATGTTAATAGGTATGGTTTGACAAATCCTGAGTGCAACTGGCACAATCCAGTTTATAATAAGAAGAGATTCAGCATGTCCTTTGTGAAATTGATCTTGCATGATAAAATATTGATGATATAGCATAAAATATCTCTAGATCTAGCATAGTTGTTTCATAGTCAGAATTGTAGTTGTTTCATATAATAGAAGAGATTTTGGTCTATAATAAGCATGTCTTTTGACTAAAATAACTGCACTGATCTGGATAAAATCATTGTGATCCATTGCAGAAAAAAAAAAAAAAAAAATTTGTCACTGTAATATAAAAACCAGAACAAATTCAGAGATTGAAATATCCACATCAAGCCGAAATTAGTTGTATGGATCTAATTGATTTCATTTCCTCTCATTCCACACAGGCTGCCAGAAGAAGACAATACTGAGCCCTCGGCAGAAGAAGCAAAGAGTCTCCTTCGATTATTTCCTATTTGGGCTACATGCCTAATATATGGTGTTGTCTTTGCACAATCTTCAACCTTTTTTACAAAGCAAGCGAGCACTCTTGATCGAAGAATTGGCAAAAACTTCCAAGTACCCCCTGCCGCACTACAAGTGTTCATCTCTATTGCTATAATTTGTTTCATCCCAATTTATGATAAACTCCTTGTACCATTAGCAAGAAAATTCACTGGGATACCGTCTGGTATTACAATGCTACAGAGAATTGGCACTGGCATGGTTCTCTCTCTCCTTGCAGTGGTAGTAGCAGCTCTAGTAGAGATCAAGAGGCTAAATACTGCAAAAGAGTATGGACTAGTGGATAAACCTAAAGTACCGATACCAATGAGCCTCTGGTGGATGGTACCACAATACGCACTTTTTGGTATGGCTGATGTATTCACCATAGTCGGTTTGCAAGAGTTCTTCTATGATCAAGTGCCAGATTCATTGCGCAGCCTAGGTCTTGCATTTTACCTCAGTGTGCTTGGTGTAGGTAGTTTTATCAGTAGTTTTCTTATTTCTGTAATAGACAAAATTAGCAGTAAAAATGGGAAAAGTTGGTTTTCCAACAATTTAAATCAAGCACATCTGCACTATTTCTATTGGTTCCTCACAGGACTCACCGGTTTTGAAATTGTTCTCTTTTTATATTTCTCGAAAATATATGTGTATAGGAAAAAGCTCTGTACCTATGCAGATGTGTAATTTGTATAGAGAATGTTGTACTGGTACTAGAGAAATAAACTTTTGTGAGATTATTTGATTATCTTTTTTATTCCTTTTGCTGATTTTTAAGTTCTTTTTACTTGTTACATGAATCAAGCTTTGTATTGATCTTCTCTCAGTCTTAAACTGCTTACTGAGAAAAGCTGCATACTAATGAAGCTGAAATCTAAACAACTTGAGAGAAATCAGAGTTAGAATAGTGGGCTCATGGTACCTAGCTAGTTCCGATAAATGAAAGACCCTGGGCTATGGGCAGCCTGATGCGACTAACACTGACCCATCTAAATTACACAAATAGAACTTGGGTGTTCTTGAGTTAAGCAATTAAATTGTTAAAATCGATCTAATTGTGCACAAGTGGTACATTTACAGATCAAATTTTGTATTTTTTTGAATTAATTTAGTATAAAGTTAAGCGGTAAAAAAAAATATAGTTTATAAATTAATTTTATTGTATTTATTTTTTGTCATTGTTTTAGACTTTTAGTACTTTACTTTGTACTAAATTAATTTAAAAAATTAAAAAATTGATATGTAAGAATGTAGCTCATTGCAAGAAAAAAAATATTGCCTCTAAATCATAGAAATTAATTTTAATGCATTCATTTATTATTATTATTTTTAGTGCTTTATTTTACACTAAATTAATTTTAAAATTTGATATGTGAGAACGTACCTCATTGCAAGGAACTTTTTTTTTTTGCCCCTAAATCATACGTCCCATGGGCTGATTTTATCCATCCCGTGCTTTACAAAGGCTGCCTACGTGGCACTTTTTAGATCGTAGGATGATAATTAATAACCCTGTAAATAACCTCTATTAAACATCGAATTAATATTACCTAAAAGCATCCCTACCAAGTTACCAACCATGTGTCGACAAGTCAACTACCGGAGGAGAACCTTCCAATACAATCTTTACGAAAATGCTGTCGGTGCTTAGTGCTCACTGCATCTTTCTCTGGTTTTCTCCCATCTCTACATTCGAGCTGAAGCCTGATGCCTACTAATCACTCCCGCTTCCTCTAAAAATCTGAACCGTCCTTTCCTTACGTAATGGCTAGAGATCCGCCGTCACCTTCTCACCTCTCCACCTCTTCCGACGACGAAGAAGATCCCCACCAGACACTGATAATCCAAAACGAGACCAAGCCTCCTCCTCCATTCAACCCCTCAACTGGACCCTCTGTTTTCGAGATCGGTCGCACCACCGCCGCGCGCATCAGCCGCAGCGTCGCCTTCCCCAGCAAGCGCTGCCTACTTTTAGCGGTATGCCTTCCTCTCGTGCTCATTCTTCTCTTCTTCTCCCTAGATATCAGGCGCGCCTTCTCGTCTGTTATCCCTGCTGGGCCCATTGCCAGGTCAGATCGGATGCGCGAAGCGGAGCTCCGAGCCTTGTTCCTCCTTAGAAACCAACAATTGGCTCTCACGCGCTTGTGGAACAACACGCTGATTCCTGATGCGGGTCTTGGATCTAAAATTAACGGGTCGGATCTCTCCCCCACCCCTCCTCCAACTCAGAGGGCGAATCTGTCTGATGTTTCTCTGGCTGAAATTAAATCGGCATTGCTTGATCAAATGAGGATTAATCGAGAAATCCATGACGTGCTCCTCTCTGCTCACGGCATAGGAAACTTCTCAGAGTTGGCCAACAATTTGGGGCCTGAATTTGATTTTCCAAATTATGGTACTGAAATTTGCAAAAAGACCGAAAAACAGACTGATAGGAGAACAATTGAATGGAAACCAAAGAAAGATCGATTTTTGTTTGCAATTTGCCTCTCTGGTCAGATGTCTAACCACCTGATCTGCTTGGAGAAACATATGTTCTTTGCTGCATTACTTGATAGAATTCTAATACTGCCAAGCCCCAAAGTGGATTACGAATATAGTCACGTGTTAGACATAGAACATATTAACAAATGTTTCGGCCGAAAGGTTGTCATGACCTTTGAAGAGTATGAGCAGGAGAGAAAAGGGAAAATTCACATAAATAAGTTTATTTGTTACATAGCTTCTCCACCATGCTTCCTAGACGAGGAGCATGTGAAGAGGTTGAAGAATGCTGGGGTTTCTATAGGGAGTAAAATAGAGGCAGTGTGGCCAGAAGATGCAAAATTGAAGGAGCCAAAGAAGAGATTTGTTGATGACATAATGCCGAAATTCTCGAGCAATGAAGAGGTAATTGCGGTTGGGGACCTGTTTTATGCTAATGTGGAAGAGGAGTGGGTCATGCAGCCGGGGGGGCCGCTCAAACACAGCTGTCAGACTGTCATCCAGCCCAGTCGCTTAATTGTGCTCACAGCTCAGCGGTTCATTCAGACCTTCTTGGGGGCTAATTTTGTCGCTCTGCACTTTAGGCGTCACGGCTTTCTCAAATTCTGTAATGTGAAGAAAGAAAGTTGCTTCTTCCCAATTCCTCAAGCGGCTGACTGTGTGAAAAGAGTCGTGGAGGAAGCCGGTTCTCCCATCATATACCTCTCTACAGATGCTGCTGACAGCGAGACCTCCCTTCTTCAAAAGTTAGTGAAGTTGAATGGTGAGGAGGTCCCGCTGATCAGAAGGCCAGAGCACCATAGTGCAGAGAAATGGGATGCATTGATGTATAGGAATCACATAGGTGGGGATGCTCAAGTGGAGGCCATGCTGGATAAGACAATATGTGCATTGGCTAAGGTGTTTGTGGGGTCAGCGGGGTCCACATTTACTGAGGATATCTTGCGGCTGCGCAGAGGGTGGGGATCTGCTTCTACATGCGATCAGTACATCTGCCAAGGTCACCTACCTGATTTTATTGCGGAAACTGATTAGTTGGCTGTTTGGTTATGCTCGATATAATTCAATTTGTGTTTATTATTTGTTTGTACAGCTTGTGGTTTGTGTACTGTGTTCACTGCCCGTTGTGTATTTTGTAATTTTTTAGGTTAAATCAGAAATATCAGTTTTGATTAGTGTATTAATAAGAGAATCTTACGTTAATGGAACTACTGAAATACTGTTTATCAAGTGCTTGTGTCGCTATGCCAAGCCAAAGCAAAAATATTTATAGATCTTAAATATGATACCTCCATTTTAGTACTATATTCTTGTTGGAGTATAGTGTTGTCGCTGTGGTTGAATAATCTCTTTCAATTGTGGCAAGTAAATCTCCACTGAAGCAACAAGACTTCTGGGCCACCGTGCAGTACCAACTACTAAACAAATTATTTAAAAACAACTGAAATGTAGCCCCACATTTTTATTGACAGGTGATGTACGACCTAATTGTTTTTTTGAATGGAACACAAGGCCTACCCTTTTTTTTTTATTATTACAAGTTTTTCTGGCATTGCGACTTACTACTGCCTTTACAAATCTAATTAACAGTGGCGATGCTCCAAAGCTCACACAGAGTAACGGTATAATGAAGGAACAAACGGTTCTAAACTTTGCGTAATTCTAATTTCATACATTCCTTTTATACCAACGCGGGAACCAAATGCCAGTGCTTCACTAAATCACTGGTATCTTATATTCTGGTACAGTAACGTCTTAACTTGTTTTACTGAAGTAATTCCATTATCTAATAAGTGCTCCAACAGGAAGTCAACAGAGAAACTACCATTCCTCATTGAAGATATATATTAAGTACTGACAAATGATTGGTCTATGCATTATTCTTCCATAAACAATTTAAAAGCTGTGCTAATACTCGGTAGTGTTATAATGATTGTCAATCACAATTACAATGTTGCGTGAATTATTAACGTCAATATTTCAGGTGATTATACGAAGGTTATATCTTTTTTTTTTTTTTTTTTTTTGGTGTTCTTGGCAGATGCTGCCAGAAAATGTATATTAGAAACAACCACAAGCACTTACAATGTTACAAAAGGAACCAAAAAACCCTTGCACAATCTCTACTTAGCAAATAGTAATTAAACTGCACCTACAACCATTCAATCTAGGAATATAAATATAACTACCCCTAACATACACATAATGACATAAACATATAGCAAAACTTCAGCCAAAGCTGACCTTCTCTGAAAATGCAATCTGCCAGTATCCAACATCCATGATGGAATTTCTTTTCCTCAAAAAATTCTCGCATTACGCTCCTTCCAAATTGACCAAGTTATACATACAAACAAAGATATCCAAATGGATTCTTTTGATCTGTGTGTTGCTTTTACTGCCTCTCTTGATGTAAAGCATGTCTGCTGTATATCAGAATCTACATGCAATAGCTTAATTTTTAATACTGTGCTTGATGTGAAGATCAGATATTCATACCGGTCAAAATTAAAAGGTTAATAAATTAATTTTAGCGCATTCAATTTTTGAACATTTTTTTACGGCTTGACTTTATACTAAATTAATTCGAATGTTTAAAGATTTCATATGTAAACACATTACACGTAAGATAGGCGGATTCTAACAGTTTGGATTTATCATTTAAAACTGATTTGATGGATTTTGCAGTTAAGCTCACCAAAGTTGTGTGAAAGATGAGTAGAGGTAGGAAAACAGGAAGTGTTGAGCACAACTACCATCAACCAACTATACGAACATCCTTGTTTTTGTACTCATAAGTTTGTGCAAAGAAATAATATACAATAAATGCCACAGCACTAGCACCAGCAAAAACCCAACAGAAATAATCAAGATGCCCCTGATTTAGATTATTGGGGAACCATCTCCGTTTTTAGTGGTAATTTTGTCAATTTGTGATACGATAAAACTACTAATATAATTCCCTACTCCAAAAATACTCAAGTAGAGTGAAAGACCCAGATTTCTTAACTCGTCTGGTACTTGGTCGTAGAAGAATTCTTGCAAACCAAACATGGTTAACTCATCAGCAATACCAACCAATATATATTGCAAGAATGATCCACCATAGGCTCATCGGTATTGGCACATCAGGTTTATCCACCAAACCATAGTTTCTTGCAACTTATAGCCTCTTCATTTCTACCAAGGCTGCTGTGACCATTGATAAGAGAGAAATTACCAGGCCTATGCCGATCCTTTGAAGCATGGTAATTCCCGAGGGAGTTTTTGTTATTTTCTTGCCATTGGTATGATAATTCTGTCATGTATAGGTACCTTTACTACCACAGATACGAGAGAGCAGCTGGGGGTACCTGGAATGTGGGTCCAATCCGTCTGTCTAATGTGGCAGCTTGTTTTATGAACAAAGTTGATCATTGTGCAAAAACTAATGCATATACTAGGCATGTGGCCCAAATTGGAATCATTTAAGTATTTCCTTTCCCTCTTTTGCATAATCTGAACCTAAGATCTCATCCTCATTTACTTGCCTACAGTAATTAATAGAAGAACAAAAAATAAGTTTTAAGTTAACAAAACATTTCTGTCATTTCTTTTGGTGATGTTTCAAAAAGATTATACCTCTCAAGGAACAACGAAACATAATTACAGATAAAAAGATAATAAGAATTAAAAAGACAAATATATTTTACTTGATATCATTTATTTGACGGCCTCTAACCAATGCCATAATCGATGTGCCGACTTCAGTGAAGGGGCTTTCTTTCTTTATAGGACAAAACCGGTATGTTTTTGTACCGGCTAAGAAAATAATACAGCAACAAACATGACCAAACATTGTATTCCGAAATTAAGACCCCAACCAACATTATCTTGCACATAGTTCAAAACTGAAACTGTGAAAATATTGCCACCACATAAGACGAAGTACCACCAGTTGAAGAAAGGGCTTCTCAACCTGCTCATCAGTGACAGTTTGGTCAAATTGGTCAGCCCCAAAGGCCACATGGCTTGTGGCCTCTTTGTGCAACAGCAATTAGATACAGAGAGAGAAGAAAATTAATTGGAAAATTGGGACGAACAGGATGTGGGGCCCATGGTGCCACTGCAATCAGGTATTTGAAGAAAAGGTAAAAAAAAAAAAAAAGAAGCCTCTTTATGAAAATAAAATCACAGACGAATTGAACTCAAGTAGTACTAAGATGGGTGGTCTCCTAGGAAGTCCCTGTATTGCTGATTTCAATTGAGTTTTATTTTTAGCATACCCAAATTTGTTTGGAAATAGAGACTTTGAAGAAGAAGAAACGAAGGAACGGTAAAGTTGACGAAAATGTGAGCATAAGCAAGGCCTGGATTAAACGTGCAAATGAAAAGAGTTACTCTATTTTATTGGGTGCAATTCCATGTGTACCCCTAAAAGAGAAAATATATTTTTCATGCAAGATATTTTCTATGCAGTTATGAAGAATATGACTAATATAATATTAGTATCATTTTAGTTTATATAACACAAACTTCAAAACCTATCAAATCGAGTTCAAATGATAAATTCAAATTGTTCAAATCGATCTACTCATTAGTTGTGCATTTACATTTAAAATTTATAAGTTTTTGAGTTTATTTGGTATCAAGTCAGGCGGTCAAATATTTGAGTTTTTAAGTTAAATTTTAATACATTCATTTTTTAATTTTTGTGCCTCTTGATTTGATACTAAAATAACTCGAAAATATAAAAATTTTGCATGTAAATGCATCACTCATAAATTAAATTGGTTTGAACGATTTGAATTCACCATTTAAACTCGATTTGATAGGTTTTGAAGTTAGTGTTATATAGACTGAAATGACACTGATGTTATATTTAGCCATACTCAGCTATGAAACCTTGCTTATAATCAGGGATATGCTCCTTATGAATTTTTGTTGTCTATTCTAGTTTTTCAAATAAATAATAAACAGGTTCCCTGTTTTCAAATGTTTAACAAAGGCACACATGTGGTTCACAAAATGCTTCTAAGCAGAAGCCGAAATTAGTCCAAATATTTTGAAGTAGTCTTGAACGCTTCACTAGTTAAAAATCAAAAATTGGATTTTGTCCGGCAGCAAGATTGAGGAATTACTTGCCATCGCGGCAATATTAATTGAGCAATTACTTGCAATCGCGGCAATATTAATTGAGGAATTACTTGCCATCGCGGCAATATTAATTGAGCAATTACTTGCAATCGCGGCAATATTAATTGAGGAATTACTTGCCATCGCGGCAATATTGTCTGTCTACATCTTCAATGCAATCTAATGATGTAGACAGAAACATGCCTCCTTTTTTTTATTATTAATAAAAAAAAGAGATGTAGACAGAAGTACAGTGTTTCACTTTTGCAGGGCAGGAAGTACAGTCTGACACGGGTGAATCTAATTCGGTGCCCATTTGCAGGAATCCGTATCCGTATTGCAGAGTATCACTCTCATTTTACGGTTTGAGATCGGTCACCACAGGGCTGTATTTTTGGACTTTGAGATTCGTGCCAAGTTAAAAAGAACGGTTCAGATCTAATAATTGTAAAAGATTCCCTTTTGAGTTATTGGAGAGGATGTGAATTCCATTTGCAGGGCTAGGAGTACGGTCCACGTATGAGGAGGATTCATATATCTCTGTAATTTGTGGCTACAGTATATTTTTATTTTTAAAAATTTTAATAACTCAAAATTTAAATTATAAAAATCAAAATAAAACTGTTAGATGTGATCTATGTTATTTTATCTAAGCACGTATAAAAAATTATGACATTTCAACCTTGTTTTAGTTGTTATCAAGAGTTTATAATAACATACTAATGTGGATAATTTATAGACGTTGACTTTTCAACTTATTGATTTACATATAAACAAAACTGAAATGTGATAATTCTTTCAAAACAAATCTAATTACTCCATATCTAACAAATCTAATATAAACTAAATAAATATAACATATTCAATAAATCTAACAAATCTAATTACTTAACAAGTTTAACAAATCTAACATTAAATAAATATAACAATTCTAATTATTTAACATTCAATAAATCTAGCATAAACTAAATTTACTCTACAAAATAAATTAATCTAACATGAAATAAATGTAACATTTAAATCTCGTGAAAAAATCTTGCGGGAGGCGCCGAACTTCGTAATTTTGATACCTTCATAATTCTGTTTGAGTATTTGTAGAATAAATTAAATTTACAACTATATTTTTTTAAACAATAAATTTAAAAATTGAGAATAATAAAATTTGAGACTGAGAGAATGAGAGTGAAAATATTGAGAGGAGGGGTGTATTTAAGGAGTTTTGATTGGAGGGGGAATAAAATTTGAAATTTAATATAAAAAAAAATCGGGATTGACGGGTGGGTCCGACCGGTCCGGGCCCAGTTTGATTTGAAGTGAACTAGAGAGATTTTAAATTTTAAATTTTAATTTTAATAAAAAAACAGAAAAAAGGCACGGGCACAGGTCACGGGTAGGGGTTAAACCCGGCCGGGTTCACAGGTAGGCGGATCGGTCCTGGCAGGCACGGGTTTAGAAGGGTCTAGGTATGCCCGGGTTTTTTTTCCCTAATACCAGGTTCGGTCCGTTTCAAACCCATACCCGTGTACCCGTGCATACCCGAGGTACGAGCACGGTCGGGTCGGGTCACGGGCACGAGTAGACCGGACTGGATTTGACCCGCCCGATTTAAATCAAACCACTAGCCTAAAGCGGAAAACTTCATTATTTTCTTCTCGCTATAATGTAACAAGGAATGGAAAAAAATCTCGTGGCCCGTGGCCTGCTTGGTATTTGCCCGTGACTCGATCGGTAACAGCTCGTTTGTTAGTGGATCGAGTTAAAATTAGCTCGCTTGCTACATAGTCGAGCCAAAATTAATGAGTTTGAGTTTAGCCCAGCTCGGCACGAGCCAACTCGGTCGTTAACGAGCTATTTAATATACATAGTTTAATAGTTTAATCGGATCCGTTCAATTCAGATTATGAATATTATGGTCTATGGATGTTATAGCCAGTGTTATGACAATTGCACTTTGGATTGTGTTTAAGTTAATTGGTAATTTTGTATGGAATATGTGTGAATTAATTATAAGCAATTAAGTTAATTTGTATTAATTTGTTTGGTTTGGTATGCATAAATTTATTATGTGAATATATTTGTATGAATTTAGAATTTTGATATATTTGTATGTATGAATTTAGCTGTAAAGTTAATTTATAGTAGTTGATTTGCTTAATTACAATTGAATTAAGAGTATTTCTTAGTAATTAATCATATAAATATTATTTTGTTTTAGTCATAATTAATAAGATGTGTTATGAAAATGTAAAATATAGCAGGAAAAAAAAATATAAATTTATAAATCTGCCAAGCTAGTAACAAGCTAGTTCGGCTCGCTCGGACAAGCCACGAGTCGGTCTTGAACAATAATTTTAGCTAGAGACCTAAAATTCAAACTCGCTCACTCAGCTTAATATACTAACAAATTAAGTACGAGTGTGACCTAGCTCGCTCTCCAACACTCCTTTTCCAAATACTTTAGCCTATAGGCAAGCCCAATCCAGATACCCACCTTCTCTCAAGTCTCAACCACTAATCAAATTAAATAAGAGATAGTAACAAAGCCCGGAAGCTAGTAAAACAGAGCATGAGCTCACATTCCATGGAGTCCCAACATCATCCCCTCCTCGATCGATCTGGACCGTTGATTGTCTTTGTTGATTACCGTGGCCGTCCGGTTCACCGTTCCTCTTCCGGTGGCTGGACTGCAGGAACTTTTCTACTTGGTATTTCTTTCTTCCTCTGCCCCTTCTCTCTGTTCTTATGTGATTTTTTTGCGAATGAAACCATAATCTAACTTTACATATGTATTAATGATACTGGGTATAATTCAAACTCAAACTGTACTGGCGAAATGGATTTGATACAAATTTTATATTAATGATATTAATCCGAATGAAGGATTGGAAGTGGCGGCCCGGTTTGCGTACTACGGTGTGTCGGTCAACTTGATAATTTACCTAACAGGTCCTCTCAGGCTGTCGAATGCAGCAGCCGCTGCTACGGCCAATGCCTGGTCGGGTTCAACCTCCATTCTGCCACTGTTCGGGGCCTCACTGGCTGATTCATGGCTAGGACGCTACCGCGCCATCACACTTGCTACTCTTCTCTACATACTAGTAAGTATTTATATATTTTTTTTCCAACTTTGAGAAATTAAATTTAGGTTGTTCTTATGCTTCATTCCTCGAACTTAATCTTTTAGACCGTCTGGTTTTCTCAAACTATAATTTATCCCAATCGTAATAATGATTTGCTTGACAAGTAATGTATACAGGGTATATTGAGTGGGGTCAATTTAGAATAAAATATTATAGGTACTATAAAATTAATTTCGTATATATTATGAAAAATTTATATAATTGATTAATCAATGTGTTTTTTAATTTTCATAGCTTGAAAGTTTAGCTTCATCTCTGAATATATGTATCATAAATATTTTAAGTTCAATTATCTGTTTTTTTTAGTTAGTTAAAAGGAATATATTTTTTAAAAATTGTTTTATCTTTTTAAAATGAATTAAGACATTTACAAATCTGGAACTTAGATGGAACACTTGTCAAATAGATCATAATAAATAATTTAGATTCATTATTGAGGGTCAACATTCACCAAATTCAAAACTCATCAAGCATGTGGCAAAGGCAAGAGGTTTGATGAATTTTGAGTAGAGTGGAAAAAACGTACCATGTCATGCCGTATCGTGCTGTGACTAACATGTCGTAACTTATGCCGTGTCGTGATTAAGTTAATTTTTCATGTGCCGTGCCATAACTAAATATCAAGGGGTAGTCATGGCATGCAAATGATCATGCCACGTGAATTATGTAGTGCTTAAACGTGCTTTGCATGACTCGTGTGATCATTTAATCATAATTTAAGTTAGTTTATTCAAAATTTATTATTTAATCAATATCTAATTGTTCTAATTACACGTGACTCAAACGTGCCTTGCATGACTCGTGTGATCATTTAATCATAATTTAAGTTAGTTTATTCAATATTCACTATTTAATCAATATCTAATTGTTATAATTATACGTGACTCGTGTGATTACGTGCCGTGTCGTGACTAGATTTTTCACGTGCTGTGCCATACCAAAGTTTCAAAGAATGATTACGATATGGAACACACGAGTCACAACACGTAACTGACACACGTGTCGTTTCATAACGGAGCTTGCTCTGCCATTCCATTTTTCCCACTCCAGGCAAGACCAGACCTTAACTTTAGTTTATATTATTGTTTTCCATTTTTTATTGTAACCAGCGCCACCATTTTTTTTAAGAGTACGATCATAGCATTAATTCCTGCTTAGATTAGAGAGGTCTTATATGATCTTATTGAGATTTCTCTATGAACCAAAATAAATAAATACAAATATGAGGGCATAATTGCAGAAACTATTGTTTTCTTTAGCAAATTCATGTATGAGTCCCGCGCGCCTCAGAATGAGAATTTGAGATTGACATTTCTTTTTCTGAAAAGGATTTTGAGATTGACATCGGAGATTCTTTTTTGAGTTAATGCTGACTGATGAGGATACGCATGAGTAGGGAAAGACACTAACAGTAGCTGAAGGACGGACAACCATTGGGGGTCAGATGTCCATTCATAAGAAAGCACTTATCCTGTCTTCTTTCTTCCTTCCTTTGGTCCTATTTGAGCTGTCACTGCAGTACAAATTGTTTTCAAATCACCAACTTCAAAGTGTGTGATTAGTAAAATAGAAAATTAAATTAGTTTCCGTGGTGGCTTTCATGTTCAGTTGGCAGTTTCCATCAAAGCACTATTAATTTTATTAACTAGAGGTTTGGGTTTGGGTCGGGTCGGGTCTGGTATGGATAAGCGGACCAAGATCCAATCCAACTAATTTGATAGTGTCACATTCATTTTTGATTTTTCAATATAAAAGATGTTAAAGTACTATCCTATCTGACGAAATTTCTGATTTCGATCCAACTTGATCTGTCTAAGCAGTTTCGATTGCTAAAATACGAGTCAAAATGACAAATACTTTTCGACCCCCTAATGGATCGGATCAGGTTTAACCCGTTAAAAAACTCCCGGCAATTGGTGCCAGATTGTAGAAACTCTTTCCTTTTTTATTACGTGACATTTATCTTGTGTTGGCCATGTGTACTTGAGATGTACAACAAATAAAATTTACACTGCCAGTGGCCATCTGACCGATGGTCTACATTACCTTAAAATTTGAGTTAATACAGAATGGATCCAGACCGTCCGATCTGTATTGGCATGAATATTAAAGAGTCATCCATTCTATCTAACAGCTGAGATGCATTAACTCGAATTCTAAGTTAATGCAGAGGATATGGATTCCATGTGACCTGCATGTTCTTTGTTTGACCTCAGCTGTAAAATAATGCAAAATGTTAATTGAACGGGTTAGCGACGATGGTTGGATTTAATCTGTGGAGGACTAGAAGTCAAATGCTTATAACTAAATAAATGAGTATTGGTATTACACAATTTATAATTTTATATATATAGTTGAGTGAGGGCTGTGAGCCTATGGTTCTGCAAAGCATGGAACAGTATGTGCTAGGTCAATATCTTCGTTTAAAAAGTTCAAATATTCAATTCGAATCATTCAAAATAATTTCAAAATAAAAATGTACTTGGAGAACAAATTTTACATTTTTTAGAAATTTTTTAGTAGTTGTTTAGAAATTCACCCAATCTAAAGATTTTGAACCATCAAAAGAAAAGTAGTGATTTCAACATAATTAAAAAAATTAAAAAATTTCAACAAATATAAAATTTGGTTTCTAAGTACATATTCATATGAAGATCATGCTGAGTGGTTCAGATAAACTGTTTAAGCTTTAAGCAAAAGTACCATAGCCTCACTCTATATTGATAGAAATTTCATTATACATCGATAACACTTTTGCCTCTTAGAATATATTCATTCCACTTACAAATAAACTGTGGATGCTGTTATGGTAATTGATGTGACAATTATAATTTAAATTACATAAATGTAAAACAATTGCTAATTTAACAATCTTGTTAAAAATGCACCACTATCTGCTGACGCTTTTAGCAATTACTAATTTGACAATCTTCTTTTGCACAATACATGATCTCTGCACTTTGTTTGGAGCATTCAGCATTGCTTAATCCTAGCTCACAAATCTCATTTAATAAATAGTAAATTCGAAAAAAGTAGAAGAAGATAATCTTTGGCACAGAACCAAAATTCAAAATTTCAGTACCGTGTAGGTGATACACTAGGTACTGGTATATACCAATCAGGTACAACATCAATACCCCATTAAGCACTAAATTTGAATTTGACACAAAAAAAATAAATTTACAAACAAAACAAAAAAAAAAAACAATATGAAACTGCATCAGCCTTGGTATAATAGAATTTGGCACACGCATGTTACAGGGTTATGGCATGCTGGCACTGTCAGCAGTTCTCCCGCCTCTACAACCATCACCGTGCCACTCTCACACAGAGAATATACCGCAGTGCGGGCCCACTTCATATCAACTGTCATTTTTTTTCATCTCCTTGTATCTTGTAGCAATCGCTCAGGGCTTTGAAAAGCCGTGCAGCCTTGCATTAGGTGCCGACCAGTTTGACCAGAATGATCCAGAACATTGTGCTTCTAGAAGCTCCTTTTTCAATTGGTGGCTTTTCGCCAATTCCACTGGCACTACCATTGCTGTCATTGTTTTGAGCTATATACAGGTTCACCATAGGCTATGGTACTATGCATAGCACACTTTGGTCCATACTATTATCTCTATTTCAAAGTTCAATCAGTCGATCCAAAACTGCTCAACATAATCTCCATTTTAAAATGTGCTTGGAGGACAAATTTTATATTTTTATAATATTATTTCTATTTTTTAGATAGATAGAAAATCACTACTTTTAGATGGTCGAGAATCTTTAGATTAAGTGATTTTGTACTTATCTAAAAAAATATTAAAAAAATTCTAAAAGTTGTAAAATTTGGCCTCCCTCTTCATTTCCTTACAAAGATCATGATGACCGGTTTGGATTGATTATTTAGACTTTGAAAATGAAGATATATATTCATAATATGGATCAAAGTGCGATATGCATAGTACATAGCCTCACTCTTATTTATTTATTTATTTTTGTTCTCCAATCCAAGGTCAATAATATTGTCAATTTGTTTCATCATTTACATAACTCATGTGTTATGGTGATGTATGCAGGACAACATAGGATGGGGACTGGTCTTCGGGATACCAAGTGTCATAATGATATTAGCTCTCATAATCTTCTTGCTTGGTACCAGTACGTATCGCTTCTATGTAATGGAGAAAAACAGCCCATTTGCCAGGCTTGGCAGTATCTTTGTCTCTTTTGCTAAGACAAGTCTGAGAAATTGTACAGAGAGATTCAAAGCAGGAGAAGATGATGCAGAGAACCCAAATGACAGGTATGCATCTCAAGCTTTCACCTATACATTTCATCTTATCTTAATTACCATTTAAGATATTAAGCTGCAGCGGAATACAGGGTCCACACTGTCAGTGAAATAGAAGAAGCAAGGAGTATTCTAAGGCTATTCCCAATATGGGCCTCGAGCCTAGTCTGTGGCATGATTTCCCCACAACTCACTACATTCTTCACGAAACAGACCCAAACCCTTGACCGCCACCTCACCTCTTCTCTCTTTGTGCCTCCGGCTGCCTTAACATGTTTTGGTAACATTTTAGCATATAAATTTATTACATATGACACTATATTTTTGGTTTTATGACTTTTATCTTCTCATTATTATTGGGGTAGTTTTCAACAACATAGTAACATTTTGGAACTTTTGAATTATTGGATCAGGTACAATCTCAATAATTGTCTTCATTCCACTATATGACCGTGTTATTGTACCTATCGCACGTAAAATCTCAAAAACACCCTCGGGAATCACCATGTTGCAAAGAGTGAGCACTGGCATAGCAGTTTCTCTACTGACAATGGTGGTGGCTGCTTTGGTGGAGAGGAAACGACTCAAGACAGCAAAGGAGTATGGTCTGATAGACCAGCCTGATGCAACCATACCTATGAGTCTATGGTGGGTGGTCCCGCAATACGTTCTGGTTGGCATGGCTGATGTGTTCACTGTCGTTGGGTTGCAAGAATTCTTCTATGATCAGGTCGCCTGACTCTTTTTCTAGTCAGTTTTTTTTTTTTTTTTAATTAAAACAAAAAAGAAGAAATAAGTAATTAAGGGAATTTAATAGCCGTTTTATTAAGAAATCAGGCAATATGCGAAAGGAAATCAAATCAAGCAATAGCAATTTCAAGCATCAAAGGTTTACAACCATAACCCTAATAGAGAAGATCTTGCCTCTCATAGGCAAAAATACAACAATAAAATAGAAGGAAAACATGTTGCCATGCCAATCAGAACATATAAGAAATCAGGTAGCTCCAGGTAATTAATAGCCCTTTTATTAAGGAAGGCATTTTTTATACCTCTTCAAATGAGGCTCCTTTAAAAGGGTACTGCGATAGTGAATATGCTGGTGATATAGATGATAGGAAGAGCATTACCGGGTTTAAGTAATTAAGAATGACAGGAAATGCGGTTGATCAGTTGGTATGCTATACTGGTATACGAATGCTCCTTCAAAATACTTCTACAAAAGTTTCAAGGATTAGTACAACTAATTTTGTTATGGTATAATTTTACTACTTGGTCTTATTTCTTAGTTATCTTCTTTTTTTTTCCTCCAACATAGATGCCAGATTCATTGAGAAGCGTTGGTCAAGCATTGTTTCTGAGCATACTAGGAATTGGTGCCTTTCTGAGCAGTATTCTGATCTCTTTTATTGATAAAATAACCTCAAGCAATGGAGAGAGCTGGTTTTCTAACAATCTAAACAGAGCACATTTGGACTACTTTTATTGGCTATTGGCTGGATTAAGTGCCATGGAGCTAATCTTGTTTATTTACTTCTCTAGAAATTATGTGTATAAGAAGAAGGCCAATACCTTGTGAATCGTTGATGTTTATTGTAGAAAATTCTTAATGACTCAACCAATTTGTACCATTCAGTTCTACAAATTTAAATTTTTACTTCGCCTTCTAGGATTATTTGTCCAAGAAAATGTAAAAATACTTTGCATTGGGGAGAGATCAAATTTTTGGGAAACCATTATCCTTTATTTGTAATTTGTAAAATTGCAATTATTTTGCTGTTATAGAACTTAATTGCTTTAATTCATAGGAACGGAGTTATAAATTGTATTGGGAGTTGCAACGAGGTCTCGTTGATTTGGGAAATTTGGGAGTTACCGTTGGGATGTTTGAAAGAGGAGAGGAAGAGAAACGGCGTGAATTGCTAACGGAGAAGAAAGTAATTGAGACTGACAAGCAGGACCAGGTAACTGGAAGGGTTATCTCGCCGTGAAGATCAGTAAACATGACAAGTGGGTCCTAGAGTGTCAGGTAATGGAGATAGGTAGTAGTGAATAACTGGAGGAGATAGCACAAATCCTTTTCGCGTGACCTCCCCAGGTTCGTTAGTCTGTTAGGCCATGTCAGTGCACGCTTTCTGACATGTCAGTCCGAGGTTAATTAGGAGAATTTACTTTACCAATTTGCTTTCTGTTTGTTGTAAAACGATCGCCTATAAAAAAGGATCAAAGCTATGGAACCATTTTTTATGCTTTTGAATATTATGAAAAGTGATTTCTCGGTTGGAGAATCCATTTCGCTGTTCTTGTCTTTTTCTCTTTTTCCTCAAATTACTTGTTCTTTTTGTTAGAAATCGATTGCAATCGATTTCTCCTGCATCTGAGATCCAGTCTCTTTGCATTTGTGGTATCGAGCTACAGAGATGCCACCAAAGCTGTGAAGTAACGAAATACCTGAAGAGATATCAACTGATCTGTCATCGATCCATGAGAGGATCGAATCGTTGTCAAGAGAGTCGCAATCCACTCTGCAAGCTCAAGGGAACCAGCTCCAAGCTCAGTTCCAGTCTCAAATCCAGATGTTGGATGTGCAGACTCAAGCTCAGTTCAGAGAGCACTCCGATCGAATCGGGGAGTTGAAGGTGTCAGTCGATGGACTAGCAAACATGCCGAAATCCTTTCTCTCAATCCAAAACCCAGGTAAAGGCCCTAGTAGTAGTTTTATTCCGATATTGGATCATGGATCCAAAGATAGGAGGGAGGATAGAAGAGACACATCACCTGATAAGGAGGGGCATGGTGAATCTGGGATTGGTAGGAGTAATTGGTACCAAGATTACAATAACCAGAAAATACTCATGCCTAGAGTTGATTTTCCGATATTTGAAGGGGATAATGCCACTAAATGGTTAGATCACTGTAACCTGTATTTTGAGGTGAATCAAACTGTCGAAATCTATAAAACCAGAATGGCAACAGTGAATTTTGTGGGTGATGCTGATGAATGGTACAGTTGTTACCGAGTTGAAAATCCAAATCCACCTTGGCCTATCTTAGTGGATGCAGTTTTTGAGAGATTTAAAAAGAGAAACTGTGTAAACCCAGTGGTACAATTTAGAAGAACCCAGCAAGTGGATACCGTAGATGAGTATATAAGAGAATTTCAGAGAGCCAAAGCAAGGTTACTAGCTGAAAATGGGATTAAACATGAATTTTTCTTTGTGTGGAGCTTTATCAGTGGGTTAAAGGGTGAAATCCAGAACTCCATACATCTCTTCAAACCACAAACACTGAATGATGCTTTCAATTTGGCCTTAGATTTAGAGGTAGTTGTGGGACCTAATGACAGAAGGCCTAGTTTTGTCAGAACCATGCCTACTCAAAATTTTAGAACCTTGACCCCTCCAAATAAAACTTACCCCAAACCTCCAAGTAAACCACAGATGATTGAATCCACACCAACTCATAAACCATTCAACAAACCACCAAACAATTTAACCTTGGATCAAAAAAAGGCAATGGGCTTATGTTTCAGGTGCAATGATAAATGGAGCTAGGGGCATAAATGTCCCAGAAGGGTAAATTTGTTGGAGGGAGAAGAAGAAGAAGAAGAAGAAGAAGAAGAAGAGGGAAGTGAGATAGAGATGATTGCAGATGAAGTACAGTATGAGGAGTTTGAGGAGCAAGAAGAATGAAAGAAAAAAAAGCACCAGATTGTAACCTTGAGTGCTTTTAGTGGCAATGGTTGCAACAGAACCCTGATGTACCATGGTCACCTCAACCAAGAACCAATTTGCATACTAGTAGACACTGGCGCTACCCATTCATTCGTAAGCCCAACTTTAGTAAAAAATTTGAACATTCCCACCACACCCTCACCAAACCTTCCTGTTAGAGGAGCATGGGGTACAAAAGAAATGGCTAAAAACCTTTGTAAGGAGGTTAAATTCAAAATTCACAACCACCCCTTTTCAGCAAACAACCTAATGGTACTGGGGGTACAGGGGTATGACCTAGTGTTAGGTTATGATTGGATTGCTAGTATGGGAGATGTGGGGTTAAGATTGAGTAAAGGAGAAATGAGAGTAGAATGTGAAGGGAAACCAGTAGTTTTGGTCACAGATGACATGAGAGCTGAGGTGAAGCTTTTGGAAGGAGAGGTAGATTTGGAGAAAGAGTACAGAAGTGGCAATCAAATCTTTTATGCTCAAAGTTACAAGTTGGAAGAAGTGAAGGACATTCAATCATGCCAGAATGATCCTGAAATTGAGGAAGTGCTGCAAAACTTCTCATTTCTCTTTGAAGAACCCACAACCTTACCTCCAAACAGATTCATAGACCACAAAATCCCTCTGAAACCTGACTCTCAACCTTTCAACCTAAGGCCTTATAGGTTCTTATACTCCCAGAAGACTGAAATTGAGAAAATTGTACAGGATCTAATGGATCAAGGGTTCATAAGGCCTAGCACCAGCCCATATTCATCTCCAGTGCTATTGGTGAAGAAGAAGGACAATAGTTGGAGGATGTGTATTGATTACAAGAGGTTGAATGCTGAAACTGTGAAAAATAAGTTTCCTATACCCATAATTGATTATTTGTTGGATGAGCTACATGGGGCACAATATTTTACAAAGCTAGACTTGAGGTCTGGCTACCATCAGATCAGAATGGATGAAGGAGATATCCATAAAACTACTTTCCAGACTCATGAAGTGCTATATGAATTTTTGGTGATGCCATTTGGGTTGACTAATGCCCCTGCCTCATTCCAAGCTTTGATGAACACCATATTCAAGGCACACTTGAGAAAATTTGTTTTAGTATTTTTTGATGATATTTTGGTGTACAGCCCAGATCTTGTTACACATTTGAAACACCTCAAAATAGTGCTGGAAATTCTAAAAGAGAACCAATTGTATGTGAAAAGGTCAAAATGTTCATTTGGGGTAACAAAAATAGAATATTTAGGTCATGTCATCTCAGAAGAGGGGGTAGCCACAGATTCCACAAAAATAGATGACATGCTCAAATGGCCAGTGTCAAAGTCTGTCAAAGGTTTGAGGGGGTTTTTAGGCTTAACTGGTTATTATAGAAAATTCATAAAGGGCTATAGTGTTATTTCTAAACCTTTGACTGACCTGTTAAAGAAAAATGCTTTCAGTTGGTCCTTAACAACACAACTGGCTTTTGAAGAACCGAAGCAAGCTATGGTGAGAGCACCAGTACTCAAGTTGCCAGATTTCACACTTCCCTTTGTGATTGAGACTGATGCCAGTCAGACTGGTATTGGAGCTGTACTGATGCAGTGTAAAAGACCTATTGCTTTCATGAGTAAAAAGTTGGGGTTGAAGAACCAAGCATTATCCACTTATGAGAAGGAGCTGTTAGCTTTGTACACTGCAGTAACTAAGTGGAGACACTACCTTTTGAGTGGTGAATTCATTATTAAAATTGATTAGATTAGCCTGAAGTACTTGTTAGAGCAGAAGATCAACACACCCATGCAACACAAGGGGTTGAGCAAGATGTTGGGATTGAATTACAAAATTGAATATAAAAAAGGGGTAGAGAACAAGGTAGCTGATGCTCTATCAATGATGGATGAAGGTGGGGCTGAATTAGAGATTAAAGGAGTGATCTGTGCTGTTAGTGAATTGCAACCACAGTGGATGTTAGATGTCATAACCAGCTATGAAGGAGATGTATGGGTGGGAGGATTGAAAGAAAAATTGAAGGCAAGCATTGAGCAAGAGCAACATCAACACCTTTCTGAGTACCAAGGAATAATCAGGTACAAGGGAAGGATATGTGTAGGCAGTCAAGGTGATTGGAGGCAAAAGATTTTGAAAGAATTGCATGGTTCAAGCCTAGGAGGCCATTCAGGGATTACTGCAACTTATCAAAGAGTAAAGCAAAATTTTTATTGGCCAAGGTTGAAGGAAGAAGTGCATTTGTTTGTGCAAAATTGTGAAAATTGCCAGCTCAACAAGGTGGAACATACAGCCAGCCCTGGGCTGTTACAGCCCTTACCAGTACCAGAAGAAGCTTGGTCAAGTGTGGGAATGGATTTTATAACTGGGTTGCCAAAATCAAAGGGGTATGAGGTAATTATGGTTGTAGTAGATAGACTTACAAAATATGTCCATTTTACCCCTCTGACCCATCCATACAGTGCCACCACAGTAGCTTAAGCCTTTATGGACATTGTGTATAAATTACATAGCCTACCCCTGAACATAGTATCCGATAGGGATCCCATATTTACAAGTAGATTCTGGCAGGAATTGATGAAAAAGCTGGAAGTCAAACTCAACATGAGTACCTCCTATCACCCACAGTCTGATGGTCAGACAGAAAAGGTCAACCAGTGCCTTGAGCATTATTTGAGGAGTATGGTATTCGAAAGGCAGAATTGTTTGATGAATTACCTGACACTTGCTGAATGGTGGTACAATTCAACTTGGCACAGTGCAATTAAACTGACTCCTTTTGAAGCTTTGTACGGTTATGCTCCTCCCCAGTTAGCCTTGGCTAATGCTTCTAAAAGTCAAGTAGAATCTGTGAATCTCTTTTTAAGGGATCGACAATCAGCACTCACCCAGCTGAAATCCAATCCCAGAAAGGCTCAAGAACGCATGAAAAAGAATTCTGACAAAAACCGAAGTGAGAGAAAATTTGAGAAGGGGATTGGGTGTACTTGAAGCTACAGCTATACAGGCAAATATCAGTAGCAGGAAGAAAGAATCAGAAATTAAGTTCTTGTTATTATGGGCCATTTGAAGTGATTCAAAGAATTGGGAAGGTAGCCTACAAGCTCAATTTGCCTCCTGATTCACTCGTCCACCCAGTGTTTCATGTGTTGCAACTTAAGAAGAAGTTGGGAGATGCACAGACCCCTTCTCCAACCTTGCCAATTATAGGACCCAAAGCTATTGATAAGCCCATCCCAATGCTGGTCCTGGCTCGAAGGATGATCAAAAAACACAATGAACCATTGGTGCAGGTCTTAGTTCAATGGAGGGGACATTCTGAAGAAGATGCTACATGGGAGAATTTTGATGATATCAATCGCCAATATCCCGAATTCATTCGTGAGGACACGAATTTTGCTAAGGAGGGTGGAGTGCAACGAGGTCTCGTTGATTTGGGAAATTTGGGAGTTATCGTTGGGATGTTTGAAAGAGGAGAGGAAGAGAAGAAAGTAATTGAGACTGACAAGCAAGACCAGGTAACTGGAAGGGTTATCTCGCCGTGAAGATCAGTAAACATGACAAGTGGGTCCTAGAGTGTCAGGTAATGGAGATAGGTAGTAGTGAATAACTGAAGGAGATAGCACAAATCCTTTTCACGTGACCTCCCCAGGTTCGTTAGTCTGTTAGGTCATGTCAGCGCACGCTTTCTGATATGTCAGTCCGAGGTTAATTAGGAGAATTTACTTTACCAATTTGCTTTCTGTTTGTTGTAAAACGATCGCCTATAAAAAGGGATCAAAGTTATGGAACCATTTTTTATGCTTTTGAATATTATGAAAAGTGATTTTTCGGTTGGAGAATCCATTTCGTTGTTCTTATCTTTTTCTCCTTTTCCTCAAATTACTTGTTCTTTCTGTTAGAAATCGATTGCAATCGATTTCTCCTGGATCTGAGATCCAGTCTCGTTGCAGGAGTAACTTCTAATATGGAATTTGCAATATATATATATATATATATATATATATTTTATGAAAAAATTGCAATATCATTACAGCTAGTGATTGCAGCAATTATCAAAACTTTGACCATTTAACAGGCGATATTATATTTTGACAAGCCATTAGAAAATTAGCATCTTCAATATATAGGCCCAAGCCCGGCCCATTTTGCACTAAATCCAAAAGAGTGAGGCTATGGTACTATGTATACAGCATATTGACCCGTCATATGCACTGAAATTTTAGGTTTAAAAGTCCTAATGGTCTGTAAAAGCCATTTAAAACTTCAACATGATTTTCATATAAATATGTACTTTAAACTAAATTTTAAATATTTTAAAAAAAAATTAGATAAGTAAAAAATTATTTGATTAGTAATTTTCTATCCATCCAAAAATAAATAAAAAACATCTACAAAAATATAAAATTTAGTTTGCATGGGATATGGTAAAAAAAATGATCAAAAGCTTAATATATATCATAAGAAATGATTGTGTGATCTTAATTTCACACACAACTCTCATGTATCTAATGGTGCTGCGATTTTTGCAAAAATTACATATCTCATACCAATAAAAATTGTCAAAGTGAATTTCTCAGATTTTATGTTTGTATGGATTTTAGTTTTTTTTTTCCCCCTTTTTTTTCGCCTTATGTTTGATGGGTAAAGCAACATTTTTCTCTTTTGTCCTTTTGTAACTCTTTTATGAGAAGTTATTTTGTATTTAAATAAACTAGAGAGATGTAGATCGCACGAAAAATTCTCCAATAACTTTTAAATGCAAAATTATAATCATCAAATACAAAATATTTTTCTAAAGAAAGCATTTCAAATTATTTCAAATTATTGCTTTAAGAATAAAATAATAATAAATGCAAAATGTGATAATTGTCGTTCAAGATATTTTGTTTTGATTCCAAATCGCATATTAATCCATGCCACATCATTTGTAATTTTTCTTTTTTAGAAAATAAGGATCATACCCATATTTAATTAATGAACACACACAGTAAATAAAATGCTCAAAACAATTGAGCTCAAAATATGAAGTAAAAATGTGAAAAAGCAAAAAGCTAAAACAGATATTTAAAAAAGCAAATAAACTGAAAAAGAAAAAATTTAAGATGAGAGCAGATAAACAATCAAATGGCAGCTTCAGGTTTGAAGTAGCACACCTGGGCCTATCCCTTATTGTACCAGTAACTCCTGGAACTGATCCAGTACCACTGTTATGTCATGGGCAGCGTCAGTAATTCAACCAGTATTACCCGTTTACACTGGCCGCACATTTCTCTCTGTTGCTGATAGTCCCTTCCACCTCGCATACCAGTACCGAACAGTCCGTACCAGTGATACCAGTATAGTACCAGGCTTCCTATTTGTGTCCCCGGGTGCCCCATATTCACCTCCTCTTCCATCTTCTTGATTTTATTCCTCCTCCCTCGCTGCACCCTGTCTTACTCCTTGCACCATTCGGTCAGAAAACATTAAATTCCAGATAGTTTCCAGTAGCAAATCGTCCATATCCATGCATGTGTCCATGAAGCTGTGGGCCCAGCGCTCTCACCATATAACCAACTGCATAATCAGCATTCCGGTTTTCTGCATCAATGTCATGTTACTCGTCCTTTGCTTGTCAGTTATTTCAATTATAGGTGTTGCTGGCCATCCAGTCTGAGGTCTAATTTCCTTCAATCGATCATAAAGATGTATGGTAAAAGAAACAAAACAGAATCCACAATTGAGGTCATTTAATTGCAATTTGAATGATGAGATACAGCAATCCAAATTCCAGAGAGAAATTCTTGTCGGGAGACTTATCCTAATTTTTAACTAAAAGGATTACAATAAATAAATTTTAAAAAATTGGCATTGATATTCGAAAATCTCGATCATGGAATTACCGTTCTAAAAAAACACGCAAACTATAACGTCCCAAAAAAAAAAAAAAAAAATACAATTTTAAATTTGAACTTTCGAATGAATAAATTCGTCGTGTTATGTCATTTTTTTTTAAGGTTTCTATTTCGGATATGAATATAATTGGATATTAAACATATATGTATAAATATCGAGATATGAATTAAATATTAATATAATTCGGAAATTTTAAAATAAATTATTAATATACATTTTAATAAAAATTAATGAGTAAAGCTATGATGTGATGTGCTCACTAAGAGGGTTTAGTGAGCACAACTTTAAAAATATATCGGATCGACTTCAAACGCCAAATCTAAACCATTGAAATTCTTGTACTTCATGAGTGGTACATGTACATATAAAATTTTAAAAGTTTTGAGTTTATTTGCTCCACGGTCAAGCAGTCAAAGAAATGAAATTTTTATAACTCAATTTATAAGTTGTTTTATATATTCAATTTTTATCATTTCTTTGACCGCTTGACCGTGTAGTAAATAAACTCGAAACTTTTTAAATTTTATATATACATGCATCACTCATGAAGTATAAAGATTTCAACGGTTTGAATTTGACGTTTGAAGTTGATTCAATATATTTTTGGAGTTGTACTCACCAAACCTTCTTGGTGAGCATATCTAGCTTTACTCAAAATTAACATCTAAATATATTATTTTTATTTATAAATTAGATCTAATATTTGTCATAATAAATTTATTGATTACAAAACATATATCATATTATTTAAATACTAGTCACTAATTATGTCATAATGTTATATTATTTATCAAAATATATATGTATATACAGTTTAATAAATCATTAGTGTGTATATATACATATATATATAGGTTTTGGCTAATATGCTATGGGTAGTTAAGAGGCCTCTGTGCTACGGCTCGGATTTCGAGTTTTCAAAATCCTAACGGTCGATCCGAACCGTTCATCTTGTTCTCCATATTAATATGTGCTTGGAGACCAAATTTTACATTTTTCTGAATTTTTTTACTATTTATTAAGCCACTTTGAAAACCCCTGATCCAACGGTGGCTTAACCCAACAGTAAAACCAGAAACTACCGTTGGATCAGCGGTTTTTAAAGTGGCTTAATAAATAGTAAAAAATTCAGAAAAATGTAAAATTTGGTCTCCAAGCACATATTAGTATGGAGAACAATATGAACGGTTCATATCGACCGTTAGGATTTTGAAAACTCGAAATCTGAGCCGTAGCACGGAGGCCTCTTAGCTACCCATAGCATATTAGCCAAAACCTATATATATAGAGAGAGAGAGAGGAGGGATCAAGTTACAACATTTTTTGAGTTACAACAAGTTACAACAAGCTTTTATTAATTTTTGAAAGTCCAAATCGTCAATCCAAACCATTAGATATAATCTCTACAATAAAATGTGCTTGGAGACGAAATTTTACATTTTTTGAATTTTTTTTACTATTTATTAAGATGGGTACAAAAACTGGTCAAATTCAGACCATTGAATTTTGTACCCATCTTAATAAATAGTAAAAAAATTTCAAAAAATATAAAATTTGGTCTCCAAGCACATTTTATTGTAGAGATCACATCTAACGGTTTGGATCGACGATTTAGACTTTCAAAATTAAAAAAAAGCTTGTTGTAACTTGTTGTAACTCAAAAAATATTGTAACTTGATTCCTCCTCATATATATATATATATATATGCAATTTAATAAATCAATTAAAAATATATATAATATATTTATTGTGATTTAGGGATGTAAATGATCAAAAATCTTACAGTATTTTTATACTGTTATAATTTTTCAGATACAAATATGGGTATTAATCCGAATATGAATCATATAATATCCGATCCGCCCCTTCCTATACAGCCTACAGCCGCTTCTTCTTCTCCGCTATTAAGTCTACAAAATACAGGAGAAATAAAATTGCCTCTCCAGTCTCCTTAGACTACGTCTTTCCCAAATGGCAAACCGAAACCAAATATCGACCTTCTCTCCAATCATATACTCAAATTAAATAGAAGAAGAAAATAAGAGTAACAAAGCCCGGAAGTTAATAAAACAGAGCATGAGCTCACATTCCATGGAGTCCCAGCATCACCCCCTCCTCGATCGATCTGGGCCGTTGATCGGCTTTGTTGATTTCTATGGCCGTCCCGTTCGCCGCTCCTCTTCCGGTGGCTGGACCGCCGGAACTTTTCTACTTGGTATTTCTTTCTTCCTCTGCCCCTTCTCTCCGATCTTACGTGATTTTTTATTTTTGCGAATGAAACCATAATCTTACTTTACATATGTATTTCCCCAATTAATTAGTTTCCGGTATGAGAGTGTATCTGCAAAAGAGTAATTTTCCAAATGTGCCTTTTAAGTTAGAATCTGTATATGCAATTGTGCACAGTAAATCTACAACAGGGTGTTGCAATAATTCCTAATGCTTCGCTGGCAATTTTATATTGTAACATTAATATCACTGCAAAATGATAAGCTGTGACATTTCATTAAAAACAATATACTATTCAACAATAATAAGCTGTGACAATTAATTTTATATGATAACTAGAGATACATCAGAAAAATTAAAAATATTAAGTATCTGAGACTTCGTCTACGTAGAGTCGTAGATTATTCAGCCCTCCTTTCTCTCCCATAATTAATTATTTAATTCTCGATCATACTGTACTTATGAAATGGACTTAATAGAAATTTTGTATTAATTAATGATATTAATCTGAATGAAGGATTGGAAGTGGCATCCCGATTTGCGTACTACGGTGTGTCGGTCAACTTGATTATTTACCTGACGGGTCCTCTCGGGCTGTCGAATGCAGCAGCCGCTGCTACGGCCAATGCCTGGTCGGGTTCGGCCTCCATTCTGCCACTTTTCGGTGCCTCACTGGCTGATTCATGGCTTGGACGCTACCGCGCCATCGCTCTTGCTACTATCCTCTACATACTGGTAAGTATTTATATATATATATTTTTTTCAATTTTGAGAAATTAAATTTAGGCTGTTCTTATGCTTAATTCCTCAAAACTTAAATCTTTTAGGCCGTCTGTTTTTCTCAAACTATAATATCCAAATCGTAATAATGATCCACTTGAAAAAGCAATGCATGTATCATAAAACTTTAAGTTCGGCTATCTTTTTTTTTTTTTAAATTACTTCACAAAGAATATTAAAAAAAAAGTTTTATTATTTAAAGTAAAATTAAATATTTAAAAATTTAGAACTTAATGCAACACTTGTCAAATAGATCATAAATAATAATTTAGATTCATTATTGAGAGGCAACATTTCACCAAACTCAAAACTCATCAACCATGTGGCGAAGGCAAGACCACACCTAACTTTAGTTTATAAAATTGTTTTCCATTTTTTATTGTCACCAGACCAGAGCCACCATTTTTTTTTAAAAAGGGGCAGTTCGGTTTTGAGGGAATTACATTTATAATTCCTATACTTGTTCGGACGCTTTGTATTTTCTCAATTTATTTCCATCACTTTTCCCAAATTCATCCCCACATAATGCAATTTGGTGGGAAAAAGAAAATTGAGTCCAACTCAATTTTGATTTTCCCAATCGGTATGCTGTCAATTGTTTGGTTTAAATTTAAGTTGCTTGTTAGAAATTTTATATTATCATGCTTGAGTTTGATTATATATTTCAGGTTTTGAAAGTTTTGATATACTTCTTCTATTTGTTGCCGTTAATTTTCTTCACATTTTGTCTTTTCATTCTCAAATAATAAATCTTTTATAATTTGAATATGTGTCTCTTTATCTAGTAGGTTTAAATTAATTATAAAAAATATTTTTATTTTATAAAAAAAATTAATAAGAAATGTTATGTTATTTTTTAATCCATTTATTTAATTATATTATTGATAATTTTATTAATAAAAAAATTGCATATTATCAAACATTTTAGAAAAAAAAAATATTTTCCACAACTAATTCCGCGTAGAACCGAACACTCAATTCAATACATTTCTATAATTAATACTATGCATATCCATATCCGCGGGTTTCCGCTTTTTCAAAAAGTCAAATCTCATTCTATCTAGTCCTGTGACATCCAAACAGACTCTAAGAGTAGCATTAATTCCTGCTTAGATTAGAGAGGTCTTATAAGATCTTATTGGGATTTCACTAAGAACCAAAATAAATAAAATTAAAAAATATATGAGGGTATGATTCCAAAAACTATTGTTTTCTTTAGCAAATTGCCAAATTCATTGGTCTGTTTATAAAAAAAAAAAAAAAAAAATCATTGGTCTGGGTCCCGCGCGCCTCGGAATGCAAATTTGAGATTGGACATTGGAGACAATCATTGTACAAGACAGCTCAGATTTATTGCTGTGATGGATGCCTGTCGTACGGATTAGATATTTTTGTATTCATAAATATATTTAAAATTAATTTTATGTATCATTGTTTCTATTTATTAAGTATTAATCGGTCATATCTTTATTTGTTAACATTAACAGATGAAATAAAATAAAATAAATATATTAAACACATCATATCATAAAATATAAAATTTATAATTATAAGTCTTTTTTATTTTAGAAAAAGTATAAATTATTAATTAAATAAAATGATATAAATTGTTGTATAAATTAATTTTGTCGTAATTTAAAAACTATATAAAATGTTGTATATATCAATCTCGTCATAATAATAAAACTTATATTGACATATGTACCAATAAAAATTATGTTATTTTTTATTTTCTCAAAATTTTATTAAAAGATCTCAGTACACCTCAGGTTCTTTTAATGTTATTCTAAAAAAATATATTCTTACCTATAAGCTAACAAATTGTTTTTCTTATGCGTACATTTGTCGTTAAGCTAAATAAATACCTTTTTGTATCTATCTTACCGACTGGTATGATAAAACTGTTTCATTGAAATCTCTAGTCACAATAAAGTTCAGTAAATGATTACAATTAAATTTCGTAATAAAATATTGAGCTGAATATATATAGGTAAGATTTTTCAGATATTTATGCGTTGCAAAAAATTTATCCCTGACCGGCTGTGATAGGAATAGGAACTTGGAACTTTCATCTTTGGATGAAAGATAATAGAAAGTAAGAAATAGAGTGTAAATTGAAAAGGGAGGGCCTAGCAGGGGCATATATATATGATATATATATAGAGAGAGACAGGCTAATACGCTTTCAGCAGCACTTCGGCTGAAGTGCTGCCACTTGTTTTTCGATTTTTCAAAATCCAAATGGTCGATCTGAACCGTTCATCTTGTTCTCCATATTAATATCTGCTTGGGGACCAAATTTTACATTTTTTGGAATTTTTTTTCTATTTATTAAGCCACTTTGAAAATCGCTGATCCAACGGTGAACCCCTGATTTTTACTGTTTTGGCAAGCCACCGTTGGATCAGCAATTTTCAAAGTGGCTTAATAAATAGCAAAAAAAATTCAAAAAATGTAAAATTTGGTCTCCAAGTAGATATTAATATGGAGAACAAGATGAACGGTTCGGATCGACCATTTGGATTTTGAAAAATAAAAAAACGGGTGACAGCACTTCGGCCGAAGTGCTGCCGAAAGCGTATTAGCCTGTCTATATATATATATATATATATATATATATATATATATATATATATAGGTTGGCTAAGATCAAAGTGTAGTTCTTGAGTTTTGATGCTACCAATTCGTTTTTTTAATTTTTAAAGTTCAAAACATCAATCTGAACCGTTCAAGTTGATCTCTATATTAAAATGTGCTTGGAGACCAAATTTTACATATTTGCTAATTTTTTTTTACTATTTATTAAGCCACTTTGAAAATCGTTAATCCAACAGTGGCTTGACAAAACAGTAAAATTAGAAGCTACCATTGGATCAACGATTTTAAAAATGCCTTAATAAATAGTAAAAAAATTTAGAAAAATATAAAATTTGGTCTCCAAGCACATTTTAATATGGAGAACAACTTGAACAGTTTGGATTGACGTTTTGAAATTTAAAAATTTAAAAACGAATTGGTAACACCAAAGCTCAGGAACTACCACTTTAATCTTAACCAACCTCTCTTGCTCAAGAACTACCACTTTGATCTTAGCCAACCTCGAGAGAGAGAGGTTGGCTAAGATCAAAGTGGTAGTTTCTGAGCTTTGGTGCTACCAATTTATTTTTCAATTTTCGAAGTTCAAAACATCGGTCCGAATCGTTCAAGTTGTTATCCATATTAAATTGTGCTTGGAGACCAAATTTTACATTTTTTTTCTAATTTTTTTTACTATTTATTGAGCCACTTTGAAAATTATTGATTCAACGGTGGCTTAATAAAACAATAAAATTAGAAGCCACCATTGGATCAGCTGTTATCAAAGTGGCTTAATAAATAGTAAAAAAATTCAGAAAAATGTAAAATTTGGTCTCCAAGCACAATTTAATATGAAGAACAACTTGAACGGTTCGGATTGACATTTTGAAATTTAAAAATTTAAAAACGAATTGGTAGCACTAAAGCTCAGAAACTACCACTTTGATCTTAGCCAACCTCTCTATATATATTTATTATTTTCATTAACTTCTATTAATTTTTTGGATCATGATATCTGTGTCTCAATTCATGCACTCTTTATGGGCACATAGAAATATTACTTTGAGTTAAAAAGATAGAAGTCAAGTTTTTTCAATTTTTATTTAGTGTTCATGAAAATATTTTATTTAATTTTTGAACTCATGATTTCTTACACAAAAGATGTTGTCATTTACCTGCTATTAGACCAAAGACTTATTTGTCTCACATAAATTATTTATACTAAGTTTGAAAAATGTGTATACTTGACATAGAAGTGATTATACTATGTGTTGTTAGAAATAAAAATATAAAAAATGTTGTTTAATACTATTTCAGAAAATCTATATCTATTGATCAAAGTTAGATAAATCTTAATAAAAATTATACATGCATGTAGCTCGAATTTGTTAATTTGATCAAACAGTTAATCGAAGACCGTATACTAAGCATGATTTTGATCACATGTATTTCAATATTTTAAAATATTAAATTACAAATACAACCTGGAAAACATATTTATATTTTCTTTAAAAATTGTTTATACTTAATAAATAAAACGTGTTAATATTTTTTGTCATTAATAAAAGAAATTTGAAATTTATAATTTATACTTGCTCCACAAAGTAGTTTATATCAATGGTTCAAACAACGTTTATCGCAAAATAGCGTACGAGTTAAAAAAATTGCGCTATGCTAAAATAGCAGCGCTATAGCGGCGTTATTTGGGCATAGCGTCATAGCTTTTTTGGTCAGAAAACGCTATAGCGCGCTATTTAAAACACTGGTTTATATAAACAAAAGATCATATGTTGAGAAAGATATGCGAGTAGCTTGAATTTGTTTAATTATCAAGTTAATTACACACATACAATCACTAGCAAAAGTGTTTACACCAAAATATTTATCTACACATATATTCACATGCACATTGCATTGAGTTTGTATGAATTTTTTTTTAGAAAAAGTTTGTATGAACTAACAAAAAAAAATGGCAAGATTTCATCCAATGCTGCAGGCAATCATTTTGAATCATAAATGAAAATTCCTAAACGAAATTTAAAGATTCATACAATCTTAATTTCATTCAAAATTAAACTCATAAAAAAATCGAAACATGCATACATTATATAACAGAAGTGTTTATACAAATTATGCAATATATTACAGCTATTTCATCCAATGCTGTACTGACTTTACTCCTGCGCATCATATATTCTTGTATGGATGGAGCAAGAATAGTACTAATCCGAGAATAACGCTATTTTTTTGAGCTATTCAATGTTTGAATGGAGTAAAAATAACACTAATTCACTATTTTGTATTATATAGATTAGCTCACTATTCTACTAATTTAATTAAAAATTGAATTAGTTACTATTTTCAAATTTGAGATTAACTATATTCTTACTCTATTTTTTGTTTTATCCAAACGTATCCTTAGCAATTGCATAGATTGAAAATATATTGTAGGATAATTAAAGGTCGTTGGAGATAAAACCAACGAGATCACGAATAGAGATTGAGCAAATGGAAGAAAAATCGACAAAGAATCGTACAAAATTCTTCGCAGAGAAAATGGACAAAATTAACGAACAAGATAGTCTGAAAAGGAAGGAAAGTAGAAATAGCGAGCTCGCTGTTTGGACCAAAAAGTGTGTGCATGAGAGTGAAAAGATTGTCTCAATTTAGGAGTAGAGATAAAAGACAAGTGATATTTTTTTTGAATTTTGCTTGACAGCCCCTGTCGTTTTAAAAAATAACAATAATAATTTTGTAAGATGCAGTTAAGAAGTGCATCAATAATTTTTTTCTTTAAAATTTACTCAATTATCATTATGAAAATCTTCTCTCGTCTAATACCGAATTCAATTATTTTTTCTTTTCAAAATTTATATTTGATTCCTATTGGTCAATAATCGTGCTATACTAGATAGAGTAGTGGAAAAAAATGTGTTGTAACTAACACGGTGTGACTTTGGTTTCGTACTGTGCTGTGATCAAAATATTGAGGGATAGTTAAAGCACGCAAGTCACACCATGTCCAAATGTAACTGGTTATGTTTCTCACGTTTAACTAAGTTAGTTTATTCAATATTCATTATTTGATTAAGATCTACATTTTTTATTACATATGACTCGCGTGATTACGTGCCGTGTCAAAATTTTCAAAAGCTAATCACAGCACAGAACACGCGAATTACATCACAGAACAGTCACATGCCATACCGTTCCATAACGGAGCCAATTCGGCAATGTTATTTTTCCCACTCTAATACTAGATGTCTAGACCACTCGTGGACAATTTGTCCCTGTTCTACGTTCGCTTTTCTTTCTGTCTCAATCAAGATTCTAAATAGCGATTATAGCGGCATAGCAGGGAGACCAAAAGAAAAAACTATTGTGAATAGCGTAGCTATAGCGGAAGCTATTATACATAGCGATTTTACCTTTTCAAACTTTATATTCTATATTTCTACTAATTATTAACATAATCAATATTAGAGAATTAATGTAACAACTAAATGACAATTAATCTAAGTCTACACTTTTTATCAATTACGCAAATAAGAAGGAAAAAAAATCTAAAAAGTAACATTATTTAATAGTTTATACTTTATGCTATTACATATTGTAATAGACAAAGAGGCAATTAATTTTATAAGGTAAATGAAGTCAATATACATATTTAAATATTTTATAATTATAATAATAATCAAAATCATCTTTCAATTGAAACGAACGATAATAATTTTACAAATAAATACTATAAAAAGAGTAATCAAAATGAAGAGTTAGTATTTGAATATTTCTCGATATAGAACGATATAATAAATCACAAATAAAAATAGAAACATATAGTTTGGTTTAGTATATTTATTATAGAAGACCGTGTAGCATTAGAAATAAGAATAGAAGTACAGAAATCCATATAAATTGCAAAAAGAAAAAATCATGTAGCATAGCGGTAGCTAGCTATAGCGGGTCTCATATAGTGGTAATAACGGTCAGCTATTATAGCTATAGCGGTTGTAGCTGAGTTAGCGCAATTTATCTCATAGTTTAGCGTTTATGGTTCGAAAAAGCTATAGCGTTGCCGTAGCTAGCTATTTAGAACTCTAGTCTCAATGACTGAAACTCCGTTGTGTTGGAGTAGGGATAGACGTTGACAGTGACAGTGACTGAAAGTGGACCCACTCTATTGAAAATTTGAAATAAATTGCTGAAAGGCGGACAACTGTTGGGGTCAGATGTCCATTCATAAGAAAGCAATTATCCTTTCTTCTTCCTTCCATTGGTCCTATTTGAGCTGTCACTACTACAGTACAGATTTTTTTCTAATCACCAACTTCAAAGTGTGTGATTGGTAGAATAGAAAATTAAATTAGTTTTCGTGGTGGCTTTCATGTCCAGTTGGCAGTTGCCATAAAAGCAAAGACACATGCGAGTCAGATCAAGTTAAAAAAATTATGTCCTCTAAATGCGTTTGGATGCAATCTTAAAAATAGCAAGGATAGTGTTAATCTGAGGTTAGCGCTGTTTTATTTTTTGGATAGATTAGCAAAAATAACGCTAAATAGTTCTATTCTTAGGATGATCCAAACGTAAAATAATGGAGAAGAATAATCCCTAATCCAAATATAGTGCTAATTCCATGCTATTCTTGAGAATTCAAACGGACCAAGATCCAATCCAACTAATTTGATAGTGTCACATTCATTTTTCAATATAAAAGATGTTAAAGTACTATCCTATCTGACGAAATTTCTGATTTTTATCCAATTTGATCTGTCTAAGAAATTTCGATTGCTAAAATACGAGTCAAAATGTCAAATGCTATTCGCGACCCCCTAACGCATTGGATCAGATATAACCCGTTAAAAAACACCCGACAATGGGTGCCAGTTTGTAGAAACTCTTTCCTTTTTTATTATGTGACATTTATCGTATTGGGCAAGTGTACAAGAAATAAATTTTACATGGCTAGTGGCCACTGACCAATCGTCTACATAAACTTAAAATTTGAGTTAATACAGAATGGATCCGGACCGTCCAATCCGTGTTGGCATGAATATCAAAGGAGCTTGCATTCTATCGAACGGCTGAGATGCATTAACTCGAATTCTGAGTTAATGTTGAGGATATGGATTCCATGTGACCTGCGTGTTCTTTGTTTGACCTCAGCTGTAAAATAATGCAAAATGATAATTGATGCCAGCTGCACGTAAGTCAACTTGCAGCAAGTATCAGCATTCTTGTTCACTAGAAATATTTTCAGATAATTGAACGGGTTAGCGGCGATGGCTGGATTTAATCTGTGGAGTAATAAATTAAAGTCAAATGTTTATAACTAAATGAGTATTGGTATTACACAATTTATATATATATAAAGTTGAGTGAGGGCTGTGAGGCTATGGTTCTGCAAAGTGTGGAACAGTCCGTGCTAGGTCAATATCTCCGTTTAAAAAGTTCAAACATTTGATTTGAATTTTTCAAAATAATCTCAAAATAAAAAATGTACTTGAAGCAAATTTTACAAACTTTTTAACAGTTTTTTAAATAGATAGAAATTCATCCAATCTAAAGATTTTGAACCATCTGGAAGTAGTGGTTACAACCTAATTAAAAAAATTAAATTTTTTTTAAAAATGTAAAATTTGGTCTCGAAGTACATATTCATATGAAGATTATGCTGAGTAGTTCAGATCAATGTTTAGGCTTTAAGCAGTTGGCCTGATCCGCCCTTTGCAAAGTACCATAGCCTCACTCTATATCGATATTAATTTCATTATGCATCTATATATAGCAACAAAGAAAGATTACGGAGTTGCAACACTTTTGCCTCTCTTAGAATATGTTCATTCCACTTACAAATAAACTGTGGATGGTGATATGGTAATTGATGTGACAATTATAATTTAAATTACATAAATGTAAAACAATTGCTGATTTAACAATCTTATTTACAATGCACCACTATCGGCTGACGCTTTTAGCAATTACTAATTTGACAATCTTCTTTTGCACAATACATGATCTCGGCACTTTGTTTGGAACATTCAGCATTGTTTAATCCTAGCTCACATATCTCATCTGAGAGTGAGACCAGGATTACCAGAAATAGTAAATTTGAAAAAAGAAGTAGAACAAGATAATCTTTGGTACAGAACCAAAATATTAAATTTAAGTACCGTGTAGGTGATATACTAGGTACTGCTATAGTGGTATATACCAATCAGGTACAACATCAATACCCCATTCAACACTAAATTTGAATTTGACACAACAAATAAATTAATAAACAAAACAAAAACAAAAAAACAATATGAAACTGCGTCAGCCTTGGTATAATAGAATTTGGCACACGGATGTTACAGGGTTATGGCATGTTGGCACTATCAGCAGTTCTCCCACCTCTACAACCATTACCGTGCCACTCTCATGAAAAAAATATACCACAGTGTGGGGCCACTTCATTTCAACTGGCATTTTTCTTCATCTCCTTGTATCTTGTAGCAATCGCTCAGGGATTTGACAAGCCATGCAGCCTCGCATTCGGTGCCGACCAGTTTGACCAGAATGATTCAGAAGAGTGTGCTTCTAGAAGCTCCTTTTTCAATTGGTGGTATTTCGCCATGTCCATTGGCATTACCATTGCTGTCATTGTTTTGAGCTATATACAGGTTCATCATAGGCTATGGTACTATGCATAGTGCACTTTGGCCCGTACTATGGATGCATAACTCTATTTTCAAAGTTCAAACAGTCGATCCAAACCACTCAACATGATCTCCATTTGAAAAATGTGCTTGGAGGACAAATTTTAATATTTTTTATAATTTTTTTTTCTATTTTTCTATATAGATAGAAAATCACTACTTTTAAAATCTTTAGATTAAATGATTTTGTACCTATCTAAAAAAATAGTAAAAAAATTCTAAAAGTTGTAAAATTTGGCCTCCCAGTTCATTTCCTTACGAAGATCATGATGAATGGTTCGGATCGATTATTTGAACTTTGAAAATAAAGACATGTATTCATAATATGGATCAAAGTGCGATTTGCATAGTGCTTAGCCTCACTCTTATTTTATTTATTTTTATTTATTCTCCAATCCAAGTCCAATAATATTGTCAATTTGTTTCATCATTTACATAACTCATGTTTTATGGTGATGTATACAGGACAACATAGGATGGGGACTGGTCTTCGGGATACCAAGTGTCATAATGATATTAGCTCTCATAATCTTCTTGCTTGGTACCAGTACGTACCGCTTCTATGTAATGGAGAAAAACAGCCCATTTGCCAGGCTTGGCAGTATCTTTGTCTCTTTTGCTAAGACAAGTCTGAGAAATTGTACAGAGAGATTCAGAGCAGGAGAAGATGATGCAGAGAACCAAAATGACAAGTATGCATCTAAAGCTTTCGCCCATGCATTTCATCTTATCTCAATTACCATTTAAGATATTAAGTTGCACGGTATACAGGGCCCACACTGTCAGTGAAATAGAAGAAGCAAGGAGTATTCTAAGGCTATTCCCAATATGGGCCTCGAGCCTAGTCTATGGCGTGATTTTCGCACAACTCATTACATTCTTCACGAAACAGACTCAAACCCTTGACCGCCACCTCACCTCTTCTCTCTCTGTGCCTTCGGCTGCCTTAACATGTTTTGGTAACATTTTAGCATATAAATTTATTATTACATATGACACTATATTTTTGGTTTTATCTTCTCATTATTATTGGGGTTGTTTTGAACAACATAGCAACATTTTGGAACTTTTGAATTATTGGATCAGGTACAATCTCAATAATTGTCTTCATTCCACTATATGACCGTGTTATTGTACCTATCGCACGTAAAATCTCAAAAACATCCTCGGGAATCACCATGTTGCAAAGAGTGAGCACTGGCATAGCAGTTTCTCTACTGACAATGGTGGTGGCTGCTTTGGTGGAGACAAAACGACTCAAGACAGCAAAGGAGTATGGCCTGATAGACCAGCCTGATGCAACCATACCTATGAGTCTATGGTGGGTGGTCCCGCAATACATTCTGATTGGCATGGCTGACGTGTTCACTGTCGTTGGGTTGCAAGAATTCTTCTATGATCAGGTCACCTGACTCTTTTTGTAGTCATTTTTTTTTTTTATAAAAACAGAAAAGAAGAAATAAGTAAATTTAATAGCCGTTTTATTAAGAAATCAGGTAATATGCAAAAGGAAATAAAATCAAACAATAGCAATTTCAAGTATCAAAGGTTTACAACCATAACCCTAATAGAGAAGATCTTGCCTCTCATAAGAAAAAATACAACAATAAAATAGAAGGAAAACATGTTGCCATGCCAATCAGGACATATAAGAAATCAGGTAGCTCCAGGTAATTAATAGCCCTTTTATTAAGGCAGGCATTTTTTATACCTCTTCAAATGAGGCTCCTTTAAAAGGGTACTGTGATAGTGAATATGCTGGTGATATAGATGATAGGAAGAGCACTACTGGGTTTAAGTAATTAAGAATGACAGGAAATGCAGTTGATCAGTTGGTATGCTATACTGGTATATGGATGCTCCTTCAAAATACTTCTACAAAAGTTTCAAGGATTAGTACAACTAATTTTGTTATGGCATAGTTTTACTACTTGGTCTTATTTCTTAGTTATCTTTTTTTTTTTTTCCCTCCAACATAGATGCCAGATTCATTGAGAAGCCTTGGTCAAGCATTGTATCTGAGCATACTAGGAATTGGTGCCTTTCTGAGCAGTATTCTGATCTCTTTTATTGATAAAATAACCTCAAGCAATGGAGAGAGTTGGTTTTCTAACAATCTAAACAGAGCACATTTGGACTACTTTTATTGGCTATTGGCTGGATTAAGTGCCATAGAGCTAACCTTGTTTATTTACTTCTCTAGAAATTATGTGTATAAGAAGAAGGTCAATACCCTTATGAATCGTTGATGTTTATTGTACAAAATTCTTCATGACTCAACCAGTTTGTACCATTCAGTTCTATAAATTAAAATTTTTACTCTGACTTCTAGGGTTATTTGTCAAAGAAAATGAAAAAATACTTTGCATTGGGGAGAGATCAAATTTTTGGGAAATCAGTTATAATTTATAAAATTTGCAATTAGTTTGCTGTTATAGAACTTGATTGCTTTAATTCATAGCAACTTTTTGGGAAATCACTATCCTTTAGTTATAATTTGTAAAATTTGCAATTATTTTGCTGGTATAGAACTTGATTGCTTTAATTCATGGCAATGGAGTCCAAATTCCAAGAGAAATTCGATTTATCTTAATTTTTAATAATAGGATTCCAAAAAAAAATGACATTGATATCCGAAAATCTCTGATCATGGAATTACCGTTTTAAAAAAACGCGCAAACTATTACGTCCCAAAAAAAAATTTGTTTTAAATTTGAACCATTAATTGAATAAATTCATTGTTTTATGTCATTTCCTTTTTTTTTTAAGGTTGTTGTTTGTATATTAGTTAATTTAATTGTTGTCTGCTTATATTATTAAACCTTATTTTCTTATAACTAATTACCTTCAAGGGGGAATTTCATATATATCCATCGAAAGGGATTTGGCTAATATGCTATGGGTAGCTAAGAGGCCTCCCGTGCTACGGCTCAATATTTGACTTTTCAAAATCCTAACGGTCGATCCGAACCATTCATCTTGTTCTCCATATTAATATTTGCTTGGAGACCAAATTTTACATTTTTTGGAAATTTTTTACTATTTTTTTAGATTTATTGAATATCGCTGTTTTTTATGGTCCAGATTTGTCTGAAAAACAGTGATTTTCAATAAATCTAAAAAAATAGTAAAAAATTTTCAAAAAATGTAAAATTTGGTCTCCAAGCAGATATTAATATGGAGAACAAGATGAACGGTTTGAATCGACCGTTAGAATTTTGAAAAGTCGAATATTGAGCTGTAGCACGGGAGACCTCTTAGCTACCCATAGCACCGTAGCCAAATCCCCGTCGAAATTTCAATATTACGTATTTATCCCTCCAAAATCAATAATTAGATATTATCCTTAAAAATTGTACAAACTCACATATTTGCTCAATTTAATTCTATAGCATATTAAATATCTCCAAAATAATTAAACAATATTTGTGAACTTTAAAATTTATTTTCCAATATTAAGTAATAATATGTTAACTATTATACCCTTCGGTCTTTTTAGTCAGCTTTAGTTCTCTTCTATGTAAGGCGTCAAATTAACCTCTATTGCCACTCTCTCCAAAAGCGCCAAATCATAGATTTATCCCTACCTTCCATAGTCGCCTCCCCTCATACAGATTTGTGTCGCTCATCGCTGCTTTAATTTTCTATTTTCATTTGGAGAGAGATGCGGAAGGTTTGGTGTCTTAGAGAGAAGAGAACTTGGATGAATTAAAGAGACAAAAATGAAGAGCATAATAGTCAACATATTTTTTAATTAATACTGTAATTTTTTTTTAAGTTTTAAAAAATATTATTTAATTATTTTTAGAAATATTTGATATGTTATAGAGTTAGATTGGACAAATATGTGAGTTTGTATGATTTTTAAGGATAAATATGTAATTATTGATTTTGGAGGAATAAATATGTAATTATTGAAACTTTTGAGGAATAAATATGTAATTATTGATCTTTAAATTGGACCAATTTTGACAAAAATCTGTTGCCTCAGCTCTAGACTAGCAGGACCTCCATAACTCCCTCACCAACAAGTTTAGACATTAATTCGGTATGCTGTATGCCCTAATGCGTCTTTACTTGAAAGAATGAAAGGTCATTACAACGAGTAAGGTTAGATCTTTGTAGTCCTCTTTTTATAAAATTTAACTTGGTGGGTCCATGAGCATAGCTGGCTGTTTGGAACTTGCTATAATGTATGAACTACGAAGTCATATATTTTACTCTTGAATTTATACTAAATAAATTCAAAAATTTTAAAATTTGCATGAACACGCATCACTCATAAAGTAGATTGGTTTCAATAGTTTATATTATTTCATTTAAAGCATTGTTATAATAATTGTTGATAATACTCAGCCTGGTCTGGTATCTCAAGACAGATGACCGGCCTATCACATTCTTCCTACTTAAGCCAAGTTTAAGATGATGGACTATTCGTAAATTGAATTGAAAAATCATCAGAAATATTGAGTGTTATTTATAAACATAATAATACTGTGATAGACCTGGCAGTGATTTTTCAAGACAGATGATAGACCTGGCAATGATAGTCCATCATCTTAAACTTGGTTTAAGTAGGAAGAATGTGATAGACCTGGCAGTGATTTTTCTCCTTGGGTCTAACTGAAGCATTTTCTATCTGCATGAACCAAATTATAAAAATAAAATCTAAGTTATCATCAAACTGTCATCTGTAGATTTGTTTCAGTATCAACCATAATTGACCTCGTCTATTCACTAGAACTAAGCTTGGAACAAAGTTCATGCTTATGGTCCAACAATTCCCAGTTACAATTGAAAAGTAATGGTGGGATATTCCATCAATTACATGTTGCCATACTGGTATTATGTATGGCACCCTAAACCAGAAAGCACACCATTAGCATCTCAGATGCCAAATGCATCCAGGCCCAAGCCCTTCGTATAACTCGAGTCTGGTATGTACACAAATAAAAAAAAAAATTGAAAAGAGCTGAACCATAGTGATAAACCCTCATGCATTGCAGGCACTTCATCATAATTAACTTAAGAGAACAAAGACATAAAGCATACTGACAAAAGCTCAATTCCTGATGGTTCTAATGTGGGTACAAGCACTACAAGGTCCTTTAAATGTCTCTGTTAAGGTCCATCTTTAACTTACAGGACCAGGCAGAATTCTTCCAGAAATTGTCGCTGTTAAGAATACTCAAATACATAGATGCCCGAAAAAGATAGGAAGTGAAAAATAAATGAAAACTAAAAATAATATAGTACATGAGGATGCCACTGGGAAAAAATCAAGCTTGTAGTCAGGTAAGAAAGCAACTCCTAACCATGTCATTGGGGTCCCCAGTAACCTTCATTTATTAGTTGAGTCAGTTCCACATAAACATAAAATATCCAATATCAACATACTATACTAGAAAACTATAACATTTGATCAGTCAAGTTCTGCTGAGAATGCCATGCACATACAGGCATTACCAATACAATCTAAAAACATAATTGTAAGTATAAATGTAGTCTTATAAATCCAAAACAGAATTTACAAGACTTGCATATTAGGAAAACAAATAAGAAAGGAGACAACATGTAGAAATATGATGTCATCAGAAGTCAGGAATAAGGTCGTCGCCGGATATCCCATGGTCTAAGAGAACAGAGGGGCAGCCTAGGTCAACCCATGCAGGCCAGCTGCAGATAACTGAATCTGCGGTGAGCCTGCAGTGGGCACGTGTATGCAAATTTAAGCGATGCAGTGCAAATGCAGTACTATATCCTAATTCACTTAATCCTTTGCGTTCAAACCAGCAAATTTTCTGCCCAGAACCCACAACTTTTACACAAAATGATTGACGGCAGTTGATAAACCAAATGCGCCCGGCCAACTCTGCATCGCTGTCTGTTATCTCCACCCAATCAAGCGTGTCTCCACTTATCTCCATCCTAAACAAAGGTATAGAGTCTCGCCCCGACAAAACACGGGGGAAATAATGTGGATTGCCGACCACCACAACTTTTCCTTAAACCTCAAGAGGCTCGAAGTGGATGAGATGGCGCTTGAGGCTCCCACCTGTTACAAGCTGCCAGCTAAGATCTTCAACCTTGAAAATAAGGGTGTGCAATGTGAAAAAGCAGTACACAGAGCCACCACATAAAACCATCTTAATAATGTCGCCAATTCGACCATGTCTGAAGACATAAGGATGCTCCTCCCAGTATGCACCCCCAGGTCGGATCATGTCTACCCTCACAATATTCCCCCTACAATGAACATAAATAACAACCCCCGGACTGCCCTGCGTTGTGGTACAGAATGCAGAATACCCCCTTACACAACAAGAGCCCGGCAAATCCATACGGGCCCCAGTAGAAGGATTCAATAAAAATACTGGGTACCTCGGGGATCCCCCAACAAAAGAAAAGTCCCGTTCGCGCCCTCGCAAGAGCAACCACCCATCTTTGGAGTACAATAAGCAGGAGCTAGATTGTAAATCAGAATTGACTACTAAAAAGCTTTGTTGTGTCGTCATGTTCCCAAAAATGTGGTTATCTTGACTTGGCCCAGCATTAGCCATGTAAAACCAAGGTAGATGGCTATGGAGGGAAGGTACAAGGGGGATTGCTGATAAAATGGGAGCGCTCAATTTCCACTCCACAAAGATAACTCCCAGTGCACAGCGCTCATCCTTTTCCCTTGCCAGTTTCATCAGCTGCTCAATTGATGGAGTTGGTTTTGGACAACGATTGCTGGGATGCAACTTGATGTTTCCTGTAACTTTCTTTATCTGTCAAGCGAAAACTGAATAGTCATTAGAACAGACATAAAATTACAAGGGACATAAATATATATCAACCTGGGATCCGAGAACCTTACTAGCTAATCCAGTATGCTACATAATTACGTATTGATACCAACTCCACAAGTTTCAGTACCAGAGAGAATGGTTGTGGTAATGCTTGACCAAGAATAGAATGCTTACAATTATCAAGCTAGAACTATTGTTCTGCAGCACTGTTTCGTGCACATTGATGGTGCTTGGCAGTTTTATGTTAGGTTTTTCGCATGAACCACCCTCATTTTCTTGCAGTTGCTGCTTCCTCTTTCGATGAGTCATGGAAAATGCTTCGGCAAATGTCCCATTAGTACGTAGACACTGAGTTATCACAGCCTTGACGACCTGTGCTATAGCTTTTGTTGGTCTCTTGAAGCACATTGTGCTAAATTGAAAGGTACAGAAGTTTACAGCTTTGAATTAGTGGCCATGAATATCAGTTCCAGTATAAGTATTTTTCAAACAAAACTAAGAAAAATAAATACTACGTTAGAAATTAACTAAATTGTCAATATAGAGGTGAGGAGTTGTATAGTAAACTTCTTTCATTTAGGAGACATCTAAACTTCTTTCATAATGGACTCTTTAGATAACGATTAAATAATGTAGATTAATCTAGAAAATTGTAAATTGGATGTAAATCAGTTAACAAACTAGCATATAGAAAAGTATAGATAAGTGTAGGCGCCAAATGTTAATGTGTGCCATGAATTGAGAAGTTAACAGACACAAGAGAGTTTGTAATTCTTTTGTACTTGTACTCCTTTATTAAATGAAATTTAATCACATTTTTGTGTGCATTACCGACTATACAATTTCAATTCTTTCTCCTAACTCTTCTTGGACTGCTAGGACTTTCTACATGGCTTAATTAAGCTTTTCTTCATACAGAGTAAAGTAGGAAAAATCGGTATCGGTATCGGGATCGGTCCCAGCCGATACCGATACGGGATCGGAGTATCGGATCGGGATCGGCTCAGGATCGGCTCAGAATCGGGTTTTTTTTTTGTTTTTCTTTATGATTTGCTATGTGAGGATCGGCTCAGGATCGGATCGGGGCCGGCCGATACCGATACGGGATCGGAGTATCGGATCGGAATCGGCCGATTTTTCCTACTATGATACAGAGTAACTTTTTGTTGCTGACAAACCACTATATAAATTGCATTTTTGTGAAAAATGATTTGTCAATCAAATTTGGGAATGCTATTTCCTAAATGTACGCCGGCAGAGAGAAGAACAGTAAACCAAGACAATTCAATAACAAACTAACATGTTGGGCCCAAAACACAGTACCTTAACCCCTTGTGGATGAGCTTGGCAAGTCATTTGGTTTCACAAATATACTGGGATTGAGTTAATGATGTATGGCTCTATCTATTTGGGCAACACTTTTCCTGGAAGACCACGACCCAAAATAGTCAGAGCTCAAAAGGAAACAACATAGTACAACTGAGAAATTACCATTGTCCCTGTTGCACGATTAGCATATGATAGTCGGGGTCGACATCAGCAAATATATCTGTATCATCAGACTCAACTTGTGGTGCGGCTGGATTAATGAGAACCACCTCTCCAAATGGTGCATAGCTGAAGTAATGAGAGGACGCGGTGCCAGCCGGAAGAGGCACAGTCGAGTTCCCCTCGAGCATCTTGGGCCCATGGAACAGCATGCGGCGGGACCCTGAGTACACTAAGACTTGGCCTCCCTCCTCTTCAAGTGCTTTCAGGGCTTCAGTTGTGAGGCCAAACGGGGGTGAAGCGACTGCTGCCTGAGCCGATGAGAAGTACTGTGTTATCTCCGGCCTTGATTCAGACGCCATGAGCAAATCCACATCCATTGTTGAAACTTTTGAGATTGGAATGAGAGAGATCAGGAGATTGAACGGGAGATATCAGGTGTAATTCTATAGATCGGTTGTGAATTGTGATCAGTCTAGGCATAGAAAGATTGGGCCCTCTTTAATTCTATATATAGATCGGTTGTGATATGAAACAGGTGTCTACGTGGACAAAAAGGGTAGCTGATATGGGCAGCTGTTGTTAATAACCAAATTGCCTCCTTCAAGTTTTTAATGACCCAATTCTCCCCAGCTAATCTGACCTCTTATATTTATAATTGTGAAATTTATTCTAATTAACCTTTTATTAATTCACCAACATTGATAAAAAGATTTACTTAATTTGTAGAATTCTAAAATTTTAGTGCATTTATGTATTTAAAAAAAATTAAAAAGTAAATACAAAATTTATTAAAAATGGCGATAATAAAATAATTTATAAATCTTTCATTTTTTAGACTGCTTGACTTGATACTGCATAAGCATAATATTTACAAATTTAACACTTAAACATATCACTTATGAAATAAATCAATTTTAATAGATTGAATGCAGTGTTTAAAATTGATTGATAGGTTTTTAAAACTAAAATCACCAATTATCTTAATGTACATGTTCGACAGTCGGAATTAAAGTTTAGTATCCTTCCTTAAGCTCTTAGGTAGCAATACTTTCACTCTTTCATGGAGAAATTTTTGTCGGAAGATTTATCCTAACTTTTAACTAATAGGATTACAAAAAATAAATTTTAAAAATTGGCATTGATATCCCAAAATCCGATCATGGAATTACCGTTCTAAAAAGCGTGCAAAATATAACGTCCCAAAAGAAAAAAAAAATACCGTTCTAAAAAAATCTGCAAACTATAATGTCCAAAAATAAAAAAATACGGTTTTAAATTTGAACTTTTGAATGAATAAATTCTTTGTTTTATGTCATTTCATATTAGAGTATGGCCAATATAACATCAATGTCATTTCAATTTATATAACACAAACTTCAAAACCTATCAAATTGAGTTCAAATAGTGAATTCAAACCATTTAAATCAATTTACTTTATGAGTGATGCATTTACATACAAACTTTTTATATTTTTAAGTTATTTTAGTATCAAATCAAGTAGCAAAAAAAATTTGAAAAATGAATATATTAAAATAACTTAAAAACTCAAATATTTAACCGCTTGACTTAATATTAAATAAACTCAAAAACTTATAAATTTTACATGTAAATGCACAACTAATGAAGTAGATCGGTTTGAATTCACCATTTGAACTCAATTTGATAGGTTTTGGAATTGGTGTTTTATAGACTAAAATAACACTCGTGTTATATTAGTCATACTCTTGATACTGAGCATATTAGTTAATTTAATTGTTGTTTGCTTATATTATTAAACCTTATTTTCTTATAACTAATTATCTTCAAATTTGACCAATTTTGACATAAATTGGTTGCCTCAGCTCTAGACTAGTAGAACCTCCATAACTCCCTCACCAACAAGTTCAAACATTTAATTCAGTATGCTGTATGCCCTAATGCGTCTTTTTTCTTTTTGAAATTCTTGACAGAAGCTGTCAAGGGTACAAAATAGAAAAGAAAAAAAATACAGCTCAGTCTCTGTCACAGACTGCTTCAACAATATTTAAACCACTGTGCCCCTTATTGTATTATTTTTCCCTCCCAGCACTTCTGATCTCATCCATTTCGCCCTGAAAACCACCTCGTTGCACTGTCGCCACAACCACCAACATACACAGAGTGTTTTGTTTACCCATTCTTTTCTTTATATTGACCCAAGTCTGCTTACCTCCTGCCAAGATGATTCCCAGATCTCCGGTACAGTCATTGTTGGTACCAGGTTTCGTACCAGTGGCCTTTTCTGAATGGAATTTTGGATGAAACTCCACACTGACTTGGCATATTGGCACGCAAAAAGAAGGTGGGTAATTGTCTCTGTACTGTACAAATTACACATGACATGGTGTATATCGCAATTAATGTTTCGCTGTCTGAGCACCTCTCTTGTCAGAATTTTTTTTCTGAGTATCAGAAAACCAAAAATCCGAACTGACAGTAGAACTTTGGCCGTCCATACTTCAGGAAACCCCAAATCTGTTTTCCCCCCTTCAATGAGCATAGTGGGACAATGAACATAGCTATCTGTTTGGAAACTTTGGCTGTCTTTACTTGAAAGAATGAAAGGTCATTACAATAAGTAAGGTTAGATCTCTGTAGTCCTCTTTTTAAAAAATTTAACCTGGTGGGTCCATGAGCATAGCTGGCTGTTTGGAACTTGCGATAATGTATGAACTACAAAGTTATATTTTTTACTCTTGACTTTATACTAAATAAATTCGAAAATTTTAAAATTTTGCATGTACACGCATCACTCGTAAAGTAGATCGGTTTTAACGGTTTGGATTTGTCTCATTTAAAGCGTTGTAATAAGAATTGTTGATGATACTCATGCTGGCTGGATGGTAATACTCAGCCTGGTCTGGTATCTCAAGACAGGTGACCACGGCCTATCACATTCTTCCTACCTAACCAAGTTTAAGATGATGGATTATTCATAAAATTAAATGGAAAAATGATCAGAAATGTTGACTGTTATTTGTAAACATAATAATACTGCATGCCTGCAATAAAAGATCCAATAATAAATAGTAAATCACATCATAACATGTATCTTTGCGTACATTGGTAATAACACAAACATCGACATTGCTTCCACTGCCCAAATCATTGAAGATATATACAAACACATATTGCCTCAGCATCTAGTTCTATATATAACCTCTTCTCTCTGAAACAAAGGACCAGTAACAAACAATGTTAATTCAGCAATTTACTAGTTTGGCCCCAGTACATTCCAGCTAGTTCATTGGCCTGTTTGTTGCTTGCTTGCATATCTCTTAGTCAGACTTCCTAGTCCAAGTCCAGCCCAATCTATACGGATGTTGCTTTCTGATATTTGAAAAAAAAAAAAAAAAAATTGAAGTATCTTTCTCATCTCTATAAATCTGCATTTGCCAAATTGTTTCAAATCGCGACCACAACCCATACCTTTTTTTGAGATGGATTTAGATGCTTAATTTGTTTAACCAGCATCTATACTCATATATAGACTCGAACCAAGGGAGAACGAGAGATCCATGGCTTCTCAAGACAAGTACTATTACAGTGCGCTTTCTTTATCAGACACAGATAAGCATACTCTTGCTAACACCTTTTGTTGCCTCAACAAAAAGCATGTCACTGCCTAATTGACCAGACAAATGCGGCGACATTGCCATCCCCTACCCATTTGGCACGCTTCCTAGTTGTTATCAGGACGGATTTAATCTTACATGCAATGACTCCACAAATACCCTTCCTGGCTGTTCTCAGTACTTGTGGAGTCATTGCACATAAGATTAAATCTGTCCGGATAACAGCCAGGAAGAGTGCCAAATGGGGCAGGGGATGGCGATGTCGGCACATAAGGCATGGATTGTCTGGACAAGTACTATTCTCAGTCCGGATAACATTTGTCTGGGCAATTAGGCAGTGGCATGCGTTTTGTTGAGGCTACATAAGGTGTTGGATTGGTATGCTTATCAGTGTCTGATAGAGAAATTAAGCACTGTAATAGTACTTGTCTTGTAGAAGCCTGGGATCACTCGTTCTCCCTCGGTTCAAGTTTGTGTATGGGTACTGGTTAACCAAACTAAGGACTAAGGATTGGTAATGCAGATTTATAGATATGAGAAGGATCGGTTCAAGTTCCGTCACGGAACGGCACGTGTTACTGTTCTATGCCGTGATCACATCTTAACATTTTGGTCATGGCATCGCACGTAATCACGCAAATCACGTATAATTACAACAACAAGATAGACACTTTTTGCGAGAGAAAAAATGCATTTATGACGGTACTCCGTCGTGAATAGAAAAAATACGTTTATGACGGTACTCCATCATAAAAAGTCACTTTTTACTCTCGCAAAAAGTATCGGTCTTTTGTAGATTAGGACCATTAGGTTTTAATTAAATGATAAATCTTGAATAAACTAACTTAAATTATGAAAAAATAGTTAAACATGAGAAACGTGATTAGTTACCAATTACGTTTGGAGACGGCACGTGAATAGTTACAGCACGCGTTGGTCACGGCACGGGTCACTGTTCACTTGGTCACGGCATAGGACGAGGTCAAAGTTACGACATGGCACAGTACGGCACATTTTTTCCAATCTACGCAGGAGCAGTATTATTGGGATTTGAGATTTGTGCCGAGTTAAAAAGTATGGTCTGGATCCACTAATTATAAAAGATTCCCTTTTCAGGTACCTGTGAGGATATGAATTCAGGTTGACTGCCATATTATATTGGTACCGAAATGATTTAGGATCTCCTCAAAAAATAAAAGATTTAGGAGAAAAAGTACACTCTTTCATTATTTAATTAAGAAAAAGTAGTCCCGCACATCAACTTCCACCGCGTCGATTAAGAGTTTACAAAAACTGATGAATTGCAAACAGTGGTTGAGAGTAGGGGTGCAAACGGATCGGATAGTGGTAAAATATTTTATTAATTTTTTGGATGCAAATACAGATTGAATATTAGACAGATATAGATACCAATTGGATATTAACCGGATATGGGTATGGATATCTGTTTTTTATAATAGTAAATAACATAAATTTTTTCATAATATATATTAAACTATATAGTATATATCTACTATTTGAATATGGATAATTGAAATTTAAAATTATATCCATATCTGCACGGATATTTGGATATTGGATATCCATATTAAATTTTCGGATATGGATTCGGATAGGGTGAGATAATATCTGATCCGTTTGCACCCCTAGTTGAGATGATGGAATGCCAGACAATCAAAGAACAAAAAAGAGTTATAAAAATATATTTATTAAAAAAATAATTGAAAGTGATTTTCTTTTTAATTTTGAACTTAGATGATTCTGATTTGGATACATGGAATGTATGTTAATCCTCATCAATTAAATTTTATAATTAAGAGGAAATACAATGACAGCAAGTCAGCAAAGACAACAATTTGAATAATAAGTCAGCAAAGACATCAATTTTCGAGTCTATATGACAAAAGCTTGCTAGCTTGTAAGAAAACTGATAGCCACTATCGGTTATTTCAAAAAAAAAAAAGACAAAAGCTTGCTAGCTGCAGAGTAGCAAATAGTTTGGGAACTTTGTAATTTTAAAAAATTTTAATTTCGGGTACCATTTCGATCAGTTGTGCGTTTTTAATTATCAAATAGAAAAAAAAGGGGAAGTTAATTCGCATGCAGAACATGGTCATATGGATTAGCAAGCAAGCTAGTATGAGTAGTCTCTACGTACTCTGTACACCGTGTGATTTGATCAGCATTCATTGGTGCCAACGATATGTCTATTATTGACAAGAAAGGTATGATGACGCTGTTCATTATTTATTAATTAGGAGAAAGTTTTTGTGGGACGTCCCTTTCTATTGTGTTGATTTTACATAAATTTACAAAATTGGAGAGTGAAATTTAGATCTAACATTGTTTGTGAGTGCTTACTTTAAAATTTCTAGCTCAATGTTTTGCAGTTTGTTTTTATGATTTATCTAATTTTTTTTTCTTATGTGTATTCCTGATTATAAATTAAAAGCTATTAAATAAATGGAGTAGAACTAGGGTGCTCTTAAGCTTACCAAAGTTTTGGTGAACTTAACTCTAAAACTTATCAAATCGATTTCAAATGACGAATCCAAACTGTTAAAACTCGTACACCTTACGTGTGATGCATCTACATGTGGAATTTTTAAACATTTGAATTAATTTAGTATAAAGTCAAGCGGTTAAAATTAGAAAGTTAATAAATTAATTTTAGTGCATTCATTTTAGTGATTATTTGAGTTCCAAATATTTAAAATATTTAAAATTGAAAGACTTTGACTCCGTCCTATCTTAGAGAAATAACAAATTAATACTACAGATTCATTTAACTAGCAGAACTAACAAAAATAATATGTATTATATTTGTTGAAAATGATGGAATTTTTTTTTTTATAGAAACCCGTAGGTATATTTTATTGAATCATATAAGGTAATTGGTACATTGTATCAGTAGAGTATTACATAATAAATCCCTTTACGAGGGTGTACCAGAACTAAAAGAACTAAAAAGTGAAAATTGCCAACTGAATCCAAAAATTGAGGAACTAAGTAAAGCAATAACATTTGTGATCTTTCTTTTTCTTTTTTCTTTTTTTTTTCTAATTGGAGAGCATACAAAGACAAATCTGAAAATTTTGTGGTTATATTAAAAACTTTTATTTCTGGTAGACATAGGCCGGTGCATCTAAATGAATCTTTGGTACAACGTATGTAGCGGGTTCCTATGAGATTTTGAGGATATATAGGAGGATAGGAGTGTGTCATGCTTTTATTTGGGTGTGCAGTCAATCACAAGCTAGCATGTGCGTTTTGATAATGTTATGTGTGTAGCTACTACATGGCATTCAAATATCAGATCGAAGACTCGAAGATTCAACATTACTGCAATCATGCATGATTGCAAGGTACAATAAATTAGTGGTTCGGCTCGCTCTTTCCTTGATTGTTGATAGAAAGACACTACATGGTCCTGTTCGGCTATTTACTGTTTTCGTAGAAAAAAAAAAATTCACTCAGACTAAATTAAAGCAAGTGAAGCAGTCCTGTTCGGCTCTGAAGCAGTTAATATCCGGATCAGACTGAAGCGGGTACTTTGAAGTGACTCATTTCAATTAATTAGTAGTCTAATATATTTCAATTAATAGTAGTCTAATTACGTTGTTACCTTGGTCAGGGATCCCCCAACTTTTTAGTTACAATATAAATAGACTCACCCAACGTAACAAAATATTTCAATTTATTTTTAGCATGAATGGACTGATCCAGATCTGGACCATCTAACCATATTTCTGTTACCTCATATTGACTTCTCCAATATTCAAATTTGAACTTCTTCAATTTATTGAGACTCGGTGGAGGTATTTGGTGTGGCCAACTGTGCAAGATGCTGTGGCGGGATGAGAAATTGGCTCCATCAATCTCTAGAAACAGTGTAGGTTTTGATTTTCTTGCTATTTTTCTAAAAAACCACAACACCGTGCTTGTTCTGATGAAAAGTTTAAAAAGAATTTTATTTTAAAAAATCCTCTAACAGTCTAATATTCACAAGAAATTTTCAAACTAAATTTAAATTAAATGATTGTTTTCAGTTTAGAGCATTTAAATTAAGATCTCAACAAAAATGGGGGAAGATTCGGACCAATCCGGGCACGTGGTAAATTTACCTATCAAATGACTGTATAAAGGAGGAAGATTCTTGTGTCCTCTTTCAGAGATTTAAGAACTTTGGCAAGGTAAATAGTTTTTTAAAGCTAATACACAAATCGACATATACAATAGTGTAAATAGTGTAAAACAAACATCAAATCACATACTGATAGGCACAAAATAGGGGGAAAAAAGAAAAAAAATTGTCCATCTGAAGCACACCAGTTGCTGCTTTGAAACATCAAATTAACGATTCTGAAAGAAAGACAAAGAAGACAATCCGACTTTCATGAAACAAAGAACAAAGGGCTTTCGTAAAACCACCAAGCAGATCCAATCTCTTTATTTATATATTTATGCTGCCTTTGCGAATCCAACTGTCAAGTCTCCATAGTTAAATACGGTATGGTATACTCCCATGAAAATATCACCCAGGATCCTGCATGGTTCTTGTCTGTCAAGCTAAAAACTAATATGCACCTTCCAAACTTTAAAATCAATTAAAGCGAGCCTAGTTATTACCAAAGAGGACCTCGAGGCACCGGCATGTCCAAGGCGGTGAATCCGCTGATGCATTCTTGCGTGGATCCTTCTCCAACTTTAAAAATATACTGCGTATCATAGCACAAACATTAGTGTGTGTGTGTTATCTCTTAACAATAATGTAAAAAGCACATATAAGAAAGTCTAAATTTTCTATATGATCTAATAATTAAATTAGCATGATTATATGTAGATAATGATTGTGGCGTACAAAGTGATTTTTTTTCAACATTACATAGTATATGATAGCATACATAATAGTAGAATATGAAATTTTATCAAATAAGTCACCAAGAGATGATCTTTTAATATAAGATTACTTACAAAAATTATTAAATTTTTTTCCATAAACAAAGGAAAGATGTGTATACCTGGTCCGGTGTCAGTGTAAACAGCTTGCCACCTATTGTAAAGGAAACATCTGGCATTGATGAAAGCGCATTGCAATCGACAGTCGATTCACCCATCTACTTAGGGAGCTTACAACAGATCTATCATATCGAAAATCTTGTCAATCGAAATTTCATCACCAATTATCTAAAGAATTAGATAACCATACTAAATTTTAGAACCACATTTCAGTTAGGACATTACCAGCTTGAACAAGATGATATCAGTAATAACCCACAATTGGACTCACTAGAGCTCAATTTTATTTTATTTATTTTGTTTATTTATTAATTGGTTCAGTTATTAATTATTTTTGCTTCTTGGTTATCAGTTTCTCTGTTAGACTGAACAATAAATGATCAGAATAGGGTTGAATTGGCCAAGTTTCCAAGACATTTTCTAAGGTCAAGTTGGTTTTTTCTGTGTTTAATTCAAAAACCAAGGTCAAAATAAAAATTAACACTGAAGCTTGAGTTAAATTGGCTTCTTCTATTGCACAAATAGGCTTATTTGGGACTCAGATTTCATAAATCAGGGTTTTCGTTTTGTCTTGGTTTTTTAGGTTAAATAGGTCAATGCCTAAATAAGAGAATAACCTTCTCAAGGTATTCTAATGTTTTCTGCTCGGTCATATTTTTTTATCTGATTTTGAGTCCAAACAACAGCCATCTCACAAGTTGCGCAAGTCTTGCCCTCAGATTCCTTGTCTACAACACTCTTAATTCTGTCAGCAAATTTAAAAGAGAATTTGTAATTAATAATTTAAAAGGAAAAGGGAAAGGTTTTGAAATTTTATTGGAAAGATATAATTTCTGTATTTTCCTCTGATCAAAGTTACATACATATATAACCAAAAAACAAATGATAAAATTAGGAAAGTAATAACTACGAATATTCACACAGCTAATCCTAAATCGGTACAGCTAATACACCTCTGACTTTCTATCTTTAACACTCCTCCTCAAGTTGGAGCGTATATGTCTAATATGCTCAACTTGTTACATATAGTATTAATTGGGGCTTTGCAAAGAGGCTTGGTTAGAATATCGGCGAGCTGAAGATCTATCCGAACATGAATGAGTTGAATACATGGGGGACAAGAGGATGTTCCTATGACAAGATCTCGAATCAGATGACAATCCACCTCAATGTGCTTGGTCCTCTCATGAAAGACCTGATTTTTGGCGATATGCATGGCGGATTGATTGTCACAGTGTAGCCTCATCAAACCATCATGGCGAACACCTAGCTCATTGAGTAAACGCTTCGTCCAAACTAGCTCGCAAGATGTGTTTGCCATTGCGCGGTATTCTGACTCCGCACTGGATCGAGATATAACTGTCTGCTTCTTACTCTTCCAGGATATAAGGTTACCACCAAAGAAGACACAATATCCAGTAGTGGACCTTCGACTAGTAGGACAACCTGCCCAATCGGCATCAGTGAACGCTGCAATCCTACTATGTCCCTGATCAGAATATACGAGTCCTTTACCTGGAGATCCCTTGAGGTATCTAAGGATCCGAATAGCTGCATCCCAGTGTGTAGTGTGCGGAGCTGACATGAATTGGCTCACTACACTCACTGGATAAGCAATGTCTGGTCGAGTAACTGTTAGGTAATTTAGCTTCCCGACCAATCTCCGATATCTCTCAGGATCATGTAGGGGTGCTCCGTCATCAGGCATGAGCTTGGTCTCAGGGACCATCGGTGAGTCAACGGGTTTGCATCCAAGCAACCCGCATTCTGAAAGCATATCAAGAACATACTTTCTTTGACAAATAAGGATCTTACCAGGAGACCGTGATACCTCAATGCCAAGAAAGTACTTGAGTTTACCAAGATCTGTAATCTGGAATTGCTCGCTCAAAAACTTCTTCAATGTCGAGATCCCTTCGACATCATCACCAGTGATAATCAGATCATCGACATATGCAACTAAGATGATGGTCTTCTCCTTTAAAAAGAATAAAAACTTTAAGTTATTTAATAATTGTTATTCAAAAAGAATTCTCAAAATAGATACAATTTTTTTATAAATTAAATGTCCTAGAAGGATCATAATATTTTCTAGATTACATAGAAGTGACTTTTGAACCGAGATCAATAACTCGGAATCTATGCATTTTTATTTTTGTCCAATAACACATAAAGAAATATATTAATTTTTCTTACAGACATGAAAAATCCGGCCTGAAAAATATTGATCCGGGTTATTTGTTGTAGTCTTTCTAATAAATCAAATTATATTGTATTCCATCTATTTTTAAAGAAATATATTCAATATTTCTAATATTTCAATACAAAAAAAAATTTATGTTTAAAAAAAAAAAAAAAAAAGTGGACCGCCCATTATATGGGCGGTTTGGTAATGGCATGAACCGCCCGTACGCTGGGCGGTTAGGGTATATATGGAAAAAATCCAAAAAATAGGTTATTTTTGTAATTTTCTTTTTTTTGGGGTATTAAAAAAAATGGCCGATAAATGGGTCATATAAAACTGGAAGCTAAAATGAAATGAAAAACCAATTACCCGTTATTTTTCTGTAACGGATTTTTTTTTTATTACAGCATGTAGACACTCACGCACACAACACACATCCTATCATGTTTTTTTGTAGAATTCGAATTGAGGTTCTCCCGCAGGAGAACGTGATGCCTATAACGTATGTGTTACGCAGCGGTGGCATGTATTCAGAATCGGAACTAGAAATTTTGAATAGGAGAAGTTATAAAATGCATAATATATTAATGTGAAAAGCTAAAAATAATGTTATCACCGGAAATTAAATCCATGACTTTTTCTAAGATCAAATGAAATTTTAACCACCAAACTACAATTACACATTTATAAATTTATTATAAAGTCTAAAATTTATACAAAATTTTTAAAAAAAATTAATTTCAATATACATAAGTAAAATTTTAAAATTATTAAGCCTTACATCAGCTCTGCATGTATTGAATTATTAACCCGATAGAACCGATAAGCTGAGTGACTTTACCCGTTTTTACAAAATAAACATAAGACTAAGGCAAGTACGAATTGCAATATTTTAATCATTAAGATTTGGTTGGAAGTTGGAACTTAAAAATCAAATTGAGAATTACAATGCGATTTGGGAGGACAGTTGTTGGGAAATAAATCTGCTGAGATTCTAAAGAATTGTAGGAACCTATTTTTTTCAAATCCAACTATTTATTTGTTTTGAGATTCGTGCATAAAAACCAACTGCTTTTTTGAGATTCGTACATTCTAAAATATTAATGATTGAATTTGAAAAAACAGAATCCTACAATTCGCTGGAACCATAGCAGATTTATTTTCGAGTTGTTGCCGTGCACCCTTCGTTTTCTATTTATAATCAAATCAGACAAACAAGTCCCTTTCCTATATTAGTCAAATTGTACTAAATCATTGTTCCAAACTGCTTAATTCGGCATCGGGAATAGCAACTACATCACAATTACAGAGAATTCTTATTCGTACAATTATTAATGGCATCATTTAATCGATAATATCATTTACAATTATTTAAATGTACATTAACATTTAAAAAATAAGAATGCATCATATGCATTGATACATTGTTAGATGTATATGGGAAAGAGAGTTCAAATGTCTTCATTTTTTATGTCTTCATTATGTTTTTATTTTAAAAAAATTTAATATAGTTTCACTACTATCCGCTCCTTTTTCACCCCGAAGATAATCATATTGTAATATTGTACGGATAAAGTTTTAAAACTTCTTTTTATACGTTGTGATCTTGAAAAAGCGGTAGAAAATTCTGAAAAGAAGTGTTGCAATGTACGGGGTTCCTCCTTGGCTTGGCTTGATCACGCAGGATCCACAATTTTTTCTCGTTTTTTAGAGGGATCGGAACACATCACTTGATGGAATTCAATTGATTTCAATTTAATAGAGTTTAATAGAGATCAATTCTAATTAAATTTTGTTGATCATAATAAAAATGAAAAATAATTGAATTCTTCTCGTGTTTTTGATTGAAAAGTATACATAATACAGAAAAAAAAAATGATTTCAATTGAAATAAAATGACACTTGTATCCTTGAACGGATAATTAGTAATGATATAACAATTTCTTCCACATTAACACAAAATGATATTCATTTGGTACTAACTACTAAGTCATCAATCATTCCATCAAATTGCATATTTTTCTTTATTAATTGAACTCTCAAAGTAACAAAAACTGAACAGTAACAGTATAAACAAACTTAACCGTGCTACAAAAAATTACATATTTTTCTTACCAAATATGTACCAACCCCTATGCATGCTGGTACCATTACATTCTTTTTCGAATTTTATATGTATCACAGATTGGAAAATTTTATGTAATATCCTTATTTTTCAAAACATAGAACAAAATATCACCCTTTCAAATTTTTAACAAAATATCCTTGTAGATCCTACTTTTTTGTCCAATAGAAGCATGAATTCGTATCATCTGAGATATCTCAAACTTTGCGTGACTTTATGGAAAATCCCAACCGTTTAAACACGTTCTGCACGAATCTCAAAGCACACATAATAGGGACACCCTACATCACCCCCGAATAGGCACCGGACACGTCGGTCACGCAAAAGTTGAGATATCTCAGTGGATACGCACTCTAGAGTCTAGAAGCATGATACCTTATGCTTAAACATTTTCATAATACTGCTCGATTTGGAACTGGAGTAGGTGATTTGCACATTATTTCCCTTTCATAATACTGAATTACTGATTATTCAAACGGAGCCACAATCCTATTATTTACTTTACGTTACGTGGCATATTTTGATAGGGTGGAGAACCCACAGGGGAATAGTTCTGGGCGATGATTAGCCTTCCCCCATTTCCAAGACACCCCCACCAACCAAAATTATTTCTTTATTTGTTCCATGTCCCGTTGTCTTGTATCCAAAAACGTAAAGGCCTCAAAAATCCCAGACTACATTTAAGCTGAATAGTGCTGTTGGAGTGAGAGGAAGATGGATTCGGTTCCCCTCCTTCCCGGATCCAACCCAATACCAGGAGTGGTGGATTATCAGGGCCGTCCGGTCTCGCGCTCCACCTCCGGTCGGTGGCGCTCGGCTGTCTTCATCATTTGTAAATTATATCACTATTTATTTATTTGTTTATTCTGAGTCTATGCCATGTGGGTCTCAATTTCGAGATGTACTTTTAGAAGAGATAGAACCTGCGATTGACGCTTAGTTTATAAATGTTTGAGCCTAATTAACAAATAAATCTTCATATCTTAGTCTTCAGGTTAGGTACCCACATGTTCCTACCATCACTAAAATTAAAATACGATGTATTTATTCCAGTACAGTACTATTGGGCCAGACTTCCATAGTAAACAAGTATGAGCAGAGGCGGAGCTAGCATTATACAGGAGTAGGCAAATGCTTACTCCTGGATTTTTTTTTTTAGATCCGGTTATAATAACGGGCCTGCCTACCTCTGAAGAACGGATTTGTTTACCCCTGACCCACTACTAAATCATGATTAGAGGTGATTATTTTCTGTCTGAACTGATTCAGTCTTCTAATTTCATGGTGAATCAAAAAAAATTGGAGTCGAAGGAATTTGGGAGAAAGGTAGGTGCTAGTCACAAGGAGGGAGAAGAAGCCTTAAAGGCATTGTAAATATTAAATGAACATAGTGTACATGTGATCTACCGTGTTGTTTTTAAAATATTGATTGATCCATAGTGGACCAAGTTCGGCCAAATATTATTTTATGAGTTACTGGGCCCACCTAAATTTTGTATTCAGTTAATTTCCCATATTGATATCTTGAGAAGAATTCTATATCGCTTGTAGTTTGTAGAACAATTTTACATTTTTACCCCTTGTTTCCAATGACAAACTTTTGAAATAAATTCTATTATCAGATACAATGAACTCAAGAGTCTCAAACTATCGAATGTTTTTTTACTGTAGTGGAGCAATTCACTAATTAATTTATTAAATAATTTATATTAATACATGTGCAGATGCACCTATAAAATAATCATACTAGTAAAAAAACTAACACATATATATGACAGTTAACGTATTAAATAACTCATTAAGTCGTGAATTATTGATATTAAAGGTAGGAAAGGGAGTTAATCCGAATTCATTTTAAAAAAAATCCGAACTCATTTTTTGCTTATCCTTGACTCAAATCCTGGCTACGCCACTGAGTATGAGACTATACTTCAGCTTTCATTTCAGGGGAACTTTGTTTTATAGAAATATTATTAAATAATAAATAAAATAGAAGAGTGTCTTCATTTTTTATGCTATAAAAAAATGTTTGGTATTCAGCCGGAAATTGTTTTTTTTTCTTGAAAACGTGGCTTAGCTTTTTATAAACAGAAGAGGGCTGAATTTTTTTCTGAGATAGTAGCTGGGAATTTTTTGAAACAGAAAAAACAGCTGAAATATTATCTAAAACAGAAAGAATGTTGGAACTTCTTCTGAGATTAAAAAAAAAAAAAACACTTTGGATCCCAAAAAAAAATTTGGTTCCAAAGTTTGGATCCGTAAATATTATTGGATCCATCTATTACATTGAAAAATTCAGGTATTCTTTCTATTTCTCTTTATTATATAATAGTGATTTCTATAAATATAAAATTTTCAACTTACAGGCCCTGCATATTGAACACCTAGATTTTAGCACCTGCATTTTTACAAAAAATAAGTATCATATTAGACTAGAGTGTACTTGGAGACCAAATCTTACATCTTTTTAGATTTTTTTTTTTTACTATTTAAAAATTATGTAGAAAATCACTTAATCTAAAAGTTGAACCATCAAAAGTAATGATGACTTCTCTGTATCTGAAAAAAATAATAAAAATATTCTACAAAAATATAAAATTTGGTTTTGAAATACATTTTCATAAGAAAATTACGTTTAACTGTTTAGAATGACTGTTTGAACTTCGAAAATAAAGATATGAATCCATAACACAGGACAATCCGTAGTATGCATATTACCATAGCCTCACTCTATCTAGTGAATAGTGATTATGTCTCTTCACACAAAACACATTGCAGGGGTGGAGGTTACAGAGAGGTTCGCATTCTATGGCGTGACATCAAACCTAATAACTTACTTGACGGGACCACTTCACCAGTCAACAGCTGCTGCGGCTGCCTCAATAAACGCATGGAACGGAGCTGCTACCCTGCTGTCTCTTCTTGGCGCATTCATTGCAGATTCTTGTCTCGGCCGGTACCGTACCATTCTCGTCGCCTCATGCCTCTATCTCGTGGTTTGCACCAACCCTCTTTGCCATGTTCTCTTTTTGTTGAATTTTTCTATCATTACATTACTTTACAACATTAGTTGGTGTGAAACCATGAGATCTTTCCGATTGGATGGTCGGTCTAAGAAAAAATTTCATATCTACACCTTGCATTTTTACTATGAGAAATATAACATACAAACCTAGGAATCATGAAAAAAATCTTCCATGCCCGCTGAACAACAATTCTTGAAAAATAAAGAATAAAAGATGGATATTTCTTCTTTCTACCTCTTCAAGAGAACGATAATAATGACAAAGGAGACACATTTTGACGTCTTTCAAGAAAATGGATACAGATAGGGTATATATAAGGAAATTTTGTGTATCCTTGTTTTCTAAATGAATGAACAATATGTCATATGTTTGATAACTGTTTTGTCTATTTTCTAAATGCACCCATCACAAGTAATATCTGGATGCACATATTCACATCTGATTAGAAGCATTCCGTGAACTGGATGTGCGCCTTTTGTTAAACTTTTAAAAACAGGGATACTTTTGTCATTTACTTGAAAAACAAGAATAGACAACAAATCTTCAAAAGACGATGATGAACACTATTTCAAAAATGCATACAAAATTTCTTGCATGGAAATATATCTTTTTTTTCAAAGGTACGAAATAGACTAACTTTTGTCATTTACACATTCATTGCAGGCCTTGCTTATGCTCACATTATCTTCAACTTTACCGTTTCTTCGACCACCTGATTGCAGTGGCATCATGGACCCCACATCCTGTTCAGTCCCAGTTTTCCAATTAATATTCTTCTACATCTCTCTATATCTAATTGGTGTTGCACAAAGCGGCCACAAGCCATGTGTGCAAGCTTTCGGGGCTGACCAATTTGACCAAAACTTCCCTGATGAACAGGCTGAAAGAAGCTCTTTCTTCAACTGGTGGTACTTCGGCGTGTGTGGTTGCAATATTTTCACAGTTGGAATTCTGAATTATGTGCAAGATAATGTAGGTTGGGGTCTTGGTTTCGGAATACCATGTTTGATCATGTTTGTTGCTCTTATTATTTTCTTAGCCGGTACAAAAACATACCGGTTCTATCCGATGCAGAAAGAAAACCCCTTTGCTAAAGTCGGCAAATCGATTGTTGCATTGGTTAGAGGCCGTCAAAAAGATGATATTAGGTAAGATATATTTGTTTGTTTGTTTCATATTATCTATTTAATTATGTTGCATTGTTCCTGGACAAGTATAAGCTTTTTGAAACATGACAAAAAAAAAAATTGACAGAATTGTGTTGTTAACTTGCAACTCATTTTATGTTCTTCTATTAATTATTGTAGGCAAGTAAATGAAGATGAGATCTTGGGTTCAGATTATGCAAAAGAGGCAAAGGAAATACTTAAATTATTCCCAATTGGGGCCACATGCCTAGTATATGCTTTAGTTTTTGCACAATGGTCAACTTTTTTTGTAAAACAAGCAGCCACATTAGACAGACGGATTGGATCCACATTGCAGGTACCACCAGCTGCTCTCTCAAGTTTCATAAATATACCTGTGGTAACACTGATACCAATATATGACAAAATTATCATACCAATGGCAAGAAAAATAACAAAATCACCCTCAGGAATTACCATGCTTCAAAGGATTGGCATAGGAATGGTAATTTCTCTCTTATCAATGGTCACCGCAGCATTGGTAGAAATGAAGAGGCTAAAAGTTGCAAGAGAGTATGGTTTGGTGGATAAACCTGATGTGCCAATTCCGATGAGCCTATGGTGGATCATACCGCAATATCTCTTGATCGGTACGGCTGATGTGTTCACCTTGGTTGGATTGCAAGAATTCTTCTATGACCAAGTACCGGACCAGTTGAGAAGTTTAGGTCTTTCACTCTACTTGTGTATTTTTGGTGTAGGGAGTTATATTAGTAGCTTTATAGTGTCGCTAATTGATGAAATTACCACTAAAAACAGAGATAGTTGGTTCGCCGATAATCTAAATCGGGGACATCTTGATTATTTTTATTGGCTTCTGGCTGGTGCAAGTGCTGTGGCATTTGTTGTATATTATTTCTTTGCACGAGCATATGTGTACAAAAACAAGGATGTTCGTAGAGTTGGTTGATGGGTTGAAGCTAGTTTGATTCCAAGCCATTTTGAAATGGTAAATATAATTCTATGAGCGTTTGGAAAATTGTAGTTCGAGACTTCATGTAGTTATTGTATTATGAACAATTTATAATTTGATGTGCTAAAAGATGCTAGTATTAGCATTCTTATCAATGCATTTTAGACCTTTTAGGAATTGGTGCCTTGCTGAGCAGTATTCTGATCTCTTTTATTGATAAAATAACCTCAAATAAAGGGGAGACTTGATTTTCTAACAATCTAAACAGAGCACATTTAGAATGCTTATATTGGCTATTGGCTGGATTAAGTGCCACATAGCTAATCTTGTTTATTTATTTTCTAGAGATTATGTTTATAAGAAGGTCAATACCTTATGAATAGTTGATGTTTTTTTGTTGTTGTTGTTTACAAAAGTGGGTGCAAACCCCCGAAGGAGGTAATGGCTATTATAGAAGAACCTATGCAATGGTGGAAATTGGAGTATTATTAAAGCATATTTTGTTCCTTATTAACTAGATAGTCCAAAGGGTAGCTGTTTAATCAATTCCAGTAAAAAAAAAGTATCTTTTAATGGAATTCCAGCCTCTAATAATCAAAGGTCATCAGACAATGTGATATAATTATATTGAAAAGCATTATGAGATACTACCCAATGTACACCAAATAGAGGGTATACAAGGGCAGGTTACAAACGATCTACAGTTTCAGGCTGGCCACAGAAGGGACAGTTAATCTCACATTGCCAACCCCTTTTAGCTATATATTATAATTGTAAATACTAAAATGATTTGTCCTTCTCTAACTGCAGCCCTTTTCACTTAACAAATATTACAAAATGCAATGAGTAAAGCTATGGTACTATGGATTAATATTTTGTTTTCAAAACCCTAATAGTTGTTCAGAACTGTTCAACATGGTCTCCATATGAAAATATACTTGTAAACTAAATTTTACATTTTTTTTAGAATCTTTTTTACTATCTTTTTAGATGGGTAGAAAATTACCGTTTTTGGATTGCCTAGAATTTTCAGATCAAGTGATTCTCTATCCATCTAAAAAAATAGTGAAAATATTCTTAAAAAATGTACAATTTAGTTTACAACTACATATTCATATTGAGACCGTGTTGAATAGTTCAGATCGATCATTACAATTTTCAAACCAAAAATTTGAGTCCAAATCGCAGGCCAATATGTGCTATGCATAGTACCATAGCCTCACTCAAAACAGAGTACTCAACAAATATATATATTTGACCTCTACTGGTACACGTATGACCTTGTACTGGAACCAACATTCAATAGTTCCTTTTAACCAACATGCAATATTTCTTTATGTGCATACACATCGCAGATAATTCCAATTTTACATTCAAATCCCTCTGACAAGGGATAATTACCAATTCATAGTAATTTAGCATATTGCACCTTTAATTCTCTTTGTGCATATAAATCAGAACTTCAAACACAACTGGGGTACCAATATCAGGAAAAATACAGGTACCATTGGTACCAATGTACAAAGAGGTGCCAAGAGGGGTTTAGAGTGATGTGTCAAGTTGGACAATAGCTGGGAATCAGGATGACCTAACTGAGTTAAATAAAGTACTGGTACAATGTATTTGGGATTGGCATGAGCTAACTTTCAATCACATTCTAATGACTACACGACAAGCATTTGAACCAAATAAAGATTAACTTGAGCTGAAGACTACACAACAGGCACTTGAACCACATAAGCATTTATCTTTTCTATTTACAATATAATAAGAAGCGAAAAGTTTAAAAGGTAAAAAGATAAACCGGAACCAACCGATCATCAAAATGCTCAAATAATTACTTTCTGTGGTACGTTAGCATGGCCTCCTTTTGTTTATCATCGACATCATGCAAGGCACACTTCTTATCAAGAACATAAATCATACGGCCTTTTGCAAAATTGAGACTGCTTGTTGTGCCGCATAGACTATCATTTTTTTAATCTGCACAGTTAAGATTTTCAAAGATCTAATATTAACCCTACTGCAGATTGAAACACTTGTTACAAAAATAGAAGGCAAAACCAATTTCAAACATGCTCCTTGTAAATGGCAAAATATCACATATAGTCTGCAATTAAAAAAAAAGTACTTTGCATCATCTTTTATAAACACTTATCCTTTGTATCCATGTCTACCCTGTGCATCATTTTTCTCTTATTATTATTTCAAGTTTGAAAAGATGCCCAAACAAACCCCTCTCTCTCACACTATATTTATATAAAATTGTGTAGGGTGATTTTCACATTTCAAAAGGACTCACGAGAGGGATATAATTGAACATTTCCAGCTTCTAAAAGAGGCATAACCATATGGAATTCCTAGGTTTTAAAAAATTACTCGTGATGGGTTAATATTTTGCAGGGGCATGTAATAAAACTTTTCCTATAAAGATGGTTATTTCAGGCAAGTGTTTACCTCCAACTTGTCTTCTTTGGCACGGTGGTTCTTAGGCAATTGTCTGAACTCATTGGTTAGGTTAATGCACTGGCCAATGCTCTCTGGCGAGACAAAATCCATTGCTATTTTTGTACAGCTCTGCAAATCGTACTCTGCATTAGAAACTATAATAAATGCTGATCTGATATCAGGTTTTCCAATTGGCTGGTTTCCAGTCAAAATTATACCTAATATATGGGTCATAAATGTACCTCCAAGTTCATAAATGGATTTGTAACTGAAAAATATTGCAACAAGCAAGCAGGAACAAAGAACTTCTAGTTATTGTAAACATGCAGCTTTTGGAAAAAAATGACAAATTCAAAACCTGTTTGTATACTTTTGTCTTTTAAATATTGTATACCTAACAAAAAGGTTTCTAAACACACCTTCACGTTACGGACTTGATGGGGGCAGCCAGCAGGTATAAATACGGCCTCTCCGACATGTTGCACCAAAGACCATGGCTCAATCCCTGCAAGTACAAGGATATTCAATATTATCAATCTTAAAAATTTATTATCATCTTAAGTTTTTACTGAAGAATGTTTGCATAACAAACCAAATTCCTTCTTGAGCCGTCTCTTATGTTCAGCTGTCAAATAGAACGTCTCATCATGAACTGGATTTAAAACCTACAAAAACAAAAGAATCACTGAGTAAAAAATCATACAATAAATGAAGGTGTATTTGCAGTTATACTACTCAAGAGGTGCTTTACTATCAGATTTTTTTTCTTGCTTATATGTTGGTTATGAAATTAATAAATTGTACCATCAGGTAACCAAGGGGTTGTCATATGCAGAAGTGGGTCGGTTTGAAGTAACACTGGTCCATAAATGCTACTAAACCAACGGAGTTATCTGTCCAGCCAGGTCAGTCAACCATTCGACATACAGATACAGTTCAGTGCATAAATCCTGGATCACAAGTGCATATCATACCTCATTCACGCGATTACAGTGAATATGCCGAAATTCACAGAAGTATTTCTCAAGGTATGCTTTTAGAAGAGGCACATCATCCCTTCGAAATATGTCCCACAATGCCCCAGCTGTTTCAGCTCGATCATTCACCTCATGTATTATTCTTGATTCACCCTTCTTAGTTTTCTCACCCCATTCTGCTCTAGTAGTATACCCTTGATTTTCAGAGAATTCCATCTTATCTTGCTCTCTGTGCTTTCTCTTCAAGTGCTTAATTGCTGATTCTTGCTCAAAGGATATCTCCACCGCTGAGATATGCATCAGAATGTTTACCTGGTAAAGAAAATCAGTACCATTTAAAGAAATAAAAAAAAATCATTTTGACAGACTAATCATTAGAAAATCAGACCAGTTAAGAAAATAAATAACCAAATTCTTTTGAAATTATTTAATTCCCCCTAACAATGCATTAACTATAATTTCTTCCCTTCAAACAGAAAAATATCCAGTATACCTGCTAAATCATGAAAATATCATCTCAGAAAAATATACGGTATACCCGCTCTAAATCATGAATATATCATCTAAACAGTGCACCATGCCTCATCTATTATTCTTATGATATAGAAGTACCGCTATATTCCTCCTTTTACGCAGGGATGATAAAAGTGGAAGAAATGATAGTTTGAGCATCTCAGATTACAATTTTCATGTCCTGCTGGGCTATATGTGATGATTCCATATTTCATATAGGTTGCACACATTTAACCAACCCTAAGCTAGAAGATTTAAAAATTTCAAAAAGTAAGAGAATGAATAAAACAAACAAAAACTTACGGCATCAGCAACATCACAGTGGAGCTTCGTCACAGAGTCACCCCGGCCAAGCTCTTCCCTAAACCCATAAGCAATGTAAGATTTTGGTCCCAGATCTGGTTTCGGTGCATCATCAGGGAGAAAGGTAGCAAGATTTAACGGGCCAGATTTAGGGTTAGTGTACAGTTGGAACGGTAAAGAGCGTATATACTCAGAGCAATGCGATGGTAAGACGTCTTCAAAATTGTTGTAAGTGGGCCAGTCTTTTAACTTGAGCATGGCTGGCCATAAATTAGGGTGCAATCGGCCATACTTGTATCCCTCAAAGAAGACCTTAGGCTCCATGTCAACCTGTCATAACATAACTCATAGAAATAAGCTTCAAACATCAGAAACCAAATTCGAATATTCTCATTAGGTTCTACAGACAAGAATATATATGGCTTGCATTGGGATTCAATATAAAATGTATTCATGGCTAAAAACATATGGTAAGCCGATTATCATGTACTTACTGTATAAAATAATTTCGCTAGTTGTATTATAACAGATATATCATCACTGAGGGTCAAAATGAAAATCTACTCTTACTAATAGACAAAATTACCAGTAAAGAAATACAGAAGAAATTTAAAACACCCACCTGGCAACAGGAGAGACAATCAACAGCCCGGATTTGCACTAACTCAGAATCAGTTCTGACACTATTAACAGCAGCCCACATATCATCGGGCTTCCAGCTCAATCCTGAAAACCCAAGCAGATTTCTCACTACCACTGGTTCTCCTTTTGACCAGTGATCTCTAAAATGCCTCAACTCAGCATTATCAGCACTTGGACAGTATATGTTATTGTCATCGGAGTGTTCCCTTTCAGATGCCTTTCTTGACATGTCACCCGTCCCACAGTTGCAACAATACTCTTCATACACATATGGCCAATCTTCAACTAGTTTTTTTGCATTGTTCCTTATATTAATCAACCATTGGTATGATACTAAGGATTTCAATTCAAGAAGACCTAGGCCGCACCCACCAAGCTCTGTAGGAGGACAGGAGATGACATGATTTTTCGAGTCTGCACACCAGTTAGCAAGTGGGGCCTTGTAGTCAGAGGCACATGAGGTGGCTTCATGCTCCATCTCTTTTAATGAGTCCCAGGTCTCGCCATGTGCATATTCATCACCTCTATACGGGTAGTGGTAAGAAGTTTCAGCACAATTGCCTTTAAGATTTCCATCTCTTAGTTCCCGACAACAGGTGAGGCAGAGCTCATAGTCACAATTTTTGCAGCTTCTGTGGAAGTCAAAAATTGAGGTGCTGCAGTTGTCACTGATTACAAGGAAAAAAAGAGAGCAAACATTAGTTATAATGTACAATTTTGAACCAAACATGTGGAAATAACTGGGAAGTAATTGATATCAAATAGTACCAGTAAATTCTCTCTCCGTTGCACTCTGCTTTTTCTATGTCTACCTTATGCAGAAGTACCTCTATACACATGCAAAGGGATAAACATGAAAAGAAGGGACTGATTTTACTGCAAAAAGAAATGAGAGATAACCTTGCTTAATTAATATGTGAAGGTACCTTTATTGCGAGCTTCAATAACCTTCTCATCATATTCTTCCTGACAGATATTTCTCAGATGAGGTACCAAATGGTGCAACATGCATCTAGCATAGTCAACTTGGTCAAACTCATTATCCTTACAAATAAAACTCTGTAGAAAAATAAGAAGCCAAATTAGTTAGTTGACCCAGGAGACATGTGACCACATCATCTGAATCCAAACTGCAATGCCAAAATAATTATAGTGCTATCCCACAAGTGAATTCAAGGGACTGCTGATACAAAAGAAACACTGAACAACCAAAAAATTACCAAATCAGACCATACTTTACCCAGTTAGTAACAGCTAGATTTGGGTAAATTTGTTAAGTATTGTCACTGAGAGCGGCCACCAAGTTTCCTGAAACTGAAAATGATGTGAACTTTAATTTCTAACTCTATTGTTGCAATAGATACTGCTATAATGGGCTTCATTTCTTTAAGGAAATTGAATAGTTGAGACCAAAATGTCAAGCATTGTTTCTAGCAAACACCGCAAAGACAAAGAGTCCACCGAACTACTAAAAAAGAATCGCAAGTACTACAAGAGGAGAAAGAAAAGGATCAAAGTACCTCCTAACACAACCTATCAACCTGTGTATTTCCTTAATTACGCTCATCTCCTAAAAGAATTGTCTGATTGATGTTTTTAACATAGAGTAACAAAGAGTCTGAGGGGATAAAAATTGTGTATTTGATTGATTATTTTCTCACTATAAAACACCTATTTATAATTACAAAGTCTCAATATAGTTGTTTGTACTATTTTTCTATTTATGGTAATGACGATACACATTGCCGTTTTATTTCTTTCTATTTTTGATATTTAATCTAAACACTTGGATCTTAGATCAATGACCGATGATGATGATTCTGAGATCAATCTTCAACACTCTCCATCAAGCTAGGATTGTAAATATTAAATAATCCTAGCTTGCTTGTGATATTCTCGAATAGTTTTAGACCTAGTCCTTTAGTGAAGATATCGGCTAATTAATCTTCACTTCGAACAAAGGGTGTCTCAATTTCTTTTGCTTACACATTTTCTCTAATGAAATGCCAATCGACTTCTATGTGTTTAGTTCACTCATGAAATACGGGATTCGACGTAGTGTATCATGTCGAGTTGTTATCACAATACATCTTCATGGGTTGATCATACATGATACCCATATCTATGAGTAATTGCTTGAACCATACTAGTTCACCCACGGTTGATGCCATAGGTCGATACTCCGCTTCCGCGCTTGATCTTGCCACGATATTTTGTGTTTTGCTTGTCCATGTGACTAAATTTTCGCCTACAAACATGCAAAAACCGGTAATAGATTTTCTATCGAAGCTTCCAGCCCAGTATGCATCAGAATAGTTACATATGTTGTTAGAGTTGTTGTTTTTCATCCATATACCTTTATCGGGGTTTCCTTTCAAATATCTTAAAATTCTATTCATGGCTTCTAAGTGTGGAGTTCTAGATGAGTACATAAATTTACTAATTTGTCTTACAGAAAAAGAGATATTGGGTAGTGTAACAGTAAGGTAAATTAATTTTTCTACAAGTCTTTGAAATTGGTTTATGTCTATTAATGGTTTGCCATCCTCAATATTTAATTTACATTTGTTGTCTATTGGTGTTGAAATTGGTTTACATCCTAACTTACCAGTCTCTTTTAATAACTCAATGGTGTATTTTTCTTTTTGAGATAAATATACCTTTTTTAGTAAGCTACTTCTATTCCTAAAAAATACTTTAAGTATCATACATCTTTAATGTCGAATTTTACTTTTAATTGTATTTTGAGTTATTTAATTCCTTCTAAGTTATTTTCGGTGATTATGATGTTATCCACATGTACCAAGATTAGAGTGGTTTTAATATCATTATGGTTTGTAAACAAGGAATGGTCGACACTACTAATTTTAAAACCACAACAATAAATAAGAGCTAAGTTTGTCATACCATGCCCGTAGAGATTGCTTCAACTCATAGATTGATTAATTTAGCCTGCAAACCATGTTATAGTTGGTTTCTAATTTATGACCAAATGGTAATGTCATATACAACTCATCTTCAAGTATTCCTTGAAGGAAAGATTTTTAACATCTAATTGATAAGGTCCCAACCATTGTTTACCACAATAGAAAATAGAATTCTAACGGTATTTATTTTTGCGACCAGTGCAAAGGTCTCATTATAGTCAATCTCATAGGTTTGGGTAAATCATTGTGCTATTAGTCTTGTTTTATATCGTTCAATGGTACCATCACCTTTATACTTCGTTTTATATACCCATTTACAACTAATGGTTTTTTGTTTTTTGGTAATAAAATAATTTTTCAATTTTCATTTTTTTAAGGCATCTAGTTATTCCTTCATGGCTTTGCACCAAATTGGATTTTCAATGGCCTCTTGGTAATTTTTTTGCTCTAATTCACTTTAAATACAAGTGAAAAATACATGATATTCGAGTGAAATTTTGTCATATGAGACAAATTTCTCTATTGGATATTGTACCATGTAAGTTACACAATCTCTAAGTCTAGTGAATGATTGTGGTACCCTATATGACTTTCTAACTACTTGGTCATCTTCCATTTCTATCTTACTTTCAATTGTATCATTGTTGACTTCATGAATTTCTAATTCATGAGTATTTGATTCAACTTTACGATTATGAGTTGATTCAAGGTTTAAGGCACCTATGTAAGATACTACATTAAATTGGTTACTTGTACATATTTGGTTAATTGTCTCTCCTTCTTTGAAAGGGTTCATCCTTCCAAAATATGACATTTTTTGAGACGAACGATTTTTTATTAATTGGATCATGATATTTAATTTTTGTAATGCGGGTATCCTAAAAAAATTGTTTATTGAGATACAAAATCAAGTTTATCTTTTTTTTTAATACGCACAAAATTTGCGCATCCAAATAGTTTTGTATAATCATAAGTAATTTTTTCTTGATAAAAAATTTCTAATGGACTTTTGTTTTTTAAAATTAAACTTCGCAATAATTTTTGAAATGATATTTTGAAATAATAACGAATGTATCATTTCTAATAAGTTTCTATTTTTTTTCCTTTTTAATACTCTGTTTTGTTTGGAAGTATTTATGCAAGTTGTTTGATGTATATTTCATTTTTCTTGGAATAATGTTGAGAAATTTTGTTTATAAATTATATTCCATTATCTGACTTAAAAATTTTAAGTTTAGCATTGAATTGATTTTCTATAAAACATAGAAATTCTTTAAAAAAATTAAAAACTTGTTAGATTGAAATAAATATAACTAAGTAATTCTAGAAAAATCATCAATAAATATAACAAAATATTTGAATCCATTATACGAAAAAATTGGAGTCGGTCCCCATACATCGGAGTGGATCAAATCAAACATAGCTTCACCTTTGCTAGTGGAAAGGGAAAAATGAAGCTTTGTTTGTTTTGCCAACTTATAGCTACACAACTAATACAATTTGAATTTTTAAGATCTAGAACACTATTCAAAATCTTGTCGGATATCTAAGTCTCTTATGCCATAAATCATAGTTAATGGATTTTGCGAAAGCACAAGGTAATTGTTTTGATTGAAAAAGATAGTGTTCGTATTTAAGAAATCATTTATCAATCTTCTCACCGGTTTCCCGATCCTGAAATACGACAATTTATACATGAGAAAATTGCATTATAGTTCGATTCTTGTCTTAACTTATTTATAGAAATTAGGCTTATGGGAAATGTGTCTAAATATAGGACATTTTTAATTTGTCTATTATATAGATTAATTTCTCCTACCTCATTTATGTACGCTTTCGTACCATTCGCAACAACCACATATTGATAATTGTCGGTCAAATTTAGATTTGATAAAAGTTGTTTATTTTCAAACATATGGTTTGTAGTACCGCTATCTAAAATAATTTGTTCAAATACGATTTTTTCTGAGTTAGAGACAGTTTCACAAGTTTGAGCATTTTGTTTACCAAACAACAAACTTAGTTGTTGGAGAACTTGACCCACTTGATCTTCAAACCTACCTAAAGTGCCAATTCCCCTGCCAGTGCCTCTCCAATTTGATTCTGATGTCAGACCCGTTAGCAAATAATTAGATCCCACTCTCTCCTGATTTAGACCCAAGACAGAGAACACTTTCTTTTCACCTTCTCTTTCCCACTTCCGCCTCTCCTCTTCTTTGTCGCCTCCTCTAGTTTCTCCCTTTTCCGCCACCCTATATTATTTTGGTTTGAGATATGAGTAGAGAAACCAACACCAATCTTGGGTGTGGCCTTCCTTCTTACAATTTGTACATCTCTCAGTTAAATTTGGGCGGTTTTGAGAATTTTGGAAACTAGGGTTTTCGGAGTAGCTCGAGTTTTTCATGGCAAAGCCATGGGTCTCGTGTCCCTTGTCATGATGGTTTGTGGACCACCCATGGTCAGTCTACGACTTTCTTCTTGTTTAATCATTTGTGTGATTGAGGCATATGAAGGGAGGTCGGTTGTGACCTTACGACTTCGTAACTAAGGTTTAACCCTGAAAGGTAATCAAAAATGTCATCCTCTCCAATTCTTATTTTAATTGTTTGTGGATCTATAGTTGGAGGTCGGTAATACCGAAGTTCGTCTTTTTTTCTTTTTAAGGGCACCAATATATTCAGTGTTGCTCTTTGTTCCTTGCTGTATTTTTTTTTATCTCTTGTTTCAAGTGGTAAACATGTGAGAAGTTGTTTTGTTGGCCAAAATGTGTTTGAACCGCTTCCCACAGTTCCTTTGTTGTTTTGGTTGCCATAAACAAATCCACGATAGCGGGTTCCATTGATCCAATGAGCCGAGTTATGACTCGGTCATTCTTAGATTGCCACTGTCACATTTATTTCGTTTCTGAGTCGGTTACCTTATCTTTGTTTGCTGACTCGCGTTTTTTTATATCCCCTGTGATGAATTCTAGTAACTCTCTGCTACTAAGAACTCATTTTGCTGATCTCGACCATTACAAATAATTTCTATCATTGAGCAAAACATTGGTGATTTTAGAAGAGTTAGTAGCTTCCCTTCTAATAACATCTTGTTGATGGTTGTTGTTGTTTGCGTTTTTCTGGTATTTTTTGCTGGTACCGACTAACTTTGCTAGTGTAACATCCCAAATTTTGAAAATATGAAAATTTTATTTGATTTATAGGGGAATTCACCCGCAATTGAAGAATTATTTATAATGTACTCATAATATGTTGAGATTTGTCTCGAATTTTTATGAGGTAAAATTCACAAAATTTTATAATTATTTAATTGCACGGTTGTAAGTAAATAGATAGGTTTAATTTAGTCTAGGAATGTTAAAATTTATTTAACAATATATAAATCTGATACTTAGTAATTTATTAATCAAGGTTAATTCTTTAAACAAGTATATAGATTTTGTACATGCAAGTTACTAATCAATGTTTTAATAGAATATAAGTGGAATTTCACTGTGTCAAGTTTGCAAGGTGACACCTGTCCACTTTCTTTGACCCACCTAACTCAACCCACTAATATTTTATGTCGCTGAAACAACACTTGGAAGGTTGAAAGTAATATATAAAATATAACGAATAAATATACTGTCTATATTCTATGTTTTTGGGCCGTCTCCTTCATCAAACATATCGCCATAATTAGGAATACAATTAACTAATAGAAATGGAGAAAAGACGTGGAAAAGATAAAAGAACAATGAGAGAGGAAAGGATAGGAGAAGGGGAAAAGTTGGGATCGGCAATTCTATACACCGTGAGCTGCGGGAGATGGAGAAAAGAAAACTTGTTGATCTGCTAGGGTGATTGATTGTGATGACAATGGCTACAGTTTGGGATGTTGTGAGTAAATTATTTGTTCCTTCTCATTGAAAATTTAGTTTGTTATGATCTCCTTCTTTTAGAAAACTACTTAATTTGTTGATTGAATTAAATTCTATCTAGGCATGCCTTATTACTTCGCTGACCATAGAATATGTTTTAGGGTTGTTCTCCATTTGATGGATTAATGCTAAATTGTAGCAAATTGTTACTGACCAGCAGACCCAAATTGTGAGTCATGCTTGAATTGGAACCATTTTGAGTAACTTGAAACTTATTGTGACGAAATTTAAGAGAGTCATTGAGTTTGAACTTAATCTAGTTTTTGAGCAAATTGGCAAAATAATAAAAGCAAGTTTATGAACTACATCTTGCTAACTCCTCAGAAATTTTAAGTAATTTATTTAAAATTTCAAGAAACCTGATGAAAGAAAGAAAGGAGAACATTAATTTTGCTCAAAAGCTTGATTTCATTCATATTAAGGCTTTTGAAGGATGTGTCTCCTAACTTGGTAGAATTATGACAAAAAGAAATCCAGAGAGCCTCTATGATGTATTCCTGTCTCGCAATTGTTATGTTATCTACCCTTGATTGAGTTTCCCTCATGAATTTCACAAATTTGGTGGGTTGTAATAACTAATTAAAAGTCTTGTTAACTCCGCATAGACGTAGATTAGGCGCAATTGGATTAAGAGGGACTGTCGAACATGCATGTCTACATTGTTGCGAAGCACTGATCACATTGTCTTGACATTGCTAAGGTGCGGATTTCGAGTTATTCTCAGATTCCTCGAACTAATTTTGTTGATTGTTGATTACTATATATATTATAATTGTTGATTTAGCTTGCTTTATTGTTGATTGCTTGCTTAGAGTTGTTGATTTGACTTGCTTGCTTATAATTATTGATATGTGTTGCTTGAATGATATATATAGTTAATATAGATGAATTATGGGGGCAATAATTAATGTTTGCAAGGCATGCATCATTATTATGATTTTCAAATTGCATAGTGAGGTAATTATTATAGTTTTCAAATTGCATGCTAAGAATACTTGAAATGCTTTAGGAGCTAGCTTACTTATTTAGTAGCTAATTAGTTTTTAATTAAACTCTTGAATATAATTTTGAATGGCATATGCATATATGACATAAGACATGAGTTGAACCATAAATTTTGCATGATATACTTGATGCATGATACATAGCATGATATGAACTATTTACTTATTATAAATGAAATGTGTTAAAGAACCAGATGTCTGAAACCTGACGATCATGTATGCGCCCTATTCGGGGTAAGCGTGCAATTTTTGTTATGTAGGCGCTGTACCTGTAGCGCATAACATAAATTGCATAGGTGCCATATTCGTGGTAGCGCATGACTCGGTTATGTAGGTGCTGTACCTGTAGCGCATCACTTTAGTCATGTAGGCGCCTTATTCGGGGTAAGCGCACAATTTCAGGTTATGGCCATAACAGAAATTGTGTAGGCGCCATACTTGTGGTAGCACATGATCGGAGTCCTGTACGAGTCTTAACGGTCATGTAGGCGCTGAACTTGTAGCGCATGACCGGGGTCATGTAGGCGCTGTACTTGTAGCGCATGACCGAGTATTGTTATACCAAAATGATTACCTAATATAATGATATTTTATTTTATCATGAATAGTCTTAAATAAAGCATGATCACATGATATGGTTGCACAAATAAATTTGATTGAACTTTTAAGTCTATTGCACATTAGTATTGCATGTCATAATATTTATTTTGCTTGATTGTTATTGCTATAAATTATTTCTATAGCTTGCCGATTTTCTTTCGCGGTACTTGAGAAATTTCTTAAAGTGAGTTTATATTTTAGTTTCTTAAATGATGATAATTGGTAGCTAAGATTCTTGAATTCTTATACTATTATTGTAGTCTATATTTTTGGTACTCGGTGCTATTTTAGTTTCAGTTGGTCGGATCTGCGGATAACTCGACTGGAACTGAATACCGCACTAGGAGATTTTCAATCTCTCATCTTTTCACTTTGTGGGTTCCAGGTACAAAACTCAAGATAAGAAAATGGCAATGTTGAACAAGAAGACTGCGGGACTTTCAAAAAAGAGAGCAAGTTATGTCATTAATAATGTATATGTATATATGATTTTATAAGATTTTAGAAATCGCCTTGCGCTGATGAGCGCGGCGGGTTGTCTGCCCTGCTGTCGGGGTGTGACAGCTAGTTTGGGTGGTACTTGTGCGGAATTTTCTGATACCATGATGTTTTTAAAAGAGAGTAACAAAGAGTCTGAGGGGATAAAAATTATGTATTTGATTGATTATTTTCTCTTACTACAAAACTCCTATTTATAATTCAAAGCTTCTATTGATAATAACAAAGGCTCAATATATATGTTTGTACTATTTTTCTATTTATGGTAACGACGGTACATGTTACCGTTTTATTTTTTTCTATTTTTGATATCTAATCTAAATACTTGGATCTTAAATCAATGGTCGATGATGATTTGAGATCAATCTTCAACACTGATGTAACTCATGCAAAATGCAGAAGAATCAGAAGATCCCAAGTAGTTCCTAACCTCAAAATTTTTATAATATAATCTGACCAGACAAAGCAGCCCAATAAAAAACAAGACCCTTTTTGGAATTTAGTGACAAAGAGGATAACTACATCGAGCCCAATGAAATACACAACTATTCCTGACTTCTAAACAGACAAACCCAAGGGCCTAGGTAACCCAAATTGACGCTGAACAGAATCCAAGGTAACCCAACAATATCTGAAGAAACCAGGGTCTTATCTGAAAAAAAAAAAAAAAAAAAAAACTGAAACCGGAGTAATCAGAATCCCAAATTGACCAGACCGAAGTCAATAAAACCTTTATTGACCTAAACCCGATATCACAAATACAATTGCAAGAGCTTGAAATTACCAATTCGGTTCTTTCTAGATTAATGATAAATTCTCGTACAGTAAGAAATCTGTTTGGAATGACTAAATAATTATCAATGGGGGCACAGCAATGAATAGTTATCCCAAATGGAAAAATAGATGTGATCGGATGACTAAACGAAAGAAAGATGTAATCTGAATATCGGAAATGAAGAATGAAAATTAAAATAAGTAAATTTCGGAACAAAAAAGTAAAAATCATTCAGCACTTATTAAAATGACGATAACACTTTACTCACCGAATAAGATGCAGATTCATCGCTGAAACATGAACTTTGCTTCTTCTTAGGCAAACCTCCTCCGTTGTTAGAACGAGTCGACTTCTCTTTAATCTCGGATGCCCCTTTTGTGTGTTTTCTGACTTTTCTCACGTGATCAAGACCAATTTGATCATCGTACCTCAATCTTTTCCCCAATGAGATAGGTTTCGATCTTTCTCTTGACAGAAACTCGTGATCTTGAACGCAATTTTCCATTTGAAACAGACCTCCGGCCAAGCCGTACCAGATCGGGCTAGAGCTCTCAATCCCAACGGCCCCCATCTATGGAAGGCTCCCAATTTATATCCTTCTCCGCTTCTTATAAGAGAAAATTCGGCGGAGAAATAAATGGAAAACTAAGTTGAGAATTGTCACGAGATAAAAATAGAAACAAACGGAGACTTCTTTAAATTCCTTTGTATTTCTTAATGGGTTGAGTCGTTGCGGGTCTTTATTTATTTTTTTTATCGAATCTCGACCTAGAAAACCCGGATAAATATATTTACAGACTACTTTTTACTCCATACAACGAAAGAGTCATATACAGCTCTGTTATCCGTGCGCTGGATGAAGAAAAGATTCTCTGTCAATATCTTTACCCGAAAACAGAGTGCGAGCTTTGTTCGGTTAATTCCGGATCCTCTCTGGTAAACTTTCTTGTGCTAAAAGTCGCTGACTACTGGGCCATTGTCACCCCCCAAAGCGTTCGATAAGAAAACCCGTCCTTACCTACTTTTTTATAATTTGTTTATTTATTCTACCATGTGTTTTACATTCTTCTCATTTGAATGTAGACCCTTGATACGGCCGCTCATCCACATAACATTTCCAATTGTGTCAAACTCGTATCAGCAAAATTGTGCATTTGTCCTTGGAACTATTGAAAATAACAAATTCTAGGATGCGGTCCTACATCGGTCCGATGAACAATAATTAATTCTAACAACTAACAAGCAATGAGATTAATTATTGAGTTGAAGTACAACCCTATAGAGTTGGGAATTTTTTTTATAAATCATAATTAAAAAATATATATTTATGAAACCAACGTAATTACTTTCTTTTTTACAAAAATCATAAAAATTAAAATGCTATTTCGGTCTCAAAAATTTTTTTTGACCAAAATGGTAAATTCAGTCTCAGATATTTTCACAATTTTTTAACGTATTTTTTTCTCGAAATCTATGAAAACGGCTGGGACCGAAATGGCATCTCAGTTCTTATAATTTTTGTTAAAAAACAAAACAATCAAGTTGATTTGGTAAAATTTATTTTTTTATTTATAGTTTCTAAAAAAAATTCTAGAGTTGGACCCATTGCTTGTGAACTATTAAATTAATTGCGGGCTTGCTAATTTTAAATATTTTAAAAAATTAATGCTACAAATTTTCACTTTTTATTTTTTTATATTATATATAAAATAATAGGTGCGCCAATCATTGAGAATTGTTCCTTGCATTAATTTGGTGAGGCAATAATAGTTATTGACAACTCACATTATTTTTTTTATTATTCACATTAAAGTGCATGCTTACTATGGAAGGAAGCAATCAGGTATTAGTGGTCATATCTATCCGCAATTTTTGAATCACATGATAAATTTTGCATATTTATCTCTAACTTTTTAATCTCTCAACCCTACAAAATTTGAAAGATTAAATATTCCATCTAATTACTTTAGAACAGCGCCTCTTGTATTTTTATGTAATGATTTTGATTTTCATTTATGATTTACAAATGAAAAATAATAAATTCAATGGAAAAGTTTTCAGTTTTAAACTTCACAAGTTATTTGGTTCAAAACTCAAATTCATTCAATAACATAATATGAGGGAACTTTTTCCGGATAATATTAGGGATACAACAAGAACATGGTCACAGAAAATCTTGCATAGTAGGAATATTAAAACGGCATCTTGCATAATAGGAATATTAAAACGGCATCTTGCATAGTACGAAAATATGTTCAGGGACCATAATTAATATTCCATCATTTAAAAAAATATAATAATGATTTGCATTCCATAAATGTTCCAGAATATTTATATCTGACTAATATCTATCGTAAAATAATATTAAAACGGACTCAAAAATCAACTCACTATTACAATTAAAATTTAAAGGAAAATTGTAATGTATCCATATAAACTTCTACGGTAGCAAATTGCTCCATACAATCATCGTAATATCCAACATTCTCGTAAAATTTAACATTCTTTCATCTATCTCTTTTTATTTATAATGGTTTTAAAAAATTAAATTAACAAATTTAGAGGAAAGAATATTAATTGCGTTAACTATTTTGCATAACCCCTGCTACTATTGTAGCATTGTTAACTTTGTCAGAGCTTTAGATTAAAACGAAATAATATGGTTACATAAACTCATCCCAGTTCTGCAAATTTTTTGTTTTGGATAATGTCATGAAAGGCCTCTAACTTTTTTTATGAGAAAATGTAATGTCTTCCAGGCTATAGTTCTCCGAAAATTTCTGCATATAAAAGTCTTTCCTTTTTAGCTTAGTTCTGATACGCTTTCAACTGCCACAATTGTCATAATTTCAAGTACAATATGTATGTTTATAAGATAATATGTGTATGTTTACAGGATAATATGTGTATGTTCACATGATACTATATGTATGTTTACAGAAGTGTTAGTTTGTAATAATCTAGAAGTCAATAATACGATAATTTATCATAAAGCTTTGTTCATGAATTGGATGATTAATATCATTTTATTTGCCTTGAGTATTATTGCATTTATGGATCATTTCGAGTTCATAACTGAAATTGTGAAACTCCATAATATAGATGATATATACTCTTAAAAGGTCACTAACCAAGGTAATTAGCAGGAACACTAATTACCGCGAAAAGGTTAGTATGTGGATTAAGAGATGGTTAAGTTTTACAAACCACCTGACACGAGATGTCATTTTAATCACATAGATACATGTTCTAGGAACATAGAATTTCACAGACCCCGAATGAGACATTAAATAGAATTGTGTTCGTGTCATTAATGTTTCTCATTCAGTGTCACGTTCTAAAGTATGAGGTATTTATCGTTCCCACTAAGAAATATGTATGTGTGTTTGCTATCTACTGCTGTCCGTAAAAAACAGTCATAACGGTAGCATTCTCATATGTATAGCTTAGCTGAGGAAGTGATAGTCTACCAAAAGTACTATTTGTCCCTCATATCTCTATACGAGCTATAGCATCACTGGGCCCCTTGATAGAGTTAGATTATCTGCTAGCGGTATAATTACAAGAGTAATTATATTTGATAATCTACTCAAGATCAAGAAAAGATTCAGTTAGCAAGGATGACACACATCTACCTTGAAACTGATCTGATAGCTATGAGACAGAAGAACAGACACAAGTAAATTGTTTACTGGATCGTGATATTGTACAGTACAGCATCATATGTGTAATTGGATGGTCATGATGTGTTGCCAGACGCCACCCATGATTATAGAAGTTAAAACAGTTTTAACTCTATTTATCAACATAACACAGATCCTATTAGGTCACACCATATAGGAGCTAATTGGAGAATCTTATTTTGATTGATTATAAATTGGTTATAATCAATGATAAGATAGTTATAATTAATTATACGTGTTATAATTAAATTATAAATGTTATGTAAAAATAACAAGCAAAAAATATTGGTTAATTTATAAACGTGTGTGACACGTTGTATAAAAGTTAACCGGTTAATTTATAAATGTGCATGACACATTGTATAAATTACCGAAGCAACAACCGCAAGAAAAATATATATAATTATTCAGAATAATTATACGAATATTATTTGTGTTCGGGTCGAGGGCATTCGGATCTTTTCAGATTCGTCCTTATTCACATGACATGTCATCGATCATATCCAGATGACACGTCATCGATACCGAAACAAATAACCGCAAGAAAAATATATATATAATTGTTCGGAATAATTATACGAATATTATTTATCTTCGGGCCGAGGGCATTCGGGTCTTTTCAGATTCGTGCTTATCCGCATTACGTGTCATTGATCCTATCCAGATGACATGTCATCAATCCTATCCACAAGGGCAAAATGGTCATTTCACACCTATGCCACCTTGCATGTGTAGAAACATGGAGAAGAGTGTGGAAGGGGTATTTTGGTCATTTCACATATAAAAGGATGAGGTGTCAATGGCATACCTTGTAAATAGACATATGTTGAGGGGTATTTCGGTCTTTTGCGAACCTCCTCAAAAGCCTATAAATAGAGGGGTGCATGTAGAGAGAAAAATCACTAATTCACTTGTATCGTTTCGTGCAGAATCGAATCGGTATTTTCTCTCTTTCTTGGTTTCTCTCCCAAATAGTGTTTCGGTTGAGAAAAGAAAGTTATACGTAGTTGACGTATAATCTTGCGGGTTGTTGTGGAGTATATTTACGGGATCGATGAATAGTGTTTTACCAAATTTAGCGGTATGTCAGTTTTGCTCATTTGATGAAACTGAGTAACCGAAAATTCGTGTTTACGGGTTTTCATCTTTTCCCCGTGAATAGTGTTTTTGCAGAATTCCGCGGTTTACGGTATTTCTGGCAGAAGAAATTAATCGCTCTCTGGTTAATCCTGGTGAATAACCGATAGAGGCATCAGACGTCTGATGCTCCGAGACGAGTCGATTCCTTCCGTGATGTAGCTCTACACGCTCGGTCTGCATTCCAACTGTGATTTGGAAATAAGGTATAAATATGTTATATTAATCTATTTAATTGGTAAGTAGATTAAAGTTTTAGAAATCAATCATGGAGTAGATCTGTAAAAGGATTAAATTGGGTTTTGATGCCAAAGGAATACTGAAGGTGGACCGCCTTGGAAAGTTTCCTGACATACCCCGTTTAATCCTGAGCTTAAGTTGGCCGTAGAAATTTTTGTTCTACGGTCATTCCGCACCTTAAGCCTAAACGAGTTTTGGTTACCGCGAAACCCCAAAAGTGGTATCCGAAATCCAACAAGAAGGTAGTCCCCAACAGCTGTCATGCGTTTTTATCTGGGACCACACGGTTTCATCTGCAGAACATCCATTGAACTTTTTTATAAGATTGTTTTCATAGTATTATAGGATCTAATGAACTTGTTTATGTAATTAGTGTAAAAAGTCCGGTGATTTTCGGAGGACTGTTAGCTGCTTTCTTTTTTTATTTGTCATTAGTTGACCTCCGAATTTTTAATTTTGACAAAAAGTTCCTTCAACAGTTAATTTACTGCTTAATACTTACAATTATTAATACTTTACAATTATGATCAATTTAAAGAGTAGAACTAGGGTGCTCTTAAGCTTCCTAAAGTTTTGGTGAGTTTAACTCTAAAACTCATTAAATCGATTTCAAATAATGAATCCGAACCATTGAAACCCAGCTACCTTACGTGTGATGCATCTACATATGAAATTTTTAAACATTCGAATTAATTTAGTATAAAGTCAAGCGGTCAAAAACGTTCAAAAAATGAATGCACTAAAATTAATTTATTAACTTTCTAATTTTGACCGCTTGATTTTATACTAAATTAATTCAAATGTTTAAAAATTTCACATGTAGATGTATCACACGTAAGGTAGGCGGGTTTCAACGGTTCAGATTCATCGTTTGAAATTGATTTGATGAATTTTAGAGTTAAGTTCACCAAAACTTTGGTGAGCTTAAGAGCACCCTAATTCTATGATGAACCATAATTTGACACATTATTTGACATACAGTTGAGTCCAAAATTTATCTTAATTATCATGTTTTATTGCATTTCATTTATCATTTCGTTCAGTTTTAATTAATGTTAGTCAAGACACAAGATACTGCACAAGTTGTTAATTATTGCAGAATTAGAGTACGAAACCGCGCGATCTACATGTGCACAGAAGATCAATGATATCAAGCCGAATAGAGAAACAAATGGAGAAGATCAATTTTCAGTCTTTGAATTCTCACAAATTAAATTTGGCTGGCCAATTAATGCATGAGATTTGGCACTTTTATTTTGCTGGCGTTGCTAATTAAGGCATTTGATAAATGGACAACTATGCATTTTTTATTGAGGCTTACGGATGCATTTTATTTCTTACCAAAAATTTAGATTTAGCTTAGGGGATATATTTCGGCTCCAGAGGCAAAAAGAGGGATCTTCACTTTAGCATATTTTTATTTTCGTTACTTTCGATATTTGGGGAATTCAGTCAGAGAAGGAAATCAAAAGGAACCAAAACAAAAGCAGGTCAGAGGCAAAAATCGAAGGAAGAAAGAGAGCTGTACTTGATTAAGGGAGTTCTTAAATCTTCTTCTTCTTTTATTTTTTCTGATTTTAATGGAATTGAATATGACTTGTGCTTGTGTCGAAATTATGTTTGGCTAAACATTTTACCTAGAGATATAGGAGTAACTTGATACTTTTGTTATGTTAATTTAATTGTTTGAATTCTATTTGTGGTTGTGATGTTAATTTGTTTATGAATGTTTGCTTCGTTTGTTTGATTATTTCTTATTTTATTAAGAAATCCGCTATAATAAATTGAGACCGAAAAAAGAAATTTATATTAGAAGTACTTTTTAAAATAGTGATAATTATGCACATAAAATTAGGTGAATTTAGTGATGGACCGAAAGGAGAAACTAAATTGTTAGAACAACATAAACAAACTTAAATACTCGGAGCTACGAAAGTAGTCCAAAAGGCTTTTGGGGAAAAACACAGGTTATCAGATAGCTTAATGGGTTTAGATTAAAACTGGTAATCTAGATACGGTGCGAAGCCACGAAAGTGAATAAACATCTACTTTAGGAAAACACCCCCTGAATAATTGCAACCCAAATATTATAAAAATAATTAGAAATACATAATTAAAAGTATTATAGTGAAACTATAATCCTAGATATCTATTCCCTCTGGTATTTCTCATCATTTTATGTTTCTGGAATTTATTCTGCATTCTGTTAATTCAAGTTGCATTCAGATAATTCAATCTGCATTCTATCTGAAATTCAGGCTGAGGTTCTGGAATTTAGTCTGCATTAGTTTATAATTCATTCTGCATTTAGTTAATTCATCTAGCATTTTTATGATTTAGTTTAAAAGAAAACCACTCAATATTTGCTTATCTAGATTACTGAAAACTGGTAAGCTAGTACTTACAATACCTCTCTGTGGTTCGATACCCAATTTACTAAGTGATAAAGTCATGCGCTTGTGACCGAATTGTATTAAAATTAGAGATTAAATTGTTAAGCTGCCAAAATACCATCATTCTACTCCAATTTAAAATATGAAATGACCATAATATTCTTGGTAATTTTATCTTTGATTAAATATTTTTATCATTTGTAATATTTTACAATCTTTAACATTAATTTGAAATTAATAACAACTAGGTGCGTCATTTTTTTTTCCTTTTCCACTTGTTGTTTTCTGAATAGACTACTTACTCAAATTCATTTCTATAGCACACAAAAATATTCATGACACCAAAATGAGGGCTCAAATGTTTTATTATTTTTGTGCTTCAATTATACTCCACATTTCTATTTCTAATTTTAAAGTTCAAAGTTCAAAGTTCAAACAGACACAAACGTTCAATGTGATATCTATATTAAAATGTACTTGGAATCCAAATTTTTTTCTTTTTTTGAAAAATTTTCACTATCTTTTTAATTAGGTACAAAACCACTTTTTCATCTTTAAGATGAAAAGGTTTTCATTCTATTTTAGAATGAAAAAGTGATTTTATATCTATTTAAAAAACAAATAGTGAAAAAAATTAAAAAAAAAATAAAATTTGATCTTCAAATATATTTTAATATAAAAATTATATTGAGTCATTTAGATTATCTGTTTAAATTTTAAAAATAAAAATAAAAATATAAGATATAATTAGAGCACAAAAGCAAAAGCAAGTTGAAGCGACTCTCCTGCCGCTGCAATATGAACCGATTACAGCCCGCCTACACTTAAACAATGAAGCAAAGAACAGCTAATTTATTTATCTAAATCAATTTCATCTTTTGAATTTCTGACCGACTTGGAGATTTCGTTTTAAAATGATTTTCTTTTTCATGTCCTTTGGTTTTTCACTTTATTCCCTTAACCATGAATTTTGTTTGATGTCCACGTAGACTTCTAAATCAAAGCAAGTTGTACTAATTACATCTATATATTTTAAACTTGTAGCTTCTATCAAGAATTTCCACAAAAAAAGGATCAAATGGATATGTCCAGTTCATGCATAACTGGACAACATGCCACTTCCATTGAAACGGTTACAACAGAGACTCAATGCGAATTAACTTGCATTAGTTTTAACTTTATCCTTTCTGTTACTAGAGTAAAACTGTAAATTACAATTAAGGTTTCCTTATTACATTGTACTATAAATACACAGCTCATGTAATCTCTCTGTACTTAATCAAAAATGAATTAATGAAATATAAAATTCATCTTCTTCTCTAAGCTTCCCTAAGCTTTATATTAATACTACGCATCATAACTTAATATTTAATGAATTTGTTTCTTATTTTTTTCCTTTCATGTGAACAGGGATTAAAGAAAAAGGTTTAATAAGATCCGTGTCAAAAAACTGGAGAATAGATGAAATCCCTCAAATATAGCGAGATAAATAATAATTAAAATAATCAAATTTGCAGTTACGAGCAAACAAGAAAAATGTGAACCGTATATACACTACGCACGGTTGTTGTACTCATAAGATAAAAAAAAAAAATATATTACAACAGTGACAGTAATAAAGAAAAATATTATAGTATGTATATGCAGAGGCGGATAGAGTAAGGGCCAATGGAGTCAATTGACCTTCATTTTTTTTTCAAAATTTTTATATTTGTACACATATTTTCTTTATCTCATAGTTAGAAAGTCCGATTCCGCTCCTATGTATATGAAAATAAAGTTTAAACAAGAAAAATACAAACCTTGTGTACGGACGATTTTAAATTTATAAATTTTTTATTTTACTCTTTATTAAAAAAATACGTAGTATGTATATGAAAAATAAAGTTTGAATTTATAAAGTTCAAATGAAAAAAATGCAAACCGTATGTACACTAAGCATGGTTTTAAATTTATAAAGTTTTTATTTTACTCTTTACTGGAAAATAATTATACATGTAGTATATATATGAAAAATATTCAGTCTTTTAATTGATCGATTTATAACAATAAATTATTTATTTATCTATTTATGACTTATAATTTTTAATTTATTATATCAAAGGTGAACATTTTACACATTCCATATGCAAAAATGTACTGCGCTATATAAATAATACCTAGAAGTTGTTAAATAAAATGCAAAAAAAATATCATATTGTAATATTGCAAGGATAACTTTAATGAGCAGGGCTCAAATAGCTTATTGTTTCATGTTTCAATAGTACTCTAATATCTTTATCCTCAATTTTAAAGTTCAAACAGATGATTAGAACTGCTCAACATGATATCCATATTAAAAAATTATTGGAGACCAAATTTTATATTTTTTGAAAACTTCTTAATATTTTTTAAAATAGGTACAATATTATTGTTTTTAGATGGTTAAAAAATAACAATTTTGTATTTATTAAAAAAATCCAAAAAATTATAAAATTTAGTGTCCAATTATATTTTAACATGAATATCATACAATACGATTCGGATCTTCTATTTGAACTTCAAAATTAAAAATAAAGATATTAAGGTACAAGTAGTGGGACACTTGAGCCCACCTCAACTTCAATATTCTAAATAGCATAGCGGTGGAACTATATTGAATTAGAAGCAAGCAGTTGTCGACTTACGAATATATATTTGTACAATTGAGTTATTGTCTACCGTTCAAGTAAATTTTGTCTACTGTGTGTTCGCTGGTTCTACCTGTAAAAATATTCTGCTTACTCCTAGTAAAATTCAGGTTGAGTATGTTGTGCAGCTTGTGCTTGAGTATCAGTTGGAGCATGATTCTTTTATTCTAATTCAAGTCTGTCTGTCTTCTCATTTCTACTGGTTTGCTAACGGGTTACCCGTGACCCGTTCCAGGTAACCCATTAGGGGTAACGGATAGGGCGGGTAGATGGGTAGGACGGGTACGGGTACAACCCGTAACGGATAGACGGGTAGTTTTCCCAAAACCACTACCCTACCCGTTTATTATCCGTACCCGTTGCGGGTTGACGGGTACGGGTATCCCGGGTACAGGCGGGGTTTTTTTTTTCTTTTCTGTTTTTTTTCTGAATTTGTATGCTTTGAGATTCGTACCAAGTTAAAGGACATATCCCGGATGGAGTTTAGATATAGGGGTCCGTTTTGAGATTCATGCCAAATTAAAATTGATGACTCAGATCTCATTCTACTCAGTCAGGTATTGCACTGGATCTGAATTCTATAGGGGTGCCGCCAAAAAAATTTTGAAATTCAAATTTTATAACGGGTCAAGTACGGGTACAACGAGTTTTTTTTCAAAATTATGTTGTCCGGTCCGTTTATTACCCGTACCCGTCTATCCGTCTACCCGTTTGTACCCGGACAATGGGTACAAATACCACGGATAACGGGTACGGACCGGGCATAACGGGTTCAACCCCTAACGGATTTAGCAAACCACTACTCATTTCTATGCAGAATGCAGGTTTCAAGAAAGAACACAGATCCATATTTCAGCAATTTTATATTGCCCCCTTCTATGGATAAGCATGGAGTGTTGAATAATTAGAGCTAACTATACAGTAGGAATTTGATAGGTCTTTTGTATATTTTGTATACAACTTAGAATATCCTCTTTTATGAAAGTTTCATGATACTAAAAATTTAAGGTTGTTATTATTGATTGAACGCTAAGATAGATTAGAAATAAGAGGATTAAGAAGAACATCGAATTTCACTAAACTGAGGAATAAGGTTCTCTTTTATTTTTTTTACCTAATTAAACTAGTATGCATGTTATGAAGCAGTACATGCCACATTTATACTAAAGATCAAGTATAGAAGATAATTAGAAGCAAAAGAAATAAAAGAAATAATGAATCAATGAAAAACGTCAATTAGAACATATCATACAACAACATTTACAACCTTCCTCTGCTAATGCAAAAACAAATCCCAATTGGCAAATCAGAGAACCACATTATTATCCAAAGACGGTCAAAACGGCCTCTATCATGGTCAAAACTGCACAAAGGTAAATCAGATAACTTTTTTTTTTTTTAAATAATCTTTACAAGTTACTCATTAATATTTTTGTAACAATCGGACGACTACCAACAGATACATTGGATCAATGAGGTCATAATATTTTGTTGATTAAACTACTAACAACTACCAACATTTGATTAAATTTGATTCCATTCCGAGTTTCTCTCCTATAAATTCTACAAATTGATTCATTTCCATTTTTGTGTTGAGTTTGCATTAATTGAGCATTTATATTTTTGGAGGAGAGTGCCGTTGTTCCCTTTAATTGATGAAGAGAGAGAATCGGCATTAATTGAGTCAAAACAAGAAAGAGAGGCTTGGGAGGGTAAAATTGGTACCAAGAGAACAAAAATTCTCCCAGCGCTAGTTATCACAATTACTACGTGTAAAATAGCACTTCTCTATATTTTACTCCATGCAGCGAAAGAATCGCATACAACGCCGTTATCCGTGCGCTGGATTAGAGTATTTATACTCAGGCGGGTACGGGTACTCCGGTATACCCGTCTCGAGTACGGGTATACTCGGGTACAAGGGTATTCGGGTACGGGTATGGCGGGTATAATTTTCAAAACCCATACCCTATCCGAGTTATACCCTTACCCGTGTATCCTAGACGGGTAAGGCGGGTAGGGTATTTATTTATTTATTTTTTTTGCTGTTATTTTTTTTTGTTTTTTTGTTGGTTTTTTTTTTTTGCTGGTTTGGGGGAAAAAAAATCAGACTTTTTGAATTTTGAAATGGATGAACAGTAACTCAGGTATACGGGTACAGTTACTCGGGTAGTCGGGTACGGATTTAGTCGGGTACGGGTTAACTCGGGTAGGATAAACTCGGATATTGGTCTAAAATAACGGGTCCGGTCCGATTTTTGCCCGTACCCGCGTACCCGAGTACCCGACCCATACCCAAGCTCGGGCACGAGTACCCTAGCTGGTGGGTACGGGCGGGTACGGACGGGTATACCCTTAACGGGTTTTATTCAACCACTACGCTGGATGAAGAAAAGATTTGCTGTCAATATCTTTACCGGAAAACAGAGTGCGCGCTTTGTTCGGTTAATTTCGGATCCTCTCTTGTGAACTTTCTCGTGTTACAAGTCGCTGACTACTGGGCCATTGTCACCCCCAAAAGCGTTCAATAAGAAAACCCATACTTACCTACTTTTTTATAATTTGTTTATTTGTTTATTCTACCATGTGTTTTACATGCTTCTCATTTGAAGGTAGGTCCTTGATACGGCACGCTCTTCCACATAGCATTTCCAATTATGTGTCATGTCAGCAAAATTACGCATTTGTCTTTGGAACTATTGAAAATAACAAATTCGATCCGATGAACAATAATTAATGGGAGAATTTCATATATACCACTCAAAAATTGTGAAATTACGTATTGACGATCCAAATTTCTATAATTACATATTTACTATCTAAAAATATAATAACTCACATATTTACCCAATTAATCAAAAAAATGAGATTAATTAAGTTTAAAATTATATAAAATATAATTAACAAGTTATTTGGTCGCTTCTTTCTCTGCCCCTTCCTCTTTTGTGCACATATTTCCCTTCAGTCTTTTTTGACATAACTTCCTATTTTCGTTTAAACTCTCTCCTCATTTCGTCTCTCCCGCTTAAACTCAGAGAGAAGGGGGCAGCAGACTCAATTTTAAGGATTCCAACTCCAACTTGATTGTCTAAAAACAAAATAACCGCTCCAACTTTTTCAACAAAATAATTCATAATGAATTCGAAGCTGATATCGCAACCCGTTATCAAAGTAGTAACTGAGTTTAAGAATCTGTGTTTTGTTACTGACTCAGTTTGGAATATCTATTTTTAATATTTTATATTTAGTATAAAGGAGAACGGTTCTAAGGAATGAAAGAGAGGGTGCTAAGTTAATTCTTGATTAATTATAGTATAAAGAAAATTAAATATAATTAATCTAAGTTTTGAGTATATTTGATATATACTGGGTAAATATGTGAGTTATTGGATTTTTAGATGGTAAATATGTAATTACAAAAAATTGGATGATAAATACGTAATTTCACATTTTTTGAGTGGTATATATGAAATTCTCCCATAATTAATTGTAACAAGCAAAGAGATTAATTATTGAGCTGAAGTACAACCCTATAGAGTTGGACCCATTGCTTGTGAACTATTTGAATTAATTGCGACCTTGCTAATTTTAAATATTTTATAAATTTAATGCTACAAATTTTCACTTTTTATTTTTTTATACTATATATAAAACAATAGGTGCGCCGATCATTGAGAATTGTTTCTTGCATTAATTTGGTGACCCAGTATTTAGGGCTGTAAAAGAGCTGGTTCGGGTCGAACTGGGCCTTAGCCTGGCTAGTTTATTTTGGCCTGAGCCTGAACCGAGCGAGCTGGACTTAGGTCATCCGAGCCAAAATCTCTGGCTCAGCTTGTGACAAGCCAGCCCGAGCTAGCTCGCGAGCTGACGAGCTGGCTCGCTGGGCTTTATTGGGCTGTTATTATACAAATTCAAAAATAAAAAAATAAAAAATCTCATTCAAAAAATTTAAGAAATTGTCCGGCAGGCACATCTTCAAGCAACCAAAGCCATATCATTTCTTCCCAAACCGAAAATACATCAATTTTGCATAATTATGCCTTTAAAAATGGGACTGGACTTAAAATTATACGGGATTAAACCCTAAATTCACTGTAGCTTAACGAGCTGAGCTGGCCCGATCCGAGTTGACCCCTGGCTCAGCTCGTTTATTTTGACCCGAGTCTGAGCCGAGCTGACTCGTTAACAGCTCGGTCCACTACCGAGCGAGCTGTTAGCGAGCGAGCCACGAGCCGCGAGCTTTTTTGACAGCCCTACCCAGTAATAGTCTTTTTTTTTTTTTTAAATCTTTGTAGAAACTGCAAAATTGTGAGGGGGAATCACACTCTCAACTTTTGGATAAAACAATTCTAAGACTTTTTTCTAGCCAATTATGCTATCTCCTCTTTCATGACGCAATAATAGTCATTATTTATTTATGACAACTCACATTCTTCTTTTATTATTAGGCTTACTATGGAAGGAAGCAATCAGGTATTAATGATCATATCTATCCGCAATTTTTGAATCACATGGTAAATTTTTGCATATTTATCTCTTAACTTTTTAATCTTTCAACTTTCAACCCTACAAAATTTGAATGATTAAAGATTCCATCTAATTACTTTAGCACTGCACCTCTTGTATTTTTATGTAATGATTTTGATTTTCACTTATGATTTACAAATAAAAATAATTAATTCAATGAAATAGTTTTAAGTTTTAAAATTCACAAGTTATTTGGTTCAAAACTCAAATTCATTCAATAACATAATATAAGGGAAATTTCCCTTATCTCTCATCCAGTGTATGATTCACTTTTTTTGTTTTAAATTTTGAATTTACACTTCAAATGTGCAGTGTTTATTTTTTTTTTCTTGCATTAAAAATTCGTGCCAGCATACTGGACGAAATTTATATTATATAGCAGACATTTAAAAATATCAGTGTATCAGGAGAAAAAAGGCACGCCAACAATGAAAACAAGAAATTATTAATTGCATGTTGATGGTTCCATTTAATTCAAAGAAAACTGTGCTATATGTTTAAATTTCATTTCAATGGTACAAATAAAAATATCAGGTTGGATATGTAAATTCCAAAAATCTATGGGCTTTTTGGAATTTTCTAATTGCTCATAAATATTCCCACTTCTAACCAGTAAATTAAGATTCACATAGATCTTTGAAATGTGACGGACGGGGTCATATTTGGCAATAAATGCATAGCATTTAATACAAGATTTCATGGAAAATAGATCCACAGTTAAAAGTTAAAACAATACAATTTAATGTCGCATAGATGCATCTTGCATGGTACGAAAATATGTTTGAAGATCATAATATTGATGGACTATGCATGGTACGAAAATATGTTCGAAGATCATAATAATGATGAAAAAATTGTTTTTATGCCACTTCAAAGCATAAAAATTAGAAAATTGTCATCCCAAAACATATAGTTATTTGCCACTCTAAAATTATTAAATTTATCAAATTGTCACAATTATACATCTAATCTACATATTTGATTAAAATTATTCTGAAAATATAATAAATTTACATACAGACTAAAATACCCCTGAACTTGTCACACTTCCATCCTTCCGAACTTGCATTCGTACCTGTTCTCTCTTCCCTTCCAATGGCGATCTCCTCTTCCTTTCCAATCCTCCTCCTCCTCTCCATGTCTCTCCATGTCTCTCCTTCTCTCTCCCATCTCCTCCCAAGCACCATCCGCATCTCCCAAACCCTCTCCCAAACGAGCAATATTGCATGCTCTCTCAAAAACGAGTCTAACACCTCTCTCCGAAGCATTGGTATGTAATGGCTCTCAGTCGACAGGTGACGTGAGAAGAGAGAGGGCAGGTTGGGGGGGGGGGGGGGGGGGGGGGGGGAGAACTCTTCCATCATGCAAAGAGGGATGGCACCACCGCATGGCTTTGATCTGGCCAGGTTTCGTTCGAAGAGAAATATGGTGATGTTGGCATTGGCGAGGGATTCAGCTGCCGAGGCACTGGCTGGGCCACCACCTATAGCTGCGGCAGAGAGCGGCCTTGAGGAGGCTGTAATGGTGAGGTGGCGGTGGCGGCTGTAACAGGTTTTGGTTTTGGTTTTGGATGGGATGAGGAACGGGGAGGTGATGGAAGCCATGCCTATGCGTTGTTTGGTGTGATCAATTGCTTATATTTGTTTCAGTAGTTGCTTTGTTTGATTTCCATTTTTCAATTTTTGGGGTATTTGGAGATTAGAAGGGTTAGTGAGCTACTTATATATTCTTTTATTTTCGATACTGTGTTCAGAAAGGTTGCTACTGGAAAACGCATCTCCCAAACCGTCATTGCTATCGCTTTTAGTTTCTGTTTTGATATGTTCAATTGAAGGTTAATATTGGAAATATTAAAATATATTTTTTTATACACAATTTTTCAGAATAATTTTAATCAAATATGTAGATTAGATGTATAATTGTGACAATTTGATAAATTTAATGACTTTAGAGTGACAAACAACTAATTTTATATTTTGAGGTGGCAATTTTCTAATTTTAATATTTTGGAATGGCATAAAAAAAATTTCCCTAATGAGGATCCATCATTTAAAAAATATATAATAATGATTTGCATTCCATAAATGTTCCAGAATATTTATCTGACCAATACCTATCGTAAAATAATATTAAAACGGACTAAAAAATCAACCGATTTTTTTATTAATAGAAAATAAATTAAAAAAATATTGGCAATAGGGATGGTTTCATAGTTTTTTCGAGATATTGATAGACTGAGATCAATTATCCCTTTTAAGAGACAGGACTAATTATCTCGTCCGGTTTATCAACTCCTAATCAGCACCTTAACCAGCTGTTAAGCTTAGCGGAGAAGAAGAAAAAAAAAAAGGGACGGTATAATTATTCCCGTCCGAGTATATAAAAAAAAAGTACAGTGAAGTAATTCTCGTCCGCGAATTAGGAAAAAAAAATGAGACGTTCAAAATTAATTACATTATTTTAGGACTTGTTGAGAAGGAAGGCGTCCAAACCCTACAATCCGCATAGTGCTAGTACCTTTGAAGTATTCCCAAAAGAGATTTTTGGTAGTTGGGGAAGCAGCCAAGATAGTAGCAAAAGCCACGGCCATTTTTATATACCCTAAAAAAAGAAATTTAAAAATGCCCTCCGATTTTTTTTTTTTTTTTTTTTTTTTTTTTATAAATGTCCCGACTTCTAGGTCCACGGGCGGTCCAAAAATGCCACCATACTGCCAAGTTCATGGGCGGGTCACAACAAAAGCGGACCCCCCCCCCTCCCCCACGGGCGGTCCACTCATTTTTTTTTAGAGAAATCTTAGTATTTTGATTTAAATAATTTTGTAAAGAAAAAGTTTTCTTGTTTAGAACGTATGTCAAAAAATAAGACATTTGATATATTTATGAACTGATGTCGTAACTCTTTATAACTCTGATTTTATTTTTTTATTTTTTTGGTGAACTTTGATTTTATTTGTCAGTTGGTTATCACAAGTCTAAATATAACACTAATTAAGGATTTGGCATTTATTCAAAAATTTCCAAGCTTGTTGGTCTTCTTCTCTTTTTCCATTTTTATAATATATGTATAATACACACACACATACATACACACATACATACACACATATATATACATATATACATACACATATACACATATACATATATACAATTTTTTATAAACTCATTTTTTATAATATATGTATATATGTATATATAAATATATACATATACATATATATATACATATATGAGTAAAGCTAAGGCGTGACGTGCTCACTAAGAAAGTTTGGTAAGCATAACTCCAAAAGTATATTGAATCGACATCAAATGTCTAATCCAAACTGTTGAAATCCATATACTTCATGAGTGATGCATATACATGCAAAATTTTAAAAGTTTCGAGTTTATTTACTACAAGGTCAAGTGGTTAAAGAAATAAACATTTTATAAGTTAATTTATAAGTTATTTTATATATTCAAGTTTTATTATTTCTTTGACCACTTGACCGTATAGCAAATAAACTCGAAACTTTCAAAATTTTGCATGTATATGCATCACTCATGAAGTACATTGATTTCAACGGTTTGGTTTTAGTATTTGACATCGATCCGGTATATTTTTGGAGTTATGCTCACCAAACTTTCTTAGTGAGCACGTCACACCCCTAGCTTTACTCTACATATTATATATATATATATATATATATATATATATATATAATATAATATACAAATATATACATGTATTATATTATATATACGTATATATACATGTAGAGTAAGGCTACCCTGCTTCGCGAATTAAACGGGGTGTTTTAATTCGCTCTCATATCTCTAGTTTCGAAGTCCAAATAGCTGATCCAAACCATTAGATGTTTAATCTATATTAAAATGTGCTTGGAGACCAAAATTTACATTTTTTTTAATTTTTTTACTATTTATTAAAATAGTTTGAAAATCACTATTTTTTAATGTCTATCGTCGAATGAAAATTTAAACTGAATTTTTGAAGCACTAAACAACGTTTTTTTTAATTTTTAAATATATTTTATTATGAAAATTATATTGAATGATTTGAATTATTTATTTAGACTTTAAAAATAAAAATATGAATGTGAGATATAATTAGAGCACAAAAGCAAGTTGAAGCGACTCCCTTGCCGCTGCAGTATTAACCCATTACAGCACGCCTGCGCTTAAACAATGAAGCAAAGAACAGCTAATTTATTTATCTTAATTAATTTCATCTTTTGAATTTCTGACCTACTCGGAGATTTCGTTTTAAAATGATTTTTTTTAATGTCCTTTGGTTTTTCACTTTATTCTCTTATTAATAATTAATATAATTGATAACATTACACGATGAATTTTATTTGATGTCGACTTAGACTTCTCAGAAACTAATGATCTTGTTCGTATTAAAAAAAAGTCTAATAATCAAATTTTTAGTTACAAGCAAACAAGAAAAATGTGAACCGTATATACACTACTCATGGTTGTTGTACTCATGAAATAAAAAATTATTACGACATTAACAGTAATAAACAAAAATATTATAGTATGTATATGGAAAATAAAATTTAAACAAGAAAAATGCAAATCTTATGTACGGACGATTTAAAATTTTATAAAGTTTTCATTTGATTCTTTATTTAAAAAAATACATAGTATGTATGTAAAAAAAGTTTGAATTTATAAAGTTTAAACAACAAAAATGCAAACCGTATGTGCACTATGCACGGTTTTAAATTTATAAATTTTTTATTTTACTTTTTATTGGAAAAAAATTATATATGTAATATGTATATGAAAAATATTCAGTATTTTTGTTGACCGATTTATAACAATAAGTTATTTATTTATCTATTTGTGACTTATACACAATCATTTTTAATTTATTATATCAAATGTGAATATTGTATTTTACACATTCCTTATGCAAAATGTACCGCACCATATAAATAATACCTAAAAGTTGTTAAATAAAATTAAAAAAAAAATCATATTGTAATATTGCAGGGGTAACTTCAATGAGTAGGACTCAAATACGTCATTGTTTCATGTCTCATCGTACTGTAACATTTTCATCTTCAATTTTAAAGTTCAAACAAATGATCCAAACCGCTCAACATGATATCCATATTAAAATATTATTGGAGACCAAAATTTATATTTTTTGGGAACTTTTTACTATTTTTTAAGATAGGTATAAAATTATTGTTTTTAGAAGGTTGAAAAATAGCAATTTTGAATCTATCTTAAAAAATAATAAAAAATTTCAAAAAAATATAAAATTTAGTGTCCAATTATATTTAATTATGAATATTATACAGGGCGATTAGAATCTTCAGTTTGAACTTTGAAATTAAAAATAAAAATATTGAGATACAAGAAGTAGTGGGACATTTGAGCCCTCATCAACTTCAATATTCTAAATAGCGGTGGAACTATATTGAATTACAAGCAAGCAGTTGTCGACTTATGATTTTTTATAAAACCGAATATAGATATGTCCAATTGAGTTATTGTCTACCGTTCAAGTAAATTTTGTCTATTGCGTGTTCGCTAATTCTATCTGTAAAATATTCAGTGCGCATCCTCTGAGATATCTCAACTTTTGCGTGATCGACGTGTTCGGTGCCTATTCGGGGGTGATATTTGCTTTGAGATTTGTGCATAACTTATTTAAATGGTTAGGATTTTCCATAAAGTCGCGCAAAATTTGAGATATCTCAGAGGATACAATTCTAAAATATTCTGCTTACTCATAGTAAAAATAGATTTCGTATCCTATGCATTAACTAAAAAAGGAATCTTTTGAGTTAATACATATGAACCGTCCGATCAACTTTAAGGTTCGTTCTAATTAAATCCTCGCTAATAGTGAAGACTCTTATATTTTAGGCGAAACCGGATGAATTCCGTTTACAATCGGTCGGCCGATATCCATTAACTCAAAAGTAGAGGTGCTATCGGGTCGGGTCGGGTCCGGGTACTATTATATTTGGACCCGGACTCTAAAAGTGTTCGGGTCCAAATTTCGATCCATATACTTATTTGTTTCAAATCGAGTCGGGTCCGGAGCCAGATACCTATCTACCCGTAGATATTTCGGGTCCATTCTTTCGGTTCCAGGTAGATAGATACCCGTAACTTGTTTGTAGATTATCGGGTCCGGTTCGGATACGAGGCGGTTCCGGATCCAGAGCGGGTATAGATCACAACTCCAAAGTATTCGAGAAATTATTTACATTTAAATATAATTCTAATTTCTTAAACATCTCATATAATAAATCATTACAATATAAATTAAAAACTACTGCAAAATGAAAATTATACTATTGATCATGTTCATAAATAATAAAATATATCATGCTACATAGCAAAATAAAAATAATAACTCTAAATTATTAGTTATCTATCTAAATTAAAAAATACTATCCTATTGATTCAACATTTGCAAGTACATTATCCCAATTACTATTTTGCCAATCGCTGTAACAAATGAGAGCTTCAATTGTTGATGCCTCCAAACTTGCTCGTTTGTCATCAATTACTCTGTTACCTATGCTAAAAGCGGATTCTGAAGCTACTGTTGTGATAGGAATAGCTAGCAAGTCCCTCGCAATACAAGAGATGATTGGGTACTTCTGTTCATTGCTCTTCCAATACTTTAGAACATCAAAATTATTTTCATTTGAATGGACCTGCAATAAAATTAAAAAAATGAGTTTCATTGCTCAAAATAATATATTTTTTTTCACAAAGCAAAATAATATCAATTTTGGTATTGAAGCTAAATCCCTCTGAAATAAGGGCGTGCAACTTGCACTACATCAAATTTGGGTCAATCTCTAAAAGTACATTAATAAAATTAACTAATTTTCTTTCATAAAAAATTGTATGGAGATTATAATAGAATAAAGTAAAGAACTTGGACAGAGTAAATTCTTTCTTCACAAGTACAACTAACCAATCTATTATCACATATTTTCATAACGTACCTGTACTGGTACTGACCAAACTGGTATTATATTAAATTCAGAACTTTAACTTTATACAATGCTCGCTTGATTTCTTAATATAAATCTAGAAAATGAAGGAAAAAAAATAAGATAATGCAAAAGAACTATTTTCTGATCATATGAAAGAGACTAATAATTTGTGTGTGTATATATTTTCTAATGTTATACTTAATTACCTGCTCTTCCAAATATTCTTCTAGCTCCGATTTGAGCGGTGGATCGTCTGTGTTATGAATAGATTCATCTCGATAGTACTCTTGCATGAAATCATCATCAGAATCTTCAGAATTTTGCCTCTGTGATAACTCTCTAACAGATGCAACATGAGATGCCTCAGCTGGTTGTACGACTTCTTTCTCTGCTAACTTCTTGTACCATTCAAACAAGCGTTGTAGAGCACTGTGAACACGATTAACATGAGGCATGTATGCATCATGTTCGCTGCCATAAATTTTCTTATAGCAAAATTCGACGAAACGCATCTTGTGGCGAGGGTCGAGGACAGCTGCAATAGATAGCACTTGAGAGTAATCTTTCCAATATTGATCGAACTTTTGCCTCATACCCTCTTGCATTTCTCTTATTATGTGCTCATTTCTTTCTTTTCTCAGATGCATCTGGATCATGCAAACATTATGGAAGTACAAATTTGCCGTTGGGGTTTTTGATGCCGAAAAAATGTTAGTGACATCATCAAATATTTTCAGAAATTTGCAAAGTTCCATAGCAAGGTGCCAATCAATCTCTGTGAGTGGTTCTGCAAAATTTTCAACGGAATGAAAATCTTTAAAAACAGCTTTGAACACTAATGCTCTCTCTAGCATTAGAAAAGTGGAATTCCATCTGGTGACAACATCAAGTAAAAGTTTCTTCTTTACATCTAGCTTGAGTTGTTTAGCAAGATCACCAAATATCTTCAAACGCTGTGGGGAATATTTAATGAACTTGACAGCATCTCTAATTCGAGAAACACTCTTATCCAACCTTTTAATTCCTTCTCTAACAATCAAGTTGAGGATATGAGCAGAACATCGAACATGAAAAAATTCACCGTTTAAAGGAAGTGAGTCCTCAATCCGCTCATGCAACAGATCCACCACTCGTCCATTAGTTGAATGGTTATCCATTGTAATGGTAAAAAGCTTATTTTCTATGTCCCATTCTGGTAAGCATTTAACGAGAACAGAAGTTAAGTAATTACCGGTATGCCTTTCATCAAGCTTTATAAAGTTTATTATCTTCTTTTGCAACCTCCAATTTCCATTCACGAAATGTGCTGTCAAGCTCATATAACCAATAGTCTGGTTGCTGGTCCAAGTGTCGGTGGTTAAGCATATTCGACCACTTGATTTGGAGAATGAATTCTTCACTAATTCTTTCTCCCTTTGAAATCGAGAAATCAAGCGATTGTGCAAAGCTTGTCTCTTAATTAACTTCAACTCTGGACGAATAACATTCATCATTCGAATAAAAGCTTGGTGATTGGCAACATTAAGAGGCACCTCGCACATAGCAAAGAAATCAATAATTGCTTCTAAAGATTCTTCTTGGTTAAATGTATATATCTTCATTTCCTTTGAAACGTCACCCCTGCCATTCTGAATTATACAATCACCAATTTGTCTTTGTCCCCTTTCTCTAATTTTTTTGATGCTACAAGTTCTCAAATGCTTCAATAGTGAACTAGTACCTGAACCAGAAGTGTAAACTAGTTTTTTGTTACAATAGTTGCAAGCAGCCTTGTTGACAGCAGGGTCAGGATCTTCGGTAAACTCCTTCCATACTGCAGATTTTTTTCTTTTTTTCTCATTAGAGTCTTCAATAATATTTTGTGGAATTTGGGTAGTATTTTCAGAATTTAATTGTTGGTTGTTTGAAGTACTCATGGTGTAACAAAAAATATTGAATTCAGTTTTTTGTTAATAACTTTTGAATTCAGGAGGATGGAGGAGATATACTTTTTAGAAAGTAAAATATTAGAGATAATGATTTCCTTTTCTATAATTCAAAAAAAATCTATGAATTAAATGTAATAGAAGAAAAAAGGTATAAAATAAGTTGGTTATGGAAGAATAAATTTGACATACATGTGTCATGTGTCATGTGTCACATGTGTATAATATAGAACAAAAATTAAAGGGCATAATTAAAGGGCTAGTTAAGGATGTAATTAAAGGGTAGTAAAACAATAGCATAAATTTGGTTAAGTTTTATCAAACTATAGCTCAGTTGAAATATATAATATATTATCTAACACAAAAACTTGATGTAGAGTTATTAATATATATTTTATCGGGTATTTATACGGGTATCGGGTCGGGTTCGGTTATGGATCGGATTATTAAATGATACCCATATCCTACCCATTACAGTATCGGTTCCAGTTCGGATCCGGGTCGGATATTAAATTATTAATTTTGTACCCATACCCATAATTTAACCGGTTATATTTTTTAAACCATACTCTACCCAAATTAAACGGATCCGGGTCGGATCCGGTTCGGTTCCGGATCGGATCCGGGTAATCGGGTAAAAGTAGCACCTCTACTCAAAAGATGCTTTTTTGAGTTAATGCAGACGATGCGGACTCGTCCAAAACGTGTTGCAAATTTGTAACGTACTGATTTGCCTCCTTGACTTGTTGGACGAGGGACCCACAAAAATATACTTGTTTATTGAAATCTTTTACTGCAGTTCGGAACTGGTGCAGGATTTTCATAATTAAAGACGACTATTTAAACGGAGTCATATCATATTAGGTGGCAAACCAGAGAGCGAAATTTCTCTGGGCGATGGGATTTGGGAACTGAGACTTGGGGAGCCATCTCCATCTCGAATTCCAAAATGCCCCAAAGTCCACAGATCAAAATCCTTTCTCTGATTTGTTTGATGTCTCTCTTCCGTAAGCGTGAGGCCTAAAAAATCTGGGACTAGTTAAGTAGAACAAGTATTCCTCTCGGAGTGAGAGGCTGAGAGCGCGAGAGGAAGATGGATTCGGTTCCCCTCCTGCCCGGATCCGACCCATTACCTGGAGTGGTGGATTATCAGGGCCGTCCGGTCTCCCGCTCCACCACCGGTCGCTGGCGCTCGGCGCTCTTCATCATCGGTAATTTATACAACTATTTATTTATCCAGTCTGAGTCAATGCCATGTGGGTCCCAATTCAAAACATTCATTCGCCTAAGGTCAATCGCATTGACTCAGACTGGATAAAACCTGCGATTGACCTTAAGCGAATGAATGTTTTGAGTTTTGAGCCCGATTAACAACCAAGTCTTCAAATTTAGGCCTTTAGGTTAGATTCACACATGTTCGTACCAGCACAAAAATTACAATATAATATATTACAGTACAGTAGTATTGGGCTAGAGTTGCTTAGTAAGCACACCTGTATGTTTTGTGTACTAAATCAGTATCATAGCAGACTAATACATGTTGATATCTAGTGAATAGTGATTGTATCTCTTCGCACAACCGACATTGTAGGGGTGGAGATAACAGAGAGGTTCGCATACTATGGTGTGTCATCAAACCTAATAACATACTTGACGGGCCCACTTCACCAGTCAACAGCCACTGCGGCTGCCTCAGTAAACGCATGGAACGGAGCTGCCTCCCTGCTGCCTCTTCTCGGTGCATTCATTGCAGATTCCTGGCTTGGCCGGTACCGTGCCATTCTTGTTGCCTCTTGTCTTTATCTATTGGTTCGCACCAAACCTCTTTCCCATGTTCTCTTTTTGTTGAAATGTTATATTATTCCATTACTTTTCAACACTACTTGATGTGAAACCATAAGTTCTTTCCAATTGGATGGTTGGTACAAACGTGTATTGCAACCATACAACGAGAAATAAAACATACAAACCAAAGAGCATATCCCTGATTATGAGAAATGTTTCATAGCTGCATCAAAAATATCTTGCATGGAAAATATCTTTTCTTTTTCAGGGGTACAAATTGAAATTGCATCCAATAAAGTAGACTAACTTCTTTTATTTACACATTTAATCCAGGCCTTGCTTATGCTCACATGCTCTTCAACTTTACCATTTCTTCAACCCCCTGATTGCAGTGGCATCATGGACCCCACATCCTGTTCGGTACCAGTTTTCCAATTAATTTTCTTCTATGTCTCTCTGTATCTAATTGCTCTTGCACAAAGCGGCCACAAGCCATGTGTGCAAGCCTTTGGGGCTGACCAATTCGACCAAACTGTCCCTGATGAGCAGGCTGAAAGAAGCTCTTTCTTCAACTGGTGGTACTTCGGCTTGTGTGGTGGCAATATTTTCACGGTTTCAATTTTGAATTATGTGCAAGATAATGTAGGTTGGGGTCTTGGTTTCGGAATACCATGTTTGGTCATGTTTGTTGCTCTTATTATTTTTTTAGCCGGTACAAAGACATACCGGTTCTATCCTATACAAAAAGAAGGCCGCTTCGCTGAAGTCAGCAAGTCAATTATGGCGTTGGTTAGAGGCCGTCAAATAAATGACATCAAGTAAGATATATTTGTCTGTTTGATTCTTACAATTTATTTTGCCTGTTTCATTGTTCCTTGAGAGGTATAAGCTTTCTGAAACTTCACAAAAATATTGACAGAAATGTTCTGTTAACTTACAATTTATATTTATTCTTTAATTAATTATTGTAGGCAAGAAAATGAGGATGAGAGCTTAGGTTCAGATTATGCGAAAGAGGCAAAGGAAATACTTAAATTATTCCCAATTTGGGCCACATGCCTAGTGTATGCATTAGTTTTTGCGCAATGGTCAACATTTTTCATAAAACAAGCTGCCACATTAGACAGACGGATTGGACCCACATTCCAGGTACCGCCAGCTGCTCTCTCAAGTTTCATAAGTGTATCTGTGGTAGTATTTGTACCTATATATGACAGAATTATCATACCAATGGCAAGAAAAATAACAAAAACGCCCTCGGGAATTACCATGCTTCAAAGGATCGGCATAGGCATGGTAATTTCTCTCTTATCAATGGTCATAGCAGCCTTGGTAGAAATGAAGAGGCTAAAAGTTGCAAGAGACTATGGTTTGGTGGATAAACCTGATGTGCCAATACCAATGAGTGTATGGTGGATCATACCGCAATATATCTTGGTTGGTATGGCTGATGTGTTCACCATGGTTGGTTTGCAAGAATTCTTCTATGACCAAGTACCAGACGAGTTGAGAAGTTTAGGTCTTTCACTCTACTTGAGTATTTTTGGAGTAGGAAATTATATTAGTAGCTTTATTGTGTCGTTAATTGACAATATTACCACTAAAAATGGAGATAGTTGGTTTGCCAATAATCTAAATCAGGGACATCTTGATTATTTTTATTGGCTTCTGGCTGGTGCAAGTGCTGTGGCATTTATTGCATATTATTTCATTGCTCGAGCATATGTATACAAAAGCAAGGATGCTCGTATTTGTATAGTTGGTTGATGGATTGAAGCTAGTTCAATTCAAAGTTATTTATTTGGTAAATATAATGCTATGAGTGTTGGAAATTGTATTTCATGACTTTTATTGAATTATGAACAATTTATAATTTGATATGCCAAAGATTAAAATATTGGCATTTTTCTGAATACATGTGCATTTGAGCCTTTCACTATATTCAAAGTTTCTTCGTTTTGGAACTAAAGATTAGAGCATTTTTCTTTTATTTTTATTTTAGGATTAGTGGTCACTGGTAACGAGTGCGTATCCACCCAGGTACCTGAGATGCAATTTAAAAGAACGAACGGTCCAGAGATTAATTCTATTCAAATCAAACTTTATTTGGTAGCTGCTGTGACTGTAGGGGGCTGCTTTAAGATTCGTGTCAAGTTCATGAATGGACCGGATTTTCAGCTTGCACCTCTGGTACCTGGGGTGATACATACCATAGGTCTATATGGTCTGGGGGCAAAATTTTCACATTCAATTTACCAGAACTTAGTCCATTATTTAATTGAAGTTAGTTAACAGTGCTTTGATCATTCAAGTCCATTAATGATAGTTTCATCAAGGAACAAGAAGATAATATTTCACATCTGATGTAAGCCCCAAGGCCAACTCTGGCTTGGCCTGACTTAGCATGAAAGGGTCTAGGTCTTTTAGTTTGATCTGGCCTGAACCAACATAGAGCAGGATGCTTTCAACAGAAGTGCAAGAAAAAAAAGTTGTGACCGTGGGATTACAACTTACTCAGTAACCCCTCATTAGATGTCAGATGCCTTGTCCTTTTGGGCAATGGCTATTATTTCCTTTTCATTACTTAGTGTGTTTGAATTACAGTAGTATATAAACGAAAACACACAAGTTGGGCTGTCCCAGGCTTCTTAGAATGGCCAGGCTCAGCCCCAAAACTATCCAGGCTGGGTTGGCTGCCAAATCAGGCTGGAACTAGCTGAAACCAACATTTGTAACATGTCAGTGTATGTAAGCTCAGATGTTGGTAAAGGACATGCAGGTAGCTGCTAAAAGGACCAATTAAGATAGAAAGGAAAGAAAGAAAATGGAAATCTGCATGTTCAAATTTCTATAATAAAGTCATTTATGCTCAACTGTAGGCAGTAAACATTAAGGCATTGCTTCGATCTACATGCTCAACTGTATAGGTCTAAACAAGTCTATGATGTAACCTAACATATCAATAGTTCACAAAAGAAGAAATTAAATTTGCAAAAGGATGAGATAGAAGGAAGGGTTAAGAAAAATAACACACAAGAATAGGTACTTCTGTTGCAATACCTAACTTGACAACCATGTAGAAATGGCAAGGAAAAGAACCATCGACCCCAATCCATAAGCTACAAGTTTGTCATTATCCTTTACCCCTAATTTTCCTTCTAAAAGCTTCAACCACTCATTCAAGCTATGCTGTAACCGCTGCATTTACACAATTGGATCGCGTCAATAATGCAAGGCACGCCTTTTATGATAAGTTTGAATAAAATATAATAAGGATTATGCACGGCACTGGCAAAATTTGCACAGCATCAAGTGAAGCCCAAAACTAGCCCAATCAGTCATTAATTCTGCAAATTAGCCTTAATTTAAACCCAACATCGACTCAATCAACCCTCAGCCGTGGAACTCACATACTATACAAGCCAAGAAAAAGGGAAAGGAAGCCACAGGGATTATATATTTCATATTTGAAGGTTAGCGAGTGAAATGCCCACTAACAAAAATAATTAATATTGTTTCAAGGATTTTAACTAACCCAATCTGACAAGAGATGTGCTACATAAAAATAATTGAATTCATGAAAGACAAAGAAAGTTAAATAATTTAAAAAATCTTACTTTTCCACTCTGGCTGTGTGTTTTAATGTGATCAACTTGGTCCTCTAAGACAGCTCTGGAAGGGGCACTTTCTGCATTTAAGGTTGTAGTATATTCACTTGCATGTGCAACAGAGAATCCGGTATATGCCAAGTCAGTGGGGATGGTCTTCATGACTGATCCAAAGAAATTTGTTACAGGAACCTAGCAATAATAAAAAACATATTATGTTGTGGAACTTTGACAAGGAGAACTGTACGAGTTATTGAATTGTACAATGGTCGAGGGCACACCAATTCGACGTTAGCTACGGCACAATAGTAGCTAGGATGAACTACTGTAGATAAAAAAATACTTGTAATCATTTGTTTTGAACAAATGGACCTACTTGCACTGTTTCATGTTCTTATTTTCCTACATTTGTCATCATTTTAATTTCCGAAAGGGCAACTATCAGTCATTAGATCAAACTGAGGTTGGTCTTAATTCCAGGATCTTACAGATAACTAAGGCATAATGTGTCAATAATCTGCAATGGTCAAATTGGAGTTAATTGTAAAATGATTATACCGTGTTTAATGGCCTTTCATAGAGGTCCATGCGGTAATAGGCAGTTGAAATCAGCAAAGTTGGATCATATGATGTAAAAAGACTGCAAAAAAAAAAAAAAAAATCCAATAACCATTTTCCATTTTCACTGGATAGGTATAGTAGAGTACACAGATGTGTACAAGCTAAAACTGAAATCAGAATATAATAAAAAATGCTGATATAAGTGCATAAAATATCAATCATAATATATTGATCAACTCATAACCAATCTGTACAGGGTCACAATTCAACAATACCTGTTCAAGGAAGCATTGCTATACATATCAAGTCTCTCGAAAAATGCAAGTGGATAAAATGTAAATCTATCCACAACTGATACACCAACCTACACTCAAGAGCAATCTTCATAAGTGAAAAATGGTTAAGGAAAACCATTGTAACATAGAGGATAGGTCCTTACATCAGGGTCAAGATGGTGGGAGTAAGAATTCTCTCCTTTCATGCTACTTCCTATTGCTACGACCCCTCGTGATTGAAGCTACAAACCAAGGGTACTTTATCAAATGAAGAAGAATATCTAGTGCTTATTTTAATATATGTTTGAATAATATCTTAATTGAACTTGAATAGACAGAAATGTCCATGTAGGTACTGGTACTGTTACAAGTGCCTAGACACCAGTTAGGACAGAAGGATAACACAAAACTAACTCTAATCATTTGGCATCAAGCAGGCAGTGAGTACAGTTATGGTACCAGAAGAGAAAACAAGAGTAAAGGACCTGAGAAAAAAGAGTGGCAGCTTGGCAGGTATCAACCATTATCAGCAATTCCTTAAATCTACAAAAAAGTGCAACAAATCTATTAAAAAAATAGCAGGATATTCAAAAGTGGTCCCTTCATTCCATTTAGCCCTACTTTTAAAAGTTCAACAAGCTCATCACATTTGTAATTTTTCAATTAGACCTTTCCCTTATCTCTAGAAGTATGGAAGACAACGGTTTAGATAACTTATGCAGAGTGAACTGGAGAAAGATATAATGATTAAAAGGCATTAGCTTAGTACATGGGTCATAATATCTCAGAAATCAGCCCTCAAACTATCCATGTCATCCCCATCAGCAAAATTCCCCTTGGACTTTGATACATTTCTGTCAATTGTAAAAGTAATATCAGCTGTTACAGCAGACAGTAAATTTCTGACCGATTCTTCTCTTTCATCTGCTTGACTGCATCAGCTAAATCATGGCTCTGTAACTCTTCAGTGTCTTGAAATTTGAGAAACTCATTGCTACCATGGCCAGTCGTGTAGAGAAGTATGTGGCTTCCTTCGTCACTTAAGAGGTGTTTTGACCTCGGCACAGCTGCTTCATGTCTCCCAGTCAGTACACGCAGGAAATTCTCCACTGTTACTTCATAACCCCGGTAATCAACCTGTTTATAAAAGCAAGTGGTTTAATGTACTGCTACAGGCCTAGACATTGGTCAATATAAGCTGGTACATAATGATACCAGACCGGCTGGCACATGATTGCACAGAAGTTGGATTAAAAAAGGAACAAAAGGAGTGGAGAAAGCTGGTTTGTACTAGTTATAAGCCAGTATGAACCAGTACAACCAGCCAGAGAGCAGCCGCTTTAACTAGTGTGCAAATATCACAACTGTTGAATCTGGTATTATCCCAAACATTACACTACCACTCTATGGTACAAGCAAATACTAACTGGGACATCTTGTAATGCGGTTTGAATCCATATATTAGCTGAACCCATCAACCCAAACAATCTGGTACATTTTAATACACACTGCAACATTAACTACCATAACAATAATTGGTACTGTAATGCAGCAGCATAAACAAATATCTCCAAAGAGCATCATGACAATACTTGCTGCTAGAAATTTAGTTCATGGTTTTCATTATTGAACAGCTTTAGGAAGTTTTGGAAAAAAAACTAAATTCACCTCTACGTTATCCCCATAGATATTGAGCTGGTGGTTTTCATTATTGAACAGCTTTAGGAAGTTTTGGAAAAAAAACTAAATTCACCTCTACGTTATCCCCATAGATATTGAGCTGGTGGCTGGGTAATTATTCCTCGAGTTACAAGCCACGTCATCAGCCAACATGAGAATTATTCTTTCATCAGGTATCCCCAACCGCTTCACTGTTCTGGAATCATAATATTAACTTTATTACAAATTATTGAAGGACATTTATCATGAAGGCTTAAGAAATAAAGGACAAAAGAGAGAATTTTATGAAACTTAGCACTAAGCCAGAAGACAAGAAGTAAGCCTTTTTTATTAACCAAGCACCCACATTACCTATAAAGAGACAGAGTATTCGCCATATGCCGGTAATTGAACCTGGTCAAGGATAAATAGAAGGTTAGATAATTTCTGCTATTAAACCCCAAATGGTAAACATTTGACATAAACAATTATTTTTGAGATAGCATATTTTTCCAACTCCAAACAGAAGTAACCACCACTTTACACTTAATTGGTGCAGCCAAATTCTTCATATAAAGTATTCCACAAATCCAACTTTTGTTCAGTAAAGTCTATTTTGCTTTAAATCCCAACTGCAACCAAAACATCTAACTTAACCCATAAGAGCATCTCCAATCCAACAATTGAAATTAATTGCTAAATTAGCAATTATGAAAATTTTAAAAATTAAGCAATCCACTCTTATATTGGTGCAATCAACCAAACAATTGAGAATTAAACATTTGACCAATAAGAATTAAACATTTGGCCAATTCATTTTTAAAAAAGAATTTCTTATTAAGCAATTATTTCAACAATTGCTAAATAAGCAATAGCCATACAATCCAGCAATTACAAAAACAATTGACACATCAGCATAAGCAATCCATAAACAATCGCTGTTGGAGATACTCTTAGTGCTAGAAACAACAGAAAATTTCAGGTAATTACCAAAAACGAGAGGTACAAACAAGCACGGCCCAGTTGTTGCTATGCATTGTTGGAGAAGGCGAAGACAGTGGAAGTACAATAAAAAGTGAGAAGAGAATCGGCAGGATTCGACGAAGTTGCAACCCCATGGGATTGTGAAATCGAGACTTCTCAGTGACCCTGGCCACGATCAACCGCCTTTAGTCTGATCGACTGGGAGCTCGTTCGAGACTAAGTTTGAGCTATGGAACTAGGCCTGCTTGTTTATATGCGTAAGGCTCCGTAAAATAGGGGCTGCTTGTTTCAGGCGAGAAGAGAAGCAATTCTTAATTATATGCGTAAGGCTCCGTAAAATAGGGAAATAATGACCTCAAACTGCGAGACGTCATCATGGTTCAGTCATGTAATCTGTAGAAAAAATTCAAAAAGATTAAATTAACTTATTACTCAATGGCAGAACTTGATAAACTGGTACGGTAACATCTAAAGCAGGTACAAAGATGCAAAGGTGCTGTAAATAGTTAACAAAAACGAGTTTTATTGATTTGAAAAAAAAATGAACGGACGCTCATTGGAGAAGAAATAATATTGGATACTTCTTTCTAAATAGACTAAATAGACTTGATAGACTTAATGTATTGATTCATTAAATGTAAAAATAGAATTAATTATTGATTCACAAAAAATCATGGGCATCTAGAAATTATTAGAGTTAACATTCAATTCAAATCATTGTACCTGACTATTTAATGATTTTAACATACAATGAATCCATTTATTTTTAAACTATCATAAAAATTATCTTAATCACAAAGTATAGTAAGAAAAAAAAAATTTAACTTGACTTTTTTTTATCAAACTATTTAGAAATAAAAAAAATTATTTTTAAGAAAGAGTTTTCTCACAATTTAAATTTTTCTTAAAAAATTGTAACTATTTTTAATAAAAAAAAATTTTACTTCTCATAAAAATTATGACTACGTCACTATTCACATCCCAGGTACCAGAGATGCAAGCTGGAGAAATATCTCAGGACACATGCCAAAATCTTATTACTTTTTTGAACAATTATATTACTCCCCCCCATTCCATCCCCCACCATCCCCCCACTCTATCTCTTTCCAAATTAGTTTTATCTCATTTCAATTTCATTCACATTTCTCATAATTTATGAGAAATTTTGCGAATCTAAAATCACGAATATTTTCTACGTAATTTTCTCTTTCAAACGAGATCCATGATGACATACTTTTGGATAAGTCGTTACAGGAGTATTTATCTTTCATCGTGCAAGTATTTATACCTATACAAACATATGAAAGTATTACTATCAATTAATATAAGTATTTATACTGATATATGAAAGTATTAATATCAAGTATTATAAGTATTTATACTGACATATGAAAGTATTAATATCATGTATTATAAGTATTTATATTGACATATGAAAGTATTAATATCAAGTATTATAAGTATTATATGCAAAAAAATACTTTCAAGTATAGATATAAATACTTGTATGATGAGAGATAAATACTTCTGTAACGACTTGCTCGAAAGTATGTCATCATGGATCTCATTTGAAAGATAAAATTACGTAGAAAACGTTAGTGGTTTTAAATTCGCAAAATTTCTCATAGATTGTGAGAAATGTGAACGAGATTGAAATGAGATAAAAAAAAACCTACCTCTAAAAACGTGCATGGTCCCCCATGTGATTTGAAATTCCCCCCACCCTCCATAAAAAAAACTTGCATGGTCCCTTAAATACTTTCGTGCTTAGAGATAAATACTTTCGTTCTTAGAGATAAATACTTCTGTACGTAAGTATTAATACCTTATGAAAAAAAAATGACAGCTGGAGTTTTTTGACATTTTGTGCGGGGTTAATTGCGGAATGAGAGGTGCGGGGTTAATTATCAGCCTCCTACTTTTTTAACTTTTCAGTCAACAAAGTTAAAAAATTTAATTATATCCAACGAAGATAGGATTCCAGAAGATAAAAATAATCTTACATTTCTATTCGATACGAAGGCCTTAGAATAGCTTTTCCATTTAGTGGTCAGGTCCTACCTAATTACAAAATCTTCTCCAAGAACAACATTTCTTTTAGCAACTCTATATTCCATAAATGGGATTTTACCAGTTGAATCTCAGTGCATGGTACACAAGACAGTCAGTTAAGGTTCCTTAAAAGACTAAAATGTGAAAAGAAATTAAACAAAACTTTAGATGAAAAAAACAAAAACAAAGCTGCTGCCGCAATGAAAGATTTTTTTTTTTTAAATGGAATTCATTTAAATTATTTTAACGGAACAAGACTTCTTTGATTAGATTTTTGAAAACTAGCCTCTACCGATCTCTAAAATTAGTGCAGAAAAAAAAAAAAACCCAACCTACACCGGTCGTACTCATTTTCGCATCCAAAAGCAATATTTTTTATGCACTGATCCTACGGATCAATGGAGGGTTCTTTTAAATAGTACTCAAATAAATTCCTGTGTAAGCCCCGTGTTATAACTCAAATAAATCAATTAGTATCCAAATATTGATTTTCTGTGGACTGGATCAATTTACAAATACGGAGTTAGAATGGTACTCAAATAAATCCACTTTAAATAGCTTGAACAGTCCACAGAAAATCCTAAACCTACACCTAACTTCAATAGCTTAAATGGTACTCAAATAAATCCACTTCAAATAGTCCCATGTTGATAAATTCTAAAGCTACACTGGTTCACAGGACCAGTGGAGATTTTTTTTGAAGCTACACTCATTATGTGGATCGGTGGAGGTTTTGGTGTGGTCTTTGGTGCAGCAGATCTGTGGTTGGTGCAAAACAGACTCCACCGGTTTCTAGAATTGGTGTAGATTGGGTTTTTTTTGCTGCACTGATTCCTAAAATCAGTGGAGTCTAGTTTTCGAAAATCTAACCAAAAAAGTCTTGTTCCGTTAAAATAATTTAAAGGAATTCCATTTAAAAATAAAATCGCAACGAAAGATGCAACTCCATTTTCAATACTCTCTCTCTCTCTCTCTCTCACTCTCTCTACTTCCAGTCTAGTGAAATAAAGCATTTCACTCATTGGAAAAATCAACGAACAGTTAAAGAAAAAACCTATGCACCAAAAACCAAATTTAGTTAAGAAATTGCCTTGGTTTATATCAATTAGTAAGCAAGCTTCTCCATGACCTTATGCTGTGGAAGTAAATCTCTCTGAAATTGATTGATTTTATTTGAGTTGAAATTAATTGAATCGGCGGTTCTGAAGTGCTTCAATTGCCATTTTCCATTGTGCTGCCCTCTCCTTTGAATCTTCAAATGAAATCACTTTCTTGGGCTGCAATGAAATTACAATTACTTTTTTTTAAAAATAAGGAAAAAAAATTATAGCATTGATGCATTGCACAAATTGCAGTGTGGGATTGCAACCGGACATAATTGGGTAAACTCCAGTGCACCGTATGTGAACCGTATGTACACTACGCATGACACTACGCATGGCTTACCATGGTGCCTTACTAGTAAGTGGATTCATTGTATGTTAAAATAAATGGATTCATTGTGCCTTACCATTGTGCCTTACTATTTGCCCAAATTCCTGGTTTATGGGTTACAAAAAAAATTCCAGTGCACCAGTCCTTCCCATTTCAAGATATGCACGGTAAATCATGTTGTCTTTTTACTGTGAAAGTGCACAAATGGTCTGTTAATGTCCCCTAAGCATTCTGAAATTTGTGAACTTCTGGGGTTTACAAAAGCTCCTAATTGGAGTTGGCATGGAACAAATTATTTTGTTGGGATTGATTCTTTAATTATAAGAATTACCATTCTGTGTAGCAGCTTGTTGTCCATTTTAATCAAGGTTCTAAATAGCGATTATAACGGCATAGCGGGGAGACAAAAAAAAAAAAAGCTATTGCGAATAGCATAGCTATAGCGGAAGTTATCACACATAGCGATTTTCCCTTTTCAAACTTTATATTTTATATTTCTACTAATTATCAACATAATCAATATTAGAGAATTGATGTAACAACTAAATGAAAACTAAACTAAGTCTATACTTTTCATCAATTATGCAAATAAGAAGAAAAAAAAATCTAAAAAGTAACATTATTTAATAGTTTATACTTCATGGTATTACTTATTATAATAGACAGAGCAATTGATTTTATAAGATAAATGAAGTCAATATACATATTTAAACATTTTATAATTATAATCAAAATCAAAATCAGCTTTCAATTGAAATGAATGATAATAATTTTACAAATGAATACTATAAAAAGAGTAATCAAAATGAAGAATTAGTATTTGAATATTTCTTGATATAGAATGATAGAATAAATCACAAATAAAAATAGAAGCATATAGTTTGGTTTAGTATACTTATCGTAAAATACCATGTAGCATTAAAAATAAGAATAGAAGTACAAAAGTCCATATAAATTGCAAAAAAAAAAATGTAGCATAGCGGTAGCTATAGCGGGTATCATATAGTGGTAATAGCTGTCATAGCTGAGTTAGTACAATTTTATCTCATAGTTTAGTGTTTATGGTCCAGAAAAACTATAGCTAGCTATTTAGAACCCTGATTTTAATAGTAGAGACCAAACTGTATAGAGGACCAAAATGGAAAATATGAAAATTTGAGTACCATTTGTGTTTATTTCATTTCTCGTTATCAGTTTCTTAGTTTTTTCAAACTATTATGAGTGAGTCTATGGTACTATGCATATCATGGGTTGTTACTGTGTTACAGCTCTATATTCGAGTTTTAAAATCCTAACGGTTGATCCAAACCGTTCATCTTGTTCTCCATATTAATATGTGTTTGGAGACCAAAGTTTACATTTTTTGAAAATTTTTTACTATTGCTTTAGATTTATTGAAAATCACTGTTTTTGGATGGTCCAGAATTTTCAGATCAAGTGATTTTCTAAATATCTAAAAAAATAGTAAAAAAATTTCAAAAAAATGTAAAATTTGGTCTCCAAACACATATTAATATGGAAAACAAGATGAATGGTTCGGATCGACCCTTAAGATTTAAAAACTCGAATATAGAGCCGTAACGCGGTAATAACCTGTGATATGAATAGTACCATAGACTCACTCAACTATTATTGCATAATCACATCAACCTTATTAGGTTGTGTTGGATTGAGAATCTGGATTTATACCGTATGGCTGTTGTACTCATAAGATTAAAATAAAATATTACGAGAGTGTTAGTAATAAAGAAAAATATGTAGTATGTATATGAAAAATAAAGTTTAAACAAGAAAAATGCAAACCTTGTGTAAGGACGATTTTAAATTTATAAAATTTTCATTTTACTCTTTATTAAAAAAAACATAGTATGTATGCGAAAAATAAAGTTTGAATTTACAAAGTTTAAACGAAAAAAATGCAAACCGTATGTACACTCAGCACGTTTTTAATTTTATAAATTTTTTATTTTACTCACAAAAATTTATACATGTAGTATCTACATGAAAAATATTCTGTATTTTAATTGATTGATTTATAACAATAAATTATTTATTTATCTTATACACAATGATTTTTATTTTATTATATCAAATGTGCATTGTATTTTACACATTCCATATGCAAAAATGTAGCGCGCCATATAAAAAATACCTAAAGTTGTTAAATAATGCAAAAATAAATATATCATATTATAATATTGTATGGATAATTTCAATGAGTATGACTTAAATACTTCATTGTTTCATGCCTCAATCATACTCTAATATATTTATCTTCAATTTTAAATTTCAAACAGATGATTCAAATCACTCAACATGATATTCACATTAAAATATTTATTGGAGACCAAATTTTATATATTTTTGAAATTCTTTATTGTTTTTTTAAGATAGATATAAAATTATTGTTTTTAGATCATTGAAAAATAGCGGATCCAGTGAAGTAACTCAAAAGTTAGATTTTAGATCTGGACCGTGCAATTTAAATTCGTGACAATCCATTCAAGTGAATGCACACATTTTAAGCAATGAATCCAAATTCCAATGTAAGCTTGAGCGACGGATTCAAATCGAACAGTCTCAAACTCGTTCAGGATTTTCATAATAAAATACTGATTATTTAAGTGGAGTCAAACTAATTTGTTAGGTGGCGAAATTTCTCTGATTTGTTTGATGTGAAATTTCTCTGTTTGTTTGATGTGAAATTTTCATAATAAAATACTGATTATTTAAGCGGAGTCAAACATATTTTATTAGGTGGCGAAATTTCTCTGGGCGAAATTTGTCTGATTTGAGCGATGGGAATTGGGAAGCCATCTCCATCTCGAATTCCAAAATGCCCCAAAGTCCACAGATCAAAATCCTTTCCCTGACTTGTTTGATGTCTCTGTCAGGTCTTAAAACCTGAATTGCAAATTCAAACTCGAAAGAGATCAAATCCACTGGTAATTTGAACAAAAGGATAGAATTCAATCTCAGTTAACTATAGCCTTGAGAGAGAGAGAGAATAAGAAAGAAATCTTAATTTTCTTTATTTCTTGGATAATCTAAACAGTACAAGATCTGCCTTTTTATAGGCGATGCAATCTACAAAAATGAATCAAAAATCAGATTAACGGATCTTACACCTCAGCTTCAGAATCCGACCCGCTTACTCAACAAACTAACTAATTTTCCAACTGACTCAGCTTCCTATCCATGCGTCGCCCTCCTTGACCTCTTCTGTTAGATTGGGCCCGCTTGCAGAACCACTGACCTCTTAATACTTCTGCCCGAATCGCTACCCTCTTTGCCCGTTAATCCTTCTCCTTCAATAAAGCCGCTTGACTTGTCAAAATTGGCAACGGCTATTCCCAAATTGGCTTGAGGTTGCGACAGTCTCGCTTCCGTAAGCGTGAGGCCTCAAAAATCTGGGGCTAGTTAAGCAGAACAAGTATTCCTCTCGGAGTGAGAGGCTGAGAGCGCGAGAGGAAGATGGATTCGCTTCCCCTCTTGCCCGGGTCCGACCCATTACCAGGAGTGGTGGATTATCAGGGCCGTCCGGTCTCCCGCTCCACCACCGGTCGCTGGCGCTCGGCTCTCTTCATCACCGGTAATTTATACAACTATTTATTTATCTAGTCTGAGTCAATGCCATGTGGGTCCCAATTCGGAGATGTACTTTTACAAAAAAGATAAAACCTGCGATTGACCTTAGGCGAATGAATGTTTTGACTTTTGAGCCCGATTAACAACCAGGTCTTCAAATTTAGGCCCGAATGAATTTAGATTCACACATGTTCGTACCAGCACAAAAATTACAATACAATATATTACAGTACAGTAGTATTGGACTAGACTTGCTTAGTACGTACACCTGTATGTTTTGTGCACTAAATCAGACTAATCAGTATCATACCAGACTAATACATGTTGATATCTAGTGAATAGTGATTGTGTCTCTTCACACAACCGACATTGTAGGAGTGGAGATAACAGAGAGGTTCACATACCATGGTGTGTCATCAAACCTAATAACATACTTGACGGGCCCACTTCAGCAGTCAACATCCACTGCAGCTGCCTCAGTAAACGCATGGAACGGAGCTGCCTTACTTCTGCCACTTCTTGGGGCATTCATTGCAGATTCCTGGCTCGGCCGTTACCGTACCATTCTTGTTTCCTCTTGTCTCTATCTATTGGTTTGCACCAAACCTCTTTCCCATGTTCTCTTTTTGTTGAAATGTTATATTATTCCATTACTTTTCAACACTACTTGATATGAAACCATAAGTTCTTTCCAATTGGATGGTTGGTACAAATGTGTATTGCAACCATACAACGAGAAATATAACATACAAACCAAGGAGCATATCCCTGATTATGAGAAAGGTTTCATAGCTGCATTAAAAATATATTTTCTTTTTCAGGGGTACAAATTGGAATTACACCCAAGAAAAGAGACTAACTTCTTTCATTTACACAATTAATCCAGGCCTTGCTTATGCTCACATTCTCTTCAACCTTACCATTTCTTCAATCACCTGATTGCAGTGGCATCATGGACCCCAAATCCTGTTCGGTCCCAGTTTTCCAATTAATTTTCTTCTATGTCTCTCTGTATCTAATTGCTATTGCACAAAGCGGCCACAAGCCATGTGTGCAAGCCTTTGGGGCTGACCAATTCGACCAAACTGTCCCTGATGAGCAGGCTGAAAGAAGCTCTTTCTTCAACTGGCGGTACTTCGGCTTGTGTGGTGCCAATATTTTCACGGTTTCAATTTTGAATTATGTGCAAGATAATGTAGGTTGGGGTCTTGGTTTTGGAATACCATGTTTGGTCATGTTTGTTTCTCTTATTATTTTCTTAGCCGGTACAAAGACATACCGGTTCTATCCTATACAAAAAGAAGGCCCGTTTGCTCAAGTCGGCAAGTCAATTATGGCATTGGTTAGAGGCCGTCAAATAAATGATATCAAGTAAGATATATTTGTCTGTTTGATTCTTACAATTTATTTTGTCTGTTTCATTGTTCCTTGAGAGGTATAAGCTTTCTGAAACATTACAAAAAATATTGACAGAAATGTTCTGTTAACTTACAATTTATTTTTGTTCTTTAATTAATTATTGTAGGCAAGTAAATGAGGATGACAGCTTAGGTTCAGATTATGCAAAAGAGGCAAAGGAAATACTTAAATTATTCCCAATTTGGGCCACATGCCTAGTATATGCATTAGTTTTTGCGCAATTGTCAACTTTTTTCATAAAACAAGCTGCCACATTAGACAGACGGATTGGACCCACATTCCAGGTACCGCCAGCTGCTCTCTCAAGTTTCATAAGTGTATCTGCGGTAGTATTTGTACCTATATATGATAGAATTATCATACCAATGGCAAGAAAAATAACAAAACTGCCCTCGGGAATTACCATGCTTCAAAGGATCGGCATAGGAATGGTAATTTCTCTCTTATCAATGGTCGCGGCAGCATTGGTAGAAATGAAGAGGCTAAAAGTTGCAAGAGAGTATGGTTTGGTGGATAAACCTGATGTGCCAATACCAATGAGTCTATGGTGGGTCATACCGCAATATATCTTGGTTGGTATGGCTGATGTGTTCACCATGGTTGGTTTGCAAGAATTCTTCTATGACCAAGTACCAGACGAGTTGAGAAGTTTAGGTCTTTCACTCTTCTTGAGTATTTTTGGTGTAGGGAGTTATATGAGTAGCTTTATAGTGTCGCTAATTGACAAAATTACCACTAAAAACGGAGATAGTTGGTTCGCCGATAATCTCAATCAGGGACATCTTGATTATTTTTATTGGCTTCTGGCTGTTGCGAGTGCTGTGGCATTTATTGTATATTATTTCATTGCTCGAGCATATGTGTACAAAAGCAAGGCTGCTCGTATTCGTATAGTCGGATGATGGATTGAAGCTAGTTTAATTCAAAGTTATTTATTTGGTAAATATAATGCTATGGGTGTTGGAAATTGTATTTCATGACTTCTATTGAATTACGAACAATTTATATTTTGATATGCCAAAAGATTAAAATATTTGCATTTTTCTGAATACGTGTGCATTTAAGCCTTTCACTATATTCGAAGTTTCTTCTTTTTGGAACTAAAGATTAGATGCTATGAACCTATGACTGCGCATTTTTTTTTTCTTTTTATTTTAGGATTAGTGGTCACTGCTCACGCACTATACAACCATGGAGAAATGTCTCAGGACACATGCCAAAATCTTATTACTTTTTAACTTTTCAGTCAACAAAGTTAAAAAATTTAATTATATCCAACGAAGATAGGATTCCAGGAGATAAAAATAATCTTAAATTTCTATTCGATACGAAGGCCTTAGAATAGCTTTTCCATTTAGTGGTCAGGTCCTACCTAATAACAAAATCTTCTCCAAGAACAACATTTCTTTTAGCAACTCTATATTCCATAAATGGGATTTTACCAGTTGAATCTCAGTGCATGGTACACAAGACAGTCAGTTAAGGTTCCTTAAAAGACTAAAATGTGACAAGAAATTAAACAAAACTTTAGTTGAAAAAAACAAAAACAAAGCTGCTGCCGCAATGAAAGATGCAACTCCATTTTCAATACTCTCTCTCTCTTTCTCTCTCACTCTCTCTACTTCCAGTCTAGTGAAATAAAGCATTTCACGCATTGGAAAAATCAACGAACAGTTAAAGAAAAAACCTATGCACCAAAAACCAAATTTAGTTAAGAAATTGCCTTGGTTTATATCAATTAGTAAGCAAGCTTCTCCATGACCTTATGCTGTGGAAGTAAATCTCTCTGAAATTGATTGATTTTATTTGAGTTGAAATTAATTGAATCGGCGGTTCTGAAGTGCTTCAATTGCCATTTTCCATTGTGCTGCCCTCTCCTTTGAATCTTCAAACGAAATCACTTTCTTGGGCTGCAATGAAATTTCAATTACTTCTTTTTTTAAATAAGGAAAAAAATTATAGCATTGATGCATTGCACAAATTGCAGTGTGGTATTGCAACTGGACATAATTGGGTTGGGTATAAATCCAGATTCTCAATCCAACACAACCTAATAAGGTTGATGTGACTATGCAATAATAGTTTGAAAAAACTAAGAAACTGATAATGAGAAATGAAATATTCGCAAATGGTACTCAAATTTTCATATTTCCCATTTTGGTCCTCTATACAGTTTGATCTCTACTATTAAAATTGACAGCAAGCTGCAACACAGAATGGTAATTCTTATAATTAAAGAATCAATCCCAACAAAATAATTTGTTCGATGCCAACTTCAATTAGGAGCTTTTGTAAACCCCAAAAGTTCACAAATTTCAGAATTAGGACATTAACAGACCATTTGTGTACTTTCACAGTAAAAAGACAACATGATTTACCGTGCATATCTTGAAATGGGATGGACTGGTGCACTGCACATTGAGACAATTTGGGTCATCGGACCAGATGATGTTGCACTTCGCTTGCATCTTTGACGGATCAACACATATCAATTTCGGCTTGTCGGTTAATAAAAGTTGTACTTTCTTATTTGTTATTTTCTGAATTTTCTTCAATTTTGATATCATCACTATTGCCTCCCCTGGCTCCAGAAACTCTTGCCTGATAAATTATACCATGAACAGTTATGTATCACGGATACTAGAATCTCATATGCCCCTCTAGAACATCGGTTTTTTCATATTTAGCCATCAATAACTATCTTCTTTTAACAACCATCCAAATTGCCCTCTTTTCTTTCTCAACAAAGTAGAGTTATAAAATGTAAGAGACTAAGAAACCATAATCTTGGCATCCTTGAGCAAAAATGGACGATACAAAAGACACCTTTTAATATAACGTAGGACAATTAATGATAGTCCCAGTGTTTGAAGAGTATTCTTATTTTTCTGGGTTATTAAGTGATGAGTGACATTTAATTGTGGCAGAGCTGGACTGATGAAACCAACCCCCCTCAAATTAACATTAAATTTTGGAGAGAGACGTACCATCTAGAATCAAAAGAGTCAATAGAGGCAAGATGGGAGAGGTGGGGGTAAGCGTCAAAGGATGACGGTGCGGCCCCACCACTGCTGTTATGACCTCCATTAGGAGTAGATGCTGCTTGTTGGTTAGATGTTGTCCCAGCACTTGAACCCGCTCCATTACCACTATCGCTGCCGCCACTTCCCACGTGAGTCAGATTCCACACTGGATCTTGTTCCTCCTCTTCCTCGTTTTTCTATTCAAAGGCACAAAGAAAACAAAATTGAATTTTCCCTTTAAATATGAATTTCATTTTTTTTCAAATAAATTTGCTATACGCCCCTCCTCTGCAGAAAGCACCCAAGATTTTTTGGTATTTGCAACAATATGCCCATTTAAAAATGGTCAAGTGATAATCCTAGAAAATATTCTTTTTGTCCTATTAGCTTGGAAAAATTTTCGCAAGACCATGGTTTATTTCAATCCTTTTCTAATGAAAAAAATGATTGTAACAGCTACAGTTTTGGAGAATGAGACAAACAAAGATAGAAATGAAAAACAGGAGAAGAATGCAATGCAGAGGAGAAAATCATCTATTTTGTCTCAATACGGGGCCCAAATCATAATATATATATTTGCAATAAAAAGTCATTACTCTGTCATTCTTTTTCTATACCTGATTATTGGTCGATTTAGTTAACAGTACCTTTTGAAATACCAAAATTATGAGTTCATTTTGTTAATGGTGTCAATAGATGCATCAAGATACACGAACATACATTAGATTCAGAGACAAGTTTCGGGGAAGGAGCGTGTCGCAAGTTTTTCCAATCGATGCCTCTAAAGAAAGGATGCCCTTTTAGGGACACATAACTGCTCCAACCTGGCCTTTTTGTGGGATCCATGTCCTGAAGTGTACCAAAAGAATATTATAGTAAATGCATAATAAGTGAGGACAGTAATAGTTTCAATAATTCTCCAACAATCCGTAAAAACTTTGATATGATCTTTTTTTAAAACAGTTACATATACACCTGCTATCTAGATTTCTTAAATAATCCAAATAACACTTCTTCATCCTTTTTACCTAGCAAATTCTGTCCTATTATTACAAGTATTTAATTAACCCTTCGTGGCCATATATAAAGTGAATTTTCACCATATTCCACTAATTTTCTAAGAAATACCCAAATAAGCCATCTTTTTTCATTTAAATATCGGTTCTCCTACTTGTTTCTCACAAGTGTCTTAATGCCCGCTGCTCATTTACGCAGGGACTCAACCCTAGTTCTTTGTAACCCTCAGACTGCTGATTTCTCTCTTAATTATAGCAACAACAGTAAGGAAGGAAATCTTACTACAGGGTAGAGAACGTATTATGTGATATATCTTATAGTGATAGGGTTATGCATGATACTTCTGGCTTTCCATCATAGTAATAAGTGAAATCAACCCCAAAATAAAATAAAAAAACAGAGAGAGAGAGAGAGATAGAAAGAGAGAGAGAGAGGGTGAGGATGATGAGGAGAGAGATCTACCAATAATTGGTCAATTAGGTCGCGAGCCTCGTCAGAGAAATAATCAGGAAAATGTAGGTCCCGCGCCATAATTCTCTGAAATATAAGCCACTCGCTCGCATCTTTAAAAGGAGAAGAGCCAGAAAGCATTTGGTACAATGTACACCCTAGTGCCCATAAATCATTACTGCCATAAGAACAAAAAAAAATTATCAATTTGAGAGACATAACAAACCGTTAGACAGTTTTCACGTATGCCCCTTTATGTCAAGACATCATGTACATAACTGCAATACAGGAAATTTCACATATGCCCCTGAAAACACAAAGGAAGTATCATTTAAATTAATCAACACACCCTCCCTAGTTTACTTGAACACATGTCCACCATGTTTCTCCATTGATGCAAATGAGAACGGAAAGAGAGGTAATTATTTTTTTATAAAATGATGGGCGAGCGCCATTTGGAATATTTTTCATGATTTGGAGTCCTTCAGATACTTCCTGTTTTAAAGTCATACTCAATTTTTGAAGTTATGTAGGACCCATATGAGATTACTTAATAAATTCAATTAATTTATTATCCTTAAGATATTTTCTGTTGCAAATATAATAGTACCTAAAAGCTTAGCAGTTAGTGCAATGATAACAATATATTTTGCGTTTGCTTTGCCTCAGGGTCAAAAGAGGTCCCTTATTGTTGAGCCAAAATGGAACTAAATAAAGCCGATATATTTTAGATAATTTAGTCATTTTGTGTTTCATTGAGACTTTTCAATTTTAACAGCTCAATGTAAAGTAACAGAATATTGGGTTTCAATTAAGATTTTTTTCGTATATTACTTGGTTTGTTCAAAAAGAAAAAAAAAAAGCAGCAACAAACAAAAAAAAATAAGAAAAAACAACAGATGATTTATGTACAGTAAATTTTTATATCGCACCTGTAAGTAGCAGGACAAGAATTAAGAACTTCAGGGGGGATATATGCTGCTGTGCCAACAAATGTACATGCTTTCTCAGCTGTTAGTTTCATTAAAAACAGAACAACACATAATCGATCAACTCTGGTACCATGTTTCAGATCTTACACTCAAAATGAAGAAATTGAAAAGATCTTAAATTAAAGCATCATGAATAGGTATATCAGGCATCATGTACCAGTAATGTACATTAAAGCACTAAGCCTGACTCTACATAATAATAAGTAAATACCTGTTGAATTAGGAAGAACTGTGAGTGGTGTATCCTTTGTGGGCTTAACACTCCCAAAATCAGCTAGCTTTATGTGGCCATCAGATGTTAGCAATAAATTTTCCGGCTGGTATAAACCGACATTTAACACAAACATGATGTTAGATTATTACAGATGAAAATAGAAAATATTGTATCACCTTTTATATACCTTAATATCACGATGTATTAGACCCAAACCATGCAGATATTCCAAAGCATCAACTACTTCTGCCGCATAAAATCGGGCTTCGTCTTCTGATAGTCGGCCTTTCTGCACCATTAATTTTTATCTTTAGTCCATCAAAATATTAAAGTACACTTTCTCGTTTTACCGGCACCTGGTGGTTCAATTCTCTTTATTTTCTTTTATTCTCCTTATCTTATTTTCTCGTGTGTGTTTGTGTGTGTGCATGCTTGAGGGGTTAATCTTTACCTATTTCACAGAGTGTCGCCTGATATTACATAACAAATAATTGAGTTTAAAAAAATTGCAACTTACTCTTATGATTTGATCAAACAGCTCTCCACCTTCACAAGATTCAAGTGCCATGTCTATACATGCAAAACAATTTAGAGCAATGAATAAAGGGCAATCTAAATACAATCTCAAATAAAGAGTGATAAAGGATGCATACAGAGGGAATAAGTATCCTGGAAAGTGAAGAATAGGCTAATAATGCCAGGATGGTCCAGTTGATCTAGTACAATCCTCTCCAATTTCACATATGAAATCTTATTCTCCTTTGTGATGAATTTCTTATCCATGATTTTCAAAGCATAGATGTTTCCTGTATCTTTCTTCTTCGCTCGCACTACCTGATTGTATCAAAACAAGACCAAAGTGAGCTTCAATTACAAAACCTAAATATGCATTTCCACTGCATCAATAATAATTAAATTGACAGGTACTAGATTTAGACTTCCTTTCATGATTTGTGTTATCTCAAAAATACCTAATTTCACAAGTTCCTATGCTATTGTCTTTGGTTATCACAGGTCAATATCCAGAAAATTAAATTATTAAAACCAATCAAATACAGAAAAAGAATGCACCTTTGAGTAGGATCCAGTGCCATACATTTTCCCCAGCTCAAAATCATCAATCGTGAACTGCTCTTGAGGGGCTCTAAATGCGATGCTATTGGCTCTCTGCATCGCATGTTGTTTCGTCCCTTGTTGCTGTTGTAATCTCAGCTTCGATTCGAATTCCTTCTCCATCTCTGCGCCTACCGCCATTAAACGGCCAAATTCACTTATCTAACAATTGCCATTGCTCCAATTAATACAAATGGGTCTATCCCAAATCTTTAATTTCTTTTATCTCTAAAGGCGCGCTGGGAATGATGAAAGAGTGTTTCTTTGGCGCGGCCTCCAATGCAGGAAGGAGCGGTCAACGCCGAATCATAGGATTCTCTCTCAATCTCTCTGCTATTGCCTGATAAAAGCTAGAGAGAGAACAAAAGGAGAGAAACGCAGCTTTAAAAATGGAATCTTACGGCGGAACAGAGACTGGGCTTGGAATTCGTCCTTGTTTGAACTGAATTATTTGGATTTTTGTCTTCTTGACAAAGAAATGGGTTAGGATTAAGATCACGATTGGTGGATATAATTTGGATTGCTGTTCGGATTTAGATTGAGAATTTGGAGAAGGTGATTCGTGGGGATGGTGGAGGGAGTGCACATGGCGTTGATCACATTAATGGCCTTAGATAATCCTTCCATGAAACTCTTTCATACACCTGGTGTTGCTTTAAATATTTACACTGAACCTTATCGTGGTATGCTGCTCTCTGCTTAACAGTTCTTTCTGTAAAATGTTTCTAATGGTTCACAAATGTAACAATAGACCATTTCTAACGCATAAAGCGTGATCTCCCATCTAGCTTTACCGTTTTGTAATAAATGTTATTCTGAGGCGTAAACGACGAACAAGGATGCATACATGATTAGTAGCCCATTCGCTGACAGTTTGCTAGTCCAGCTCTAATTCGGACTATTCATAGGTTCAAAAGTATTTTTGCCTGACTTTTTATTTAGTACGTCTTATATAACATGTTAACAACAGTGAGGCTACGGTACTTTTTAACAGCGGATCAATCCGTGCTGGGAATTTATATCTACAATTTTAAAATTTAAATAAATATCTAAACAGTTAAGCCTGATTTCTGTATAAAAATGCATTACAAGATCAAATTTTATAAATTAAAAAAATATATTATTTTTTAAGACAAATAGAAAATCACTATTTTTGCATGTTCAAAATCTTTAGATTAAATAATTTTCTACTTATCTAAACAAATGGTAAAAAGAGCTGCTAAAAATTATAAATTTTGATCTCATGATACATTTTATACATAAATCATGTTAAATAATTTAATATGTATATCATGTTAAATAATTTAAATTGATTGTATACTTTGAAAATATAAATATAAATTCATAACACAAACCGACTTTCACTTCATAAAGTTCCATCCATAGCTTCACCGTGTTAGCAATTGTAGGATATAAAATTATAAATAAAGGTTGTCTTATGCTATATGAAATTAGATACTATAACATGATAATACATGTGATAGAATAACTTTTTGTAAAGTACGATGCTGTTGATGCATTCATGATAGAGAAACTTAGCTAACAAGTGCGTGCAAAATTGAAGCTTGCTTATCCTCTGATCTAGAATTAATTTAAGCGGTGAGAATTTCATTTGGATTTTGGGCACTATTTGACCAAGGAGAAAACTCACAAAGATCTAGTCTTTTCTTTACTTGCTAAGGGCAAATTAATTTAGTTTTCGCCGAAACTATGAAAATAAAAAGAGAAGATTCAAGGAAGGTTTAGGTCATACATTATACAGATTGTATATTAATCTAGTCACCACATTTATTGGGATTTATTCATTCAAAATTGCTGCACTACTAGAAGTGCTCAATAGAGGTTTCGTTAGGTATATATATATTTTTAATTTCGAATTAATCAAGATTTATTATTTCTTCCATTTTAGAACGTGCGACTTATTTTTTTATAATAATTATTCCAGGTCAGGCGGTCACAACGACTAAAAAATAAGTAAAAAAAAGTATAACGAAGAAGGAGAAGACAGTCATCGTCCAGGCTTCAGAAAATAAGCTACAACGTAAGACAGTCAAAACAAATATAGAAGTCAGAATCTCAGATCATAACGCCTAAATCTAACATTCTACACTAGATCAAAACTTCGAAAGAAAAAAAAAAAGATTTCTTTCGTATCAGAATGTGAAATACCACCTACAAGCATTTTTAAATTATCATCATCATCATCACCTTATCAGTAACCCTTGATAAATAAAACAGCTCTGCGAAGAGCTAAAAAATTACAAAATTCCATTTAAATTATCATCATCATCATCACCTTATCAGTAACCCTTAATTAATAAAACAGCTCTGAGAAGAGCTAAAAAATTACAAAATTCCAAAGTTACAAACAATACTTCAATTCGATCCCCCACGGGTTTGATCCATCATCCCCTGTAAAACCTTTCGAGCACGACAAAAATCAGGCCTCCATGTAACTTAGCTCCTCTTTCTCATACTTCCTTGGTGGGACCGGATACTCTTTTGAGAAGCACGCATCGCAAAATGTCGGTGCCTCGTCCCCCAACAAATCATGCAACTTGCTTAAACTCAAGAACGCAAGAGAATCGCTACCGATATGCCTACACACCTCTGAAGCATCCATCCTATTAGAAATCAACTCTGACTCACTTGGAGTATCAACCCCATAGTAGCATGACCCCACCACGGGCGGGCTAGCTATGCGCATATGCACCTCACGGGCACCCGCATCACGCAGGAGCCGCACGATCTTCGATGAGGTTGTGCCACGAACAATCGAGTCATCAACCACAACCACTGATTTGCCTTCTAGAACGCCTTTTACTGGAGACAGTTTTAGTCTCACACTAAGGTCGCGAATGTGCTGCTCAGGCTGAATAAAGGTGCGGCCCACGTAATGTGACCTGAGTAGACCCTGTGGTGACAATATATTACCCAAGTTAGTGCCAAATTGAAACTTCCAGAGTGCCAAAAAAACAAAAAAAAACAAAAATAACAGTTAATGGTAATGATTTAACCCAATCCCCTACGCACCTATATGGTTTTTCCCTTGCTTCACAACTAATGAAGGCCATAACAAGTTCATAAAATGCCAAAAAAAATGTGATAATAATAATTTAACCAAGAACAAATATATTGTAGTCCAAGTAGGTCTTTATGAGTTAATATAAAAAAGCCGGGAATAAATGTAAATAGTTCTCCGGTCATTATTTTGACCAAGAGCTTTCAAAATGTGGATAGTTCTCCAGTTGTTATTTTGACCAAGAGCTTTCAAAATGCAGATAGTTCTCCGGTCATTATTTTGACCAAGAGCTTTCAAGTTGCCAAAAATTTCTCAAAATAACTTCAAAATTCCAAGATAATAATTTATGTTAGGAGACTGTTGAACACTTGTCTTATTCTAAAATATTCAATTTTGAAGATGAATTAAAAATGATCAAAATGATGATTTAATATGCTGCTCGAATGTGTTTTACCAGAATAATTACTATAATAGTAACTGTTCCCTTTCAGACCTCCACACAACATTTGAAGCGAGAGACCCCAAAGTAAAAATGCAAGATATAACTGCAAAACTATCAACAATGCCCTTACCTGCTGGAATGGAATGCCAGAGACCAGCGAGAACCCAAGCGCTGCATAGAAACCCGAATCTGGCACTGGTATCACCACATCAGCTGGCACTGGTGACTCCTCTGCAAGAGCTTTACCAAAGGCCAACCGAGATTCATGCACAGCCCGGCCAAAGACAATTGAATTAGGGAGAGCAAAGTACATGTGCTCAAAAATGCATGCTTTGCGTGGTTTTGGGGGCATGAGGCATGCAGAGGAGATTGACATGTCAGCCAAGTCAACTGCTATGACTTCACCCGGGTTTATTTCACGAATATACTTGGCATCAACCAGATCAAGTGCACATGTCTCTGATGCGAAGACTAACGCACCTATGTTTTGTTGGAATCAGAAAGGAATTAGAATTGGGCTTCAAAACAGAATCAACTTCAAAAGTAAATCACATGGACAGATAGTGAACCCCCCCCCCCCCCCCCAACACACACACACACACCACCGCCCGTCAAAATCATCATAAAAATCATCGCAGCAATATTACTATTAGAATAAGTCAAATGAGGGTGTCACATCATTCTCAGTACAGGGTTCTCAGGTTACTACTGATGGCCTGTATCCAAAGATTCCGAAGTGGCATAACACAAATCTTCTAACCACTAATTCCTAGAATAAGTAAAAGAGTTGGGATAATACCATTGGGTCGGCAGCCTAGCACAAGAGGCCGAAAACCATACGAGTCCCGCACTGCATATAATTTATTTGCTGTGAGGAAAAGAAGCGAATAAGCACCCTCAAGAGCTTCACATGTTTCGATTATCCTCGACAAAAGAGGCCGAGATGTTGAAGATGCAATAAGGTGTAAAATTACCTGCTTACAGAAAAATTTAAAATAAAACACCGGTTGAAAGATATTCTTGTGGGTGTAATGCATTAAACCCCATGATATAAAGCCAGCTTCCACATGTCTTATGTGATTGGTATGATACTTTGATCAATATCATAATTTAGCATAGTACTAAGTGCAGAGCAACACCAATGGCAGAATTGAAAAGGAATCATTCCCTGTTTAGCATAGTTTTTCTTTCCCGCAAAATTAACTATTGATTGAGTAATAATGAAAATATGTATACCTCTGTATCAGATGAAGTATTGAAAATTGAACCACGGGACTCGAGCTCCATCTTGAGCTTATCATGGTTCAACAAATTTCCATTATGTGCTACAGCCAACTGCCCAAACCGGTATGATGCAAGAAAAGGCTGAACATTTTTTAGCGAAGCGGTCGCACCGGATGTAGAGTACCTCACGTGCCCGATAGCCATGGTACCCGGTAAGGACTTTAGCAATTCGGGCGAGGCAAAGACATCCGTTACCAATCCCATCCCAGTAACGGATCGGAGCTTATTGGATTCTGTGTCAGCCGCAACAATACCCGCACCCTCTTCTCCCCTATGTTGTAGTTTTTGTAAACCAAGGTAGCAGAGAGAAGCAGCGTCTGGGTCACCTATTACACCAAATACACCGCACTCTTCGCGAGGTTTGTCAAAGTTATCATCGAAGAAAGGGTTTGTGTCGGACTGAGAAGCGAGGAGGGGGGAGAACCGGGGCTGATAGCGGAGAGCAAGGGAAGGGGAAGGAAGACAGAAGAGTTTACGTGAGAGCGACAGGTGGCGGAGGAAGAAAGACGAGGTCTTCGAGGGGAGATGGTGAGGCTCTATGGTAAAGGAGGTGAAAGAGGTGGTAGCCGCCATGGAAAAAAGGTAAGAGCTTTTTCCTCTCTTCTTTAGGAGGGAGAGGAAGAAAGGGACTCTCTTTGGATGAGAGAGCCCTTCGATCCCACGTGAGAGAGAGGATTATATTGCACTTAGCGGGACGATAATACGATGTACGGCATATACTGCTGCTGTCAAATTGTATGGATTTACGGTCTACGCTTATAAGGAAGTACAGCTACTATTAGTCAAGTGCAATAAGAATTCGTATCCTCTGAGATATCTCAAACTTTGCGTGACATTATGGTAAATCCAAACCGTTTAACTACGTTCTACACGAATCTCAAAGCATACATAATACTGACCCCCTACATCACCTCCGAATAGGCACCGGACACGTCGGTCACGCAAAAGTTGAGATATCTCAGAGGATACGCACTCAGTGCAAGAATGCCAAGAATGCAAATCCGCCAGTATTTAGATCCCTTAAAGTAACTCAAATTTTGAGTTTAGATTCGGATCGTCCGATCTGCTTTGGCACGACTACCCCGTACATTCTATCGCGGACCGGATTTATTCGGATTCTGATCGGACGGTTCAGATCTAAAGTCAAATTTAGAGTTACGTACGGAATCCAGAAGTGAGTCGGTATAGCGGTCAGCGGAGACTAGAGAGTTCCAGGAATAAATCCAGGCCGTTCGATTAAAAGGATGAGCGCCGCAGATAAAGTTGAAAAAAGCAAAAAATAAAGGAAAGTTCTGAAACCCTAGCGATTGCCTTAATGGGGAGTTCTGGTTCTCTAGAATCTTGAAACGTACAATGTGTCTTGATTTTTTTTTAGCTTTTAGTTTAATTTCTTTTCTTTTTTTATAATTAGAAGCTTAATAATAACTTGGAGAGATTGGCTCAAAATGGAATAAGTGTTAAAAATTAGTGTAAATAAGGAAAGACTGCCCGAAACGAATATTTTTAGATTTTAAAATTTAAGAATTGGAAAATATAATGGGCATCGATAATCTCTATTATTCCACCAAATATGCATATTCAAACCATATATTATTATTAGTATATTTAATCCATCCAAAAAATTTATAAATAATAGGACGTGAATGTTGCTCATGTATTTTCTATTTTTCTAAATTCTAATTTTGCCCATTTTAAAACATGTAACTTCAAAAGTAATATTATTAGGTAAAAAGGGACTAAAGTCAATATAATCAATCTACAACTGAAAGAAAATAACTTTATTTTTTTCTTACTAACTTTTTTTGAACCTTACCGTCAATTAGTAATTATCTCTCGGTTATATTTTCTAAAATTATATTGCGTCTCAAGTATAAGAATTCTTATAAAAACAAATTTATTGAAGCCTATCAAAATAAATTATATGCAGATAAAAACTTTTTCCTTCTCATTTCAAATGTGGAACCTCACTGTGATGTAAGACTTGCTTAACCGTTGTCAAAACTTAAATCTTCTTTTCCTTATTAATTAGACTAATAATGAATGATAAATTGATAATAATATAATAAATAGAGTGGGTGAGTGAGTGACCAATTAATTGTTTGTTTACAATAATGTGCACAAGTTATGTTAAAGATTTCAAAACTAATACGGTGCATCCAAAAATATAATAAAAATGCATACTGCATGAAAAAAAAAATGTCTCAATAGAGACGAAAATTTCTCTTTGTATTTGTACGAGAGGTTACTAGTTAAATTTAGAGATTCAGAATTATGTATTCGTTTTAATGAGATGAAACAATATTGTGTGATTAAATAAAACATTATTGCAATTAAATTTTGTATTTTGAAAGATACACTATAAAATTGAGCGAACACAATTTAAAATAATTTGAGATTATTTTTATTAATTCTCTATATTTGCATTCAACAATCTAAAATAATCATCGCTTGATTCTTGATATTGTGTTCACAATTCAATTTACAAGGATGAAAATACATTTTTTATTGGTGATATTAGCGCAAGAAAATAGCAAGTTGGCAACACATTAAATAATCTCTAAAAAAAATAATAAAAAACGGTTTGCAAATAATTTCACTGTAAAATATTCCAGAGAAGGTAGGCCTGAGCGCAGAGCCGTGCTTCCAAGTTGAGAAAAGTTTTGACCAGCCCGAGAAATGGGCCCCATTGGCCGCCTTGAGCCTGGACCACCGCCGACTCACTATCGGCGTGTGGGGTGAACGAATCTGATCGGGATAGCACTTAACCCATGGCCCACATGTAATTGTCTCTTGACAATTAAACAAATCGACCCACATTTTTTTACTGCCCACATGATTCCATAGGAAATTGTCAAATTTGGGATCTGCTTTCACTTTCGGTCCGTTTCGGACGCCTTTGGATATTCACAAGAAACAACTGAAAAGAAAAACATTAACTTGATGTGAATTATATTTTCAGTCGAGCGAAGCGGACTCAAGTAGAAAAGAATCTACAGGCGGATTTTATTGAGTCCGAAATGAATTTAAAATAGGTAAATATTAAAAATAAATTTAGAATAGATAAATATCATACATGGAGTCTAGGGGTGAAAACTGAGCTGATACGGAGTGAATAGTTGTAAAACCATATATACGGAGCTGATACGGAGCTTAATATTCGACTTTTCAAAATCCTGACGGTCGATCTGAACCATTCATCTTGTTCTCTATATTAATATGTGTTTGGAGACTAAATTTTACATTTTTTGGAAATTTTTTACTATTTTTTTAGATTTATTGAATATCGCTGTTTTTTATGGTCCAGATTTGTCTGAAAAACAGCGATTTTCAATAAATCTAAAAAAATAGTAAAAAATTTTCAAAAAAATGTAAAATTTGGTCTCCAAGCACATATTAATATGGAGAACAAGATGAACGATTCGGATTGACCGTTATAATTTTGAAAAGTCGAATATTGAGCCGTAGCACGGGAGGCCTCTTAGCTACCCATAGCACCGTAGCCAAGTCCTATATATATATATATATATATATAGGCTAATGTGCTTTCGGTAGCATGTGGGTCGAAATACACACGGTCCAATTTTGAAATTTCAAAATTCAAAAAGTCGATCTGAACCGTTCATCTTGTTCTCCATATTAATATGTGCTTGGAGACCAAATTTAATATTTTTTTTTGGATTTTTTTACTATTTATTAAGCCACTTGGAAAATTGTTGATCCAACGGTGGCTTAACAAAATAGTAAAACCGTTGGATTAGCGATTTTCAAAGTGGCTTAATAAATAGTAAAAAAATTTAGAAAAATATAAAATTTGGTCTCCAAGCACATATTAATATGAAGAACAAGATGAATGGTTCAGATCGACTTTTTGAATTTTGAAATTTCAAATTTGGACCATGTGTATTTTGGCCCATATGCTACCAAAAACACATTAGCCTATCTCTCTCTCTCTCTATATATATGTAGAGTTTGGCTGGGGTGCTATGAATAGCATAGAGGCCTCTATGCTACGGCTCCAAATTTGATGTTTCAAAATCCAAACAGTCGATCCGAACCGTTCATCTTATTCTCCATATTAATATCTGTTTGGAGACCAAATTTTATAATTTTATGAATTCTTTTACTATTTATTAAGCCACTTTGAAAATTGCTAATCCAACGGTTTTACTGTTTTGTGCAGCCACCGTTGGATCAACAATTTTGTAAAATACTTAATAAATAGTAAAAAAATTCAGAAAAATGTAAAATTTGGTCTCCAAGCAGATATTAATATGGAGAATAAGATGAACGGTTCGGATCGACCGTTTGGATTTTGAAAAATCAAATTTGGAGCCGTAGCATAGAGACCTCTATGCTATCCATAGCACCCAGCCAAACTCTATATATATATATATATATATATATTTTAAATACGGATACGAAATGAATATCAAATATATCAGACGAATATAAATTCAGATCCGGATCAGATGAGATATTTATTAAAATAATATAAAAATATTAAAGTTCATAATATTTATTTAATTATAATAGTAAATAACATAAATTTTTCATAATATATATCTACTATTTGAATATAGATAATTGAACAAATTATATTAATATTCTTATCCAAAACCGTTTTCACCCCTGTAACACGGTACACTGTTAAGTGATCAAGTACTTGTATTTATTAAATTAATTATTCATTACTGCTGAATTTTATCGCATAGCTGAAAAATATTTATATTTTTAATAAAGAATCATTAATGTGGGAGACACGTCTAATTTAATGTTAAAAAGTGACTACTTTATTATATGATTGTCTATAAAGAAATTTATATTTTTTTGTGATTGTATTTTTTTTTTGGTACATTTGGTAGTATTTGTTTCGGCTCAACCATTTTTACGGAGTATCAATTTAATTTTTTTTTCTATGCATTATTTTTATTTCCGAAACGAAATCTGTGTCATATTTTTATTGAAGACCTAAACAACATATCAAATCATCAAATAATTCAATCATATGGCAGAAAATTATTCAAATCTGTGTCATATCACAGTTCTGAAAAAACGACTTTGAATATCCAAAAATAAAGTCGACCTTGCCAGTAATTATGAAATCTCGAAAAATTGGCGAATGTGTATTCTCTGAATTAATCCGAAAGAAAATCTTTTCATTAATGAATCTCAACCGTTTAATTTTAAATGGAAGAAAATTTGACTCTTGCCTATATTAGCCCTTTAATATTAGTGCAGATTCAATCTGTACAAATCTTAAAGCGGATTAGATGATCAATATTTATTAACTCAAAAGATTCTCTTTTGAATTAATGCAGACGATGCGAATTCAAAATTAGCTCCCTTGTTGACTTGTTGTACAGGGGGAGTCTTGAAAGTTAAAACCCTTGAAATTGTTACAAAATAAAGATAAATAAGCATAAAGAATAATAAACAAGATAGAGAGAAAAAAAAGATGACAATTTCTTTATTCATACATTTCTCATATGTGTGTACAATACAATATTACAAAGCCTCTATTTATAGGCTGCAAATTGTAAATGAAAAACCATATAAATAAATAGAGAAATAAATTTCAATAGTAGTGGTCATCAATTCCAATTGTAGTGCATGGAGTAGTGGGGATAGTGGAGAATGAATGTTGGGAGTTATGGACATCTATATTAATATTTTATTCATAACACTCCCTCTTGGATGTCCATTACATAAGAATATGCCTCATTAAAACCTTACTAGGAAAAACCCTATGGAATAAAAACCTAGTGAAGGGAAAAAGGAACAATATTATTCTAAATATGCAACTACAGCCTTACTAGGAAAACCCAGTGGGAAAAACCATGGTTAAGGAAAATATAGTGCATATGAACTCCCCCTCATGACAACATCAGTCAAGATCTTTAATTCGGCGAACTCCAATATTACGAACTAGCTTTTCGAATATTGCAGTAGGGAGTGCCTTAGTGAATAAATCTGCTGGATTTTTCACTTGAACGGATTTGCTGAACATTAATAACATTATTCTTTTGGATATCATATGTGAAAAAGAATTTTGGTGAAATATGTTTTGTTCTATCTCCTTTAATGTATCATTCCTTTTATTGAGAAATACATATAATATTATATTCATATATGATCTTCGGGATCATTTATCTAAAAAACAATCTACATGTCTGATGAATGTGTTGAATCACAGATCTTAACCGAACACATACTTGACTTGCTTTTGTGTATTGCTAAATTTTCTCATAGGTAGCGAAATATATGTTTATTTATATGTCAATATCTTCACGTGAGAGAAGAACTATATCTTGCTAATAAATTTACTATAAATGATATATCATGTATTGCATGCTCATCAAGATTAGTGCTCATATTGCACTAAGATATGGTACTTCAGGACCAAATAGTTCTTCATCATTTTCTCGAGGTCTAAATGATCTTTATTCACATCTAATAATCTTACAACCATCGGAGTGCTTAATGAATATTATTTATCCATATAAAATTATTTCAGCACTCTTGCAATATAATTTCCTTGATGCATAGTAATATCATTTTTAAATGTTCAATTTGCAATCCAATACAAAATTTTATTCTTCCAAAATCTTTCATCTCAAATTATTCATTTAAATAATTTATTCTTTTGGAAGCTCTTCAGGAGTACTAATGATACTTGGATCATCAACACAAACTGCAATTATAACAAAATCATTTATATATCTTTTCATGAAAATACATGGACATGTCGTATCATTCTTATATCCATGTTTCAATAAATATTCACTTAAACGATTATAGCATATGCGTCCATATTGCTTTAATCGAAATAAAAATTTATTCAATTTAACTTAATAATGTTCTCGAGAACCTAAATTACATGCTTCAGGCATCTTAAATCTTTCAGATATTTTCATATAAATATCATTATCAAGCGAGCTATTTAAATAGGCTGTAACAATATCCATTAGGTGCAAATTAAGTCCTTCATGGACTGCCAGACTAATTCTATATCAAAAGGTTGTTGCATCCACCACAGGTGAGTATATCTCAAAATTTCACCTTTTTCATTTTATTTTCTCATAAATATTTATTTATATCCTATTGGTTTTATACCTTGAGGTACAAGGACTACAGGTCAAAAAAAATTTCATTTTTCAAGAGAGTTTAACTCTACCTCAATTGCACCTTTCTATTTTGGCCAATCATTTCTTTATCGACATTCCTTAATAGACTTCTAGTCATGATCCTCAATATTTATTATGTTTAGCGCTATATTGTATACAAAAATATTATTGATATCAATTTCATCTCAGTTCCATCTTATTTCATTCATGATATAATTTATCGAGATCTCATTATTTTCATGAATTTCAGATACCTGAGTTTCTGCTGGAACTCCAATATTACTTATAATTTTATTCTCTTCTGGAGTTTTATTTGAAATTATCATATCCTCGACTTGACCATTTTCATTCTTTGCTCCTTTTCTTTTTCGAGGATTTTTATATTTTTAATCTTTGGAACCAATTGTTTTTCCACGCTTCATGCGTGTTATAATTAGTCTGTCCAACAGGGACACCGACTTTAATTGGAGCATTAGCAGCTGGTACATGTGATTTGGTCACTTTCTTTGAGTTTGTGAATGTGTCTGGCAATTGATTCACTAACATTTTCAAATGAATTGTCTTTTGAACATTTAGTTCACATTCTTTAGCATAAGGATCAAAATAAGACAATAATAATTCATACTATCTCATATTTTGCGTGACCGACGTGTCCGGTGCCTATCTGGGGGTGACGTAGGGGGGCAGTATTATTTGAGCTTTGAGATTAGTGCAGAACGTATTACAACAGTTGAGATTTTCCAAAAAGTCACTCAAAATAAGAGATATCTCAGAGGATGCACTGGGTAAGAGTTGACACCACCGGATTACGTGTGACTGCTGCATTTATAGCTTGGGGTGTGGATAGGAGGAGGACTACGACGGTTATAAACTTATAATTATATCAATAATGAGTATGGCTAGTATAATATCAGTGTCATTTTCAGTCTATATAACACCAACTTCAAATGATGAATCCAAGCCATTCTAACCAATCTACTTCATTAGTTATGCGTTTACATGTAAAATTTATAACTTTTTGAATTTATTCGGTATCAAGTCAAGCGGTCAAATGTGTGAATTTTTAAGTTAATTTTAAAACATTCATTTTTCAATTTGTTTACCGTTTGATTTGATACTAAAATAACTCGAAAATATAAAAAGTTAGCATGTAAATGCATCACTCATAAAGTAAATTAATTTGAACGGTTTAAATTAGTTGTTTGAAGTCTATTCAATCAATTTTGAAGTTAGTGTCATGTGACATCGATGTTATACTAGCCAGACTCATCAATAATGATACAGATGTCCAAGCTAGTGATGTTTTTGTAGATGTTGCTATGAGATCACAATGAGTTTGAGCTCTCTTAAAGTGTGAAATATATGAGCTAGTTTTTTTTTTTTTTGAAACTCAACCGACAGAGGCTGTCAGGATTGTATTAAAAGCTTAACGGGTCCAATTACATCCGATTACAAGAAATTTCACTATTGCCCCCTCAAAAACAACAAATTAGCACAACAAACTAATAACTATCACAAACTCAAAATTTATACTCAGAAACACCTTTTATGCAGCTCTTAATCTCTCTGTACCAGTACACACCTCACTCATATCGCGCATTGCAGCAATCACTATACCAGAGACAGCTCCACTGGTACTGGCTGATGCAACTACCACTGTACCAGTGAGCTAGTTGAGTTTGAAATTGGTGTGGTTTGAGTCAGGTGTTTGGAGGGTCTGTGTAAACATCACAAGTAGATATGAATAAAATTATAACAAGTTACAAGAGTAAGGAGCCGAAAAAAGAAAATTTAAATCGTACGTCCGGTTGTTTTGCATCTAGCAAAAAAACAAAAAAATGAAACAACACTGAACAGTAAATAACAAAAAAATGAAACAACACTGAACAGTAAAATAAAAGTGCAACCTTAAAAAAATGTTTGTACAAATTAGGGATGAAAACGGAGCAGATACTATTAAAACCATATTTATATTTTTTTTTGAGATACGAATACGAATACAAATCGAATAAAATATTTATTAAAAAAATACTAAACTTTTTAATATATTATCTAATTATAATGCGAATAATTTTTTTTCATAATACATATTAAACTATAAAGTAAATATATACTATCTGGACATGGATAATTTAAACATAAAATTATACATGTATTTATATTCACACGGATATTTAGATATCATATATCCGCATCTAATTTTTCAAATACATATTGAATATTATTCATACCGTTTGCATCCCTAGTACAAATTGATGTACACAAATATCTAAAATGACTAGAGTACCAAAAAAAATTACCAAATAATATGGTCAGGAAGTACCAAAAACAAACATCTTTGGGGGCGTCAAATTCAAACTTACAGGGACCTTCAAAATAATAAATTAACGGGGCTTCTTTCAGGTTTTATATTCATCAATGTGCATATCTAATTCAGTATGCAAAATTGATTAATTATTATGTAATCCATTAAAATCTCCATTACGGTATATTTTTGTTGCCACATTCTATCTAATAATGTTTATTTCAATTTAATTTTTTTTTTCAATATATATTTTTTAGAGCAAAATTCAGAGGATAATTCTAATAACTAACAAGAAGGTGCAAGATCATACTAAGAGATTGAAAACAATTAATACAAGTATTCACGTCATTTAGCGTGAACTCTCGGAACCTCCGTTTCTTTCTTGGAGATATCGCTGCCTCTACAGCTACAGTTTTGAGAGTCAAAAAAAGAAGTTATTAGCTCCGTCCTCCCTTCTCTCATCCACACTTTGCTTTTATTTAATGAATCTGGTCACCGCTTTAGGGCACTACTCTATCGTTTCAACTTACCTGGTTCGAATGGGATGCTGTGAATTCGTCTACTATCAATATGGTTGATGCTAATGACAAGATTGTAAAGAGTTGTCTCCTTTCTCCTCTCCTCTTCTTCTTCTTTCATCTCTCAAAGTGGTGACCGTCTCGATCCGATTTGATCCAGTGCCTCTTGGAAAGAAGAAAACGTTTCATCCTCAAGGAAGGGCTCGATACAGCGTACTCCACCAGTCATGGAACTCAAAAATTATTGCTGTGTCTACATTCCTAGCAAAGAAAATTGAAAGACCCACCTACTTGCTAATCAGACGCGAATAGACTAATTCGCATTCTCTGACTTCACATATCTGTTATTTTTTAGCATAGCAAATTAAATAATTTTACAGGTAGTATAATGTATAGGTTAATTTTTGTATTTTTATTTTAATTAAAGAAAACATATATAATAGCTATCTTGTATATTGTTGAATTAATATAATCACCTACAGACTTTCAACAATAAAAACAGAGAGAGAGGAAAAATAAAAGTTGCAAGAAAAAAGAACAATCCACTCCTCACAGTCTTTATCGTGGCCTTTTTATCTTCACTAATAAATGGAGAGGCTCAGATGGTCCATCCCACAACTGTCTATCTCTTATTCTTCATTTTGGTGGAGCTGTTTATTTGCTATTAAGTCAAATTATTTCAGTTAAGATGGAGACGTACCACATATCTAATCTTCTCATATCCTATTGTCCCTGCCTTAAAATTGTGCTAAAATTTGGAAGTGTCATGTTCACTTGTCGTCGTTCCAGTGATGACAGCAACAAAGATCGTAATATTATCTATATATTGTACACGAATTATTCTTGATAAAAGGGATACCTCGCCAAATAATTTCTAACCTTAAAGTGAACAACAGGATATTCATCTCATATATTTCGTATATTTCATACAATTTATATATATATATTGTAAAATTATCAGATTTATTATTATATTGTAAAATAACAAACTATTTTTGAAAATAGTTGTGTTTCACTTGAAGGTCAGAAATTTATTATTATATTGGATAATTTTTAGACGTTGGGTTTTTAACTTATTGATTCACATAAAAATAAAATCGAAATGTGATAATTTTTTATGAGCACATCTAACGGTTTTATTTTGACGTTCATAATTTAAATTTTGAGTTATTAACGTTTTAAAAATAAAAACATAATGGAGGTATTTGAAACCTCTTATATGAATTGTAGTTAAATTACAAAATTTATAACTTTCAAATCATTTCCTAATTAGTAATTACCAACTTGCTATACTGGTGATACGTGATTTATGCATCCACAGCAGGAAGATCTGATATCCCGAACTCCATCTTGGAAAGGTGGCCTATCCCTAAAGGAGTCCATAAAGGGCCCAAGTAAATGACAGGAAGAAAATAACATCTTCCAATTTGTTCTTTTCTGATCTAATTTAAAGATCTGCATCAAAATAGAATTCCAAATTGCAACGCTGGAATACGCCAGAATTGACCATTACCGCATTACGTAACCTGAGACCTGAGTTGCAAGAGGATCAGTCTGTCGACAAATTTTGACCAGATTTTGATTGCAGGACGGTGTCTTTTTCCACACAGCCCAGTTGCTCACCACAGCTAATGGCCCGGTGTATGACATAAATACGGAAGAGGGTTACAAATGTTAAATGTCTCACATTCTTTTATTACCATTTGGAAGTTCAAACAATTAATTCGAACCATTCTATGTGATTATTATATTAAAATATATTGAGAGAAACAAACATTTCATCTAATGACAAAGACAATACTCTCCCTATGAAAGATCGCAAGTTCAAAACTCATATTAAAATATTTCTTTTGAATATAAAATACTCAAGTAACTTAACCTCCAACATTGACTAAAAAAAATACATTAGGAGACCAAATTTTATACATTTTTTTTTTACTTTTTATTATTTTGCTAAACCATTCAAAAACAATGATTTTGTTCTCATCTAAAAAATAGTACAAAAATTTTTTTAAAAAATTTAAAATTTGGTCTCCATGTTAATTAATATGGAGATCATGTAGAGCAGTTTAGATCAACCGTTTAAACTTTAAAACAAAGATAAAACATTTGAGGTGCATGAAAAACATAATGCATTTGAACCCTTCTTAATCAGTGTTGTAAAAAACGTCCGTTTAGGCCGATTAATCGGCTGATTAGTCATTGGCAGTGACCAAACTGTCATAAATTTTCCTGAAATTAGTCGATTATTTCCAATTATAGCCGATTATTCCCGATTAATTGCTTGGCGGTACTCTATCCGTCCAACGACCGCATACCGTTCTTTACAACACTGTTCTTAATATAGAAATAGCTTGATACCAATGGCACCCGTGCTCTGGGTTTCTTGACCAACTCCAAACGTAGAAAAGCAATAAAAAAACTAAGAACTGATATTATAAAACTCAAAACGTTCATCCGCTTGACCTGAATCCATCAACTGATGTTTCTGCACATAAAAAATTATTACCAAACCACTTCATCCAAAGGGTATTATCGTCCGACCTACCACATAGAATCTCTCTACAATTCACCAAAGAGAAAGGAGCCCGAGAAACCAACGAAACAAAACAAAACAAGACAAAACCCATTAAGGTAGCATAATCAACCAGAGGCGGTTTTTCCCTGCTGGAAAATGACAGCATAAACCGGCACAGCAACGCCTATGCTGAAGCAGCTGAAAACAAAGAGACTCATCTTCAGCTGTTGGTTCTTCATCCTTCCCAGGTTGTACATGTGCTTTGCATGCTCATAGTGGTACCCACCATCATGCCCGTGGCCTCCCATTCTCTTTGCTCCGGTAGCATGAAATTCACGAACCACTATTTAAAAAGAACGAAATAAAGGGTTAAACATTGTTAATAATAGTAATATAAGGTCTGATATGGAATAGCTAAGTACAGTTCTGTAATACAATTTGCATATTTTTTAGCCATAATAAATTTATTGATATAAAACCCATATAGATGAATTTTATCTATAACATTGAATTTTAGTGTTTCTACAGTGATGAATGTTCAAATTAGATTTGACAGATGGGAGTACAGCAAAAATTATGCTTTGCTTTTCATAGGTTGAAACCCTCACACCCAGGCCCCTCCACCCGCGAAATAGTAATAAATAAAACAAAAAATCCATTGGTCAAGATGTGCTGCAACTTTTCTGGTGCTGTCAAGGGGCAGCATCCATTCAAATTGTGGTATATCAATGAGTTACAACTTGCACCTAAGGGTTTGGTCGACTATTCAGAAGACCAAAAGGAAGCATTTCAGTACAAGTGCTGAAAAGTAGTACCAAAGGTTATATGGGTAATAACATGGGAAGAGTTGAATTTTTCAACATGAATTTTATTCAATTTCAGCAATGTGCGGTGTGCCATGATATTAAGCATTCCCCTGCAAACATGAGAAGTATCATGCATATGACTTCAGTAAATTTAGGAAAAGGGATTGATTTCGGTAATTGACTAAGGGCCATATTTTAAAACGTTTTGGTGAAGACATAAGACGTTACTCATTCTAGAAGTGTGTATATGATATTCTTATGCTATGAAAGCACACATGAGAAGGTTACAGTGTTATGTAGGATTGACTTGGAGGTTGTGACATCTATGCATTGCTGATGAAAACTAAGCAGATTTTTATTCAAAATACTAACTGTACCTGTACAGTACAGTGTATATTCGCTAACTAATAAAAATAATAAAAGAACCAATAAAAATAACATGGTAATGATTATCTTCCTAGAGACCACCTGTATAACTGTTTTCTCATAATAATTAATACATGTTCAAGAGCTAGTTTGTTATAAATTATTTTCAACTTGAATTATTTAGTCTGAGAGAAACTCATTTGACGAGAGGCTTATTTAGCCTGAGAGAGAGAGACTCATTTCAATTTGATTTCAAGATTAAAATGGATCTTACCCTGAATACAAAGAATAAAGATAAACCATCATACAAGGAGCCTGATTCTATCATTGACACAATCAATTCGGATATCCAATCTAAATTTCACAGAACCAATATATTTCATACCAAAGAATAATCAGTTTCTATTTCCCTAATCCTTCTTCACAATACAAACTATCAACGTTCTCTTTAGGTAATAGCAGATAGAAACAAAAAATTAAATTGCTAAACTAAAAACTAATATAAATAATAAAGATCTGGGAACGTACGTCATTGCAAATTAGTAGAGGAGACGACCATTTTACTAATTGCACGCTCAGAAAACTAGATCAAGAAGAGAGACTTGTGAATATAAACCAGCTTATTAACAAAATCAATTCTACTTTGTCATCCACAACTACTTAGGAACAGAAAGGGGAGAAACAATATGCATAAAACGCCAAACAGATCTACTTAATCGAGGGGAAATCTAGCGAGCAAAGAGGAGCACCTGAGCGGGAGAGAGCCACGTCAGATGAGGAGATCGCCGATTTGATGGCGGAGCGTACGGCGGAGTTGAAAGCCATCAGACCCTAATTCTTTTTCTCTAGTTTTTCTTCTTTAGTTTTTTTTTTGGGTCTTCAGAGAATGAGTTCGGGGCCTTCGGGCAACGCATCTAATTTTGGAGCGATTCTGCCGAGTTTCTGGTAGCAAGATCCAATTATAATTTGACACGTGGAATTTAATATTGGTTGCTAGGCCTTAATTTAATATTGGTTCCAGCTCTTCTGGAGAGGAAGGCAAAAACAATTTGTGCCCCAATAGATCTAATTTGGGCCGTATGGGCCATTTTCTGGTTGGTTTGAATCTTATTGGACCTTTGTATTTTCAGGTTTATCATGTATATTTAGATGTATCAAGAATATAAACTATTTTAGAATAAAGGCTATTTGAAATAGTAATGTATATCAAAATAAGATTTTTGCTATTTAAAATAGCTATAATAGTTGCTATTTTTATTTCTTGCAAGTTGTAAATGTAGAATAGTTACTATTTGAAAAGTGTAAAGAGAGAAAAATACTTTCTTTTCGGATTTCCGTCAATATAGTCTCAAAATAATAAAATTAATATCACTTCTATTATCTCCACGTTATGACAATTCGTTTGAGACCCCATTTGTCTATCTTTCTTCTTAATTAGCACATTAATAACACTATTATTTATCAGTCACAACTATTCTCTATTCCAAATGTACAATCCAAACAATATTTTTACTAATTCGAATAGCACTAATTTGAGACTAATGTAAAAATCACTATTTTTTTCTCTATTTTCAAATTTTCAGTATTCTAGCTATTCCTGCTTTCGGTTTGTAAAGCTTTCTTAGGTGTTTATATCTCAAAACGAACGTAATGTATTAGATAAAGAGATGTTAAAAAATAAATTAATAGGTGCGTTCATCCGATAAAAAAGTTTCGTATTGCTTAAATCTTATATAAGAGTAAGTTACAAAAGAATAAGATTGGAATGTAAATACTTAACTCGTGATGGAGATCGAGATCAACTGTTAAAATGTCAAATTTGTTATTGATTATTGAGATAATGGCTTTATAAAGTCACGCCCACAATTTTTTAATTTTGAGTCCAATTAGTAGTAAAATATTGAGCCACTCAACTTATTAATTTGCGAGTTGACTTGATTCATTAGCAGTCCTACCCACAAATATTTTGACGAATGTAAGTTGTCATTTTGTTAAACTAGAACGCGAAAAGTCTACAATATTGTATTAAGAAAAGAAAAGCTTGAATTATTTACAGCGTGGCCGAAAAGCAAAAGAAAAAAAAAATTATCACACTCATAAACAGAGAACGACGCAAAAAAGTATGAGCTAGCGTCAGATGCAAGGTCGACAGTTCTTCCATTAGTTACTCTTTCTTTTGAAACAACATTTTGCACATAATACAAGTTTATATCCTTCATATTCGCGCAGCATTAATATAACGATGAATTTAATATGTGGCTAACCTAAAGTTAATTGATTTATTTAATCATGCTATTGAGATATAATGAATCTCCGCTGAAGTTGATCCAAAATAAAAATAAAAAAAGGGAGCTGATGCTCAACTTCAAATTTGGAAAAGGAAAAAGGTAATGCTTTAACCAGTCTAAAAGTGATCCAACAAGAATGAGTGAATAAACTTAATGAAATCCATGTTATTTTCTTATATGTAGCATTTAAAAAAAATAATGAACCTGTCTTTAAATGTAAAATAAATCGAAACATGTCAATGATAATCTTTTTTATGTTGATGTAAAATTCTGTCATTGATGAATTTACATTACCAGGAAATACGGACCCATTTCTCTACACCGATTTCTTTGTAAAAATGTTGTTTGTTTGGGCTAAAATGTTAAAAAAAAATAGAAAAAAATGATGATTTATCGCTATGTTTAACTTTATTTTTAGGGGGAATTTCATGTATCACCCTCAAAAACCTTGAAATTACGTATTTCCCCCTCTAAAATTCATAATATCATATGTACCCATCTAAAGTTCAAAAACTCATAAATTTACCCAATTTATTGTTTTTTCTAATATAAGTCATTTCAAAATTTTAAATTACCCATTTTAACCTTCTCCCTCTTTCCTTCGTATTCTTTCTCTTCGTTCCCAATCGAGTTCTTGGGAGCTGTAGGCTTACTGTGGTCAGTCAAGAACAAGAGGCCAATCTCATGGTCATAAGCGTCTATTCCTCAGATTTATTGCCTCAATGAAGAGAGGAACCCCCGAATTGTGCGGAACCAGATGGAATTGAATCTCAAGGATGAGATTTTTCTGAAGGGGGATTGTCACGATCTCAGATTTTGATTTGGGGAGAAAGTTTTGATTCTCCATCAGCGCTTTGATTGAAACAGACGAGCTCTTGGGTAGGCAGGCAGAGGCGTGGTCAGAATGAAATTTTAGAGAATGGGCAAGAATTAGGGAATTGCACCGTCTATATATAGAAAGCATACCTGTATCTTCAATGTAATGAAATTTTGACTAGAACTATGTTTTTCTCTTTCAATTGGCTTCGCCAACCCACTTGTATCTTCAATGTAATGAAATTTTGACTAGAACTATGTTTTTCTCTTTCAATTGGCTTCGCCAACCCACTTGTATCTTCAATGTAATGAAATTTTGACTAGAACTATGTTTTTCTCTTTCAATTGGCTTCGCCAACCCACTGTGTCCACTTATCAAAATTAATAGAAATTCTTGTTTGTTATTGTTTGATTGAGTTGCTGGTTACTTTCTCTTAGTTGAAATTGAGGTGGTTACATGGTCTCATCACTTCTTTTCTCAACACCACTCCTTTATTTGGTAAGCCTACAACTCCCAAGAACTCTGATTGGGAACGAAGAGAAAGAATAAGAAGGAAAGAGGGAGAAGGGTAAATTGGGTAATTCAAAATTTTGAAATGAGTTATATTAGAAAAAACAATAAATTGGGTAAATTTGTGAGTTTTTGAACTTTAGAAGGGTAAATATGATATTATAAATTTTAGAGGGAGAAATACGTAATTTCAATGTTTTTGAGGGGGATACATGAAATTCCCCCTTATTTTTATTAAAACGCTACAAATCCATCCAATAACAAGAGCTTATAATAGACCATGCATAAAACAAACAAAACATATTTTCAAGTACACAAGGACAAACATGCACATCAGTACATCACACAACAGATAACTCACAAGCACCACAGTGAACATATCACAATAAAAGACAACACAAAAAAACAAACATGTCTGTTCAATTGTACCCTAAGGGCGGGTTAACATAAGCTAATAATCACAAACATAATATTAATTAAACCAGATTAGTTAACATATCAGAAAATTTAATTACTTTTATTACTATTTCATTTAATAAATATTTAAGCTAATAGCCAGAAGTTCTTTTGCCACCTAGTACTGACCAGGTAACCGCCTACTCCCTTGCTCTGTTTTCTCACGGCAAGAGTAAGGCACTCTGCTCTGGTTATGCATTCCTCCACAAACTCTTCTTTGCTGCTGTTTATCCAACTGCACATTCATATGCAACAGGAAAAATAAATATATGTATATATATATATATATGTATACCAAAGAATTTGATAGCAAGTTGAAGAAAAATAAGTTTTTTTTTAAGCTTAAGATAAAAAATATATATACATTTTATTTTAGACCTTTCTATATGTATGTTTTTGTGTGCTTGTGCAAAATTATGCCATATTTGTCATATTGGACTATTTGTAATAAACTATTGTCCTTTATGTTAAATTGCTTTCAATAGAAATTAAGGCAGGGGCAACTGTTACAAGGAATCGGTCAATTATGGTAAAATAGTAAACTTCAGTGAAATAAATGGGTTACAGAACTTATTAAATTAGATTCTGACCAAACAATGGTTTCTCTGATGTGCTCTAGTAACCTCTCTGTCAGTGTCAGCAAATAACTGGTATTTCATAATATTTAATGGTACAAATATACAGATCTTACTTTAGAGACATGGTCTGAGATTTAATTTTTCTATGCAATTGAATGGTTCAGCTTAGGTAATCGAACATAATTACTTATCGTTGTTTTTAATCTTTCGAAATGATTTAAAAACACCCATAATTACATAAAGAATAGAACAGATCTAAAAGAGAATCATACCAACAGAAAGGAGAGGGTTTGTACTGACTCAAGACGAGAACTGACACCTCCAGTTTCTTTACTTGACTAAGAATAGTTGCTAGCTTTGGTCCCTGGATCACTAATGCTTCCACCTCCACCTGAAAATTACCAAATCAAATTAAAACTTCAAGATCATCCCAGCAAATTATTATGGTTCTTTTATTTATTTATTTTTTGTCTTCATTTTTTACTTTTTGTTGGGGGGAATAGATTCCCCCGTAGATAATCACACTGCTGAGCTGACAGCACAGGAAAAGTTCATTCCTGCGTCTCTTTTTTCTTTTAGAGGTTCACAAAAGGACCTTTGCAAAAAAGGAATTTAAAATAAACTTTAATTGCAAAGGACCTTTACATATTTGCTATAATTTTATACAACTTAAAACACAGAAGCTAAGTTTTCTTATACTCTGATCATGCAATAATTTCTCCTTTTACCCATAAAACAAAAAAACAAAAAAAAGACATTAAGGCGTTAAGCAACTTTAAAATCTAATTAAAAAAGTGCAGTTTAGTACCTCAGGTTTGCAAGCCTTGCAAAGAGATCCAAGAGAATTGACTAAAGAATGGGCTTCATCACCTACTCCTCTCTCTTTCCCCATAACATGAATTAGTGTTAACAAATCTCCCTTGTTGGTTACATGCGTAAGAGCCCACATCATGGCATGCTTTGCACCGCTGCTCTGATCTATTACCACCATAACCCTCTTCTTTCCCACCTCTTCCACTTTGCTCCACCCCACTTTTGCATTCTCTCTACCTCTTCTCTTCTTGCCCCATCTCTTTGAACCCCTCGTTGACTTGTACTGTGAAGAGATGGAACAATTGTCCCACATTTCACCTCCATTGACACTTAGCTGTCTCAGAAAGGAATCGCCATTGTTCACACCATCCATCTCTCTACCTCTTCACTTGTCCGTGCGAGTCCGTGTAGGTGTGTGGGTGTGTGGGTGTGTGTGTGATGCAGTAAAGAATAGCTGAAATGATAGTGGTGTTTATAGGAGGTGGGAAAACGACAAAGGTTTTAAAGACAGGCTAATTATTATTATTATTATAGGATAAAAAAGAGGGTTCACGAGGAGGGACTAGAGTGCAAAAGTGACAGGAGACAGGTAGTGATGGTGAAAGGTGAGAAATGAAATGGAATCTTCTCAGGCCTTTTTTAAAACTTTCTTTAAATCCAAATATCATCTACTGGTCAAATCAAAATGGCTTAGGTTTTAGGGGATCTTAGATAATAAATCTTTGTTTTAGATAAGTAAATCTAATAATCTATCCTACGATGAATCTGGATTCTAATTTTTTTTTTTTAAGGAAAGATGTAGCATGGAAAATTAATTAAATCTAGAAAGAATGGAAGCACGTGTTGACTCAAATAATTCGTTTTGCAATTCTTTGAGAGGAGGAGCATATCTAGGATTTATGTTATGGCAGCGCACTAATTGAGTTTAAATAGCTAATTGAATTTAAGTTCATCCAGCATATAATTGTAACTTAATTTCTAAAATCATGTTTATTAAAAATATATTATAATTATGAAATCGATGGACACGGTATTGAAATATTTTTTCGATGCTAATCGAAATATATGTAATAAATAATAAAAGAGTGAGTCTATGGTACTATGTATATTACGATTTGACACTGTGCTACGGCTCTATATTAGAGTTTTCAAATCCCAACGGTCGATCCGAACCGTTCATCTTGTTCTCCATATTAATATGTGTTTGGAGATCAAATCTTACATTTTTGGTAATTTTTTTATTATTTTTTTAGATTTATTGAAAATCACTGTTTTTGGATGATCCAGAATTTTCAGATGAAGTGATTTTCTGAATATCTAAAAAATAGTAAAAAAAATTCAAAAAATGTAAAATTTGGTCTCCAAACACATTATTATGGAGAATAAGATGAACGGTTCGGATCAACCGTTAGAATTTGAAAACTCAAATATAAAGTCGTAGCACATTAACAACCCGTGATATGCATAGTACCATAGACTCACTCATAATAAAATGTTAAAAGAGTTATGCCAACCCATTTCCTTAGAATCATAATTATAGGTTTCACATCAGATATTTCTTGTTTTCTTTTTCTCCCTTATTATATTTACGAAATAAAACATTACAGTCATAAAAAAAACAAAATATGCAAAATCGAGCAAAGCACGGAAAAAATCGGTTCAAAAATCATACTGCCTCAGATCAGGAGCAGACACACTGAACAATTAGTACTAAATTGAAAATAAAAATTCAAATTCAAAGATAGACACTTACCTACCACAATTCCTTTTTAATCCCCCCATGTTTGAGAGGAACTTGATAGTGAAAGTACATTGATAATCTCGTCTTCCCTAGTGATTAATAATCGCAAAATTATAACTGCCATTAATAACACACAGATAAATATTTTTCTTAAAATACTATGTTCATTTAGTTATGGCGCATTTTAAATTATGATCATGTATTTCATAGTGTACATATTATTCTATGTGATATTATAGTGACGAAGAAATATGAATGATGCTTGGAATAGAAATTAGTTCGCTCGTTTTCTTTTTGAGATAAATATAAAACAGAGTCTTTTAATTTTAAATATTTACAATAAATGCTTCCTACCAGTTTCAATATATCAAACGGATTTTTGTTTTTTTTCTCATAAACAAAAAATGTCTCCACTTAATCTCGAAACTCCGATCAACAACACCAGGACGATTAATTTAGTCGTAATATCAAAATCTTTTTATTCTTTATTTGGGTATATACGTAGATAACACAAAATCTACTAAAAAAATAAGAGCACACTCAGGTCTGTAGAACAGATTCATGTCTTTATCTTCAAAGTTTAACAGTCACTTATGAATTTTTATTAAAATAAAAAATTTCAAAAGAGTCGATCAGGACCATTGATCATGTTCTTCGTATGAAAATATATTTGAATGTCAAATTTTATATTTTTTAGAAAGTTTTTTTTATTTTTTAAATAGATATTAAATCATTGGATCTAAAGATATTAGACGATTCGAAAGTAGTTTTTGGTGCCTAGTAAAAAATAGTAAAGCGATTCTGACAAAAGGTAAAATGTACAATTTAGTATAAATAAATTTAAAAATCATAAAATGGTACGGTGAGGAATCTCTCACGAAATTGAATAAGATTAAACGGTTGGATCCAGCATTTGAGTTTCAAAATTTAAAACATAATAAGTACAAAAAAAGAGGATGGGGGTACTTTGTGGTGTGCATTGGAATCATCGCCAATTTATTCATGTTTACTCTAAAATTTGTATGGTATTGAGTATTAACTACTGAGTTATCTGTTCAGTTTAAAGAGTTATTGTAATTGCTGTATTTCAAGGCGGAATTTCTGCTGCTTTTGTAGCAGGGCTGCAAACAAATCGAATCGAATTTATCTTAATTTGAGTTTGGTTTGAATTGATTTTTTTATAAATTCAATTTCGAATTTTTTACGAATTTTTGATGACAAGAAATAGTGATCGTAGTCACCGAAAATGACAAGTGAAAGTCGTATAGTATTTTAGAACTGTGCTGTCTGATGTTTTAACTTTTAAGTTATCGGTGAAAATCGACGGTTCACGTTATTTTGAGATTCGAACTAGAATAGTTCGCGAACCTATTTGAATGAACTAGATCTAGTTTGAATTGGATTTGAATTAATTTCGAATCGAATTGTTTATGAACTTTTTTTAATCAAACTCGAATCGAATTTTTTATGAAGTTTTTTTAATCAAGCTCGAATCGAATCACCAACTATGAATTTTTTGTGCAGCCCTACTTTTGGTTGTTAGATTGCGGAGATTTGTGATAATATCTTGATAAATCTAATAAAAATCAAGATCAGTTTGCTAATTTTGCTTTGCACGTTTGAAGAACCTGCGCTCGTAGATTCTATAAATGGTGTTCTGAGAAATCGTGCATTATTTTGCAGGGCCATTGCAGAAACATTGCTAGGAGCCTAGGACTGGGATTAAGAGAAGATTGATTGCGAAATTTTACTGGGGGTTGAAAAGTAAAGTTTTGATGCTTTGCTGTAAACAGGAGAATATTTTCGCCAGAGCCCTCGATATTTCCAGACCCAACGATGTATGTAATGTAACACAGGAAAGATGAACCCCACACGGCACAGTTTAAATAGAATTTTAAGCCAAAGACGCAAAAATGGAAATAGTAGGGTGAAAATGTTTCATTATTTTTGTGTATCAATTATTACCTATGTTTTAATTTTTGTTTTTAAAACCACTGTTGATATGAGCTGTCTACATAATTTTCATGTTAAAATGTAATTGGAGAATTCTTTTTAGATATATATAAAATAATTATTTTTTGAGGTTCAAAATCTTTCAAGAAATAATATTTTTCTATCTTTCTAAAAAATAGTAAAAAAAATTAAAAAAATATAAAAGTTGATTTCCAATCACAATTTAATTTGGAGATTATGACAAGCAATTTAAATTGACTATTTAAATTTTTAAAACATAGTTAAAAATGTGAAATGTAATTGAAACATTTTACTCCTACTCCAAATAGGAATTAAGATTAAACACTAAGAATTAGTTTTTATTTTTTAATTGGTTTTAATTAATATTGGGAAGGAAGATAATGTCAGATTAAAGTTTTGTTGTCAGTTCAGCAAGGAATGGTCTCTCTTTTATTTTATATTGAATGATTCAATCTACTCAGTCCATACATGTGCTTTTTACTTTTTCATTCTGACCAATTATCTTAATACAACATAGATTTAATCTGCACCATTCAGTCTGAAATTGTTATTCTATATCTGTCTGAACTCTGAAACCTTTCAATAAAATATGTATAATAATTTCAGAGGTCAAGGAGAACCAAAACCATTTGTCTAGCAGAGTTACTGGGAATCAAGAGATTGCTTGTATTTTTCGTTTTCTTTTTATACAAAAAAATTACCGAATTATTATACTGTGTAGTATATTGAATATGGCCAGTGCTCTGATGTGTAGTGGACTAGTGGTATTGTCAAACACCACATTTAGGCTCTGTTCGGTTATTCACTGTTTTTGTGAGGGGAAAAAAAAAATTCACTTGGGACCTATTTGGACGAATAATTGTTTATGTGAAAAAAAAAATTCAGTTCAACTGAATTTTTTTTTCTCCACAAAAACAGTGTTTTTCAGTTCGATTTTCATGCCCATGTCTGCGCCCATTTGTCGGTAGAGTGAATTTTTTGTTCCCACACGCACAAGAGGTCAATTAATGGAACTGTATGTTAATCTTTAATTTCATTTTGCCTCTTCAAAATTTATACGACTTATTACTACATGCTTAGATCCTTTTATATAATTCGTTCTGAAAAATAAATGAAATTCATGATCATTATTTCCGCAGGCAAATTACCCTCCCGCAAAAAAAAAGAATCATTACCTGAAAAGAGCAATTACCATTAAAGTTATATCATCATAGTTGTTCTTCTATAAACATCATGACTATTGCTTTTTGGTAAACATATTCAAATCCCCAACAGATATTGCAACAACTTTATGTGGCATCCCAAAAGACATATTTAAGTATTTAACATGAGGGATCGGATTACACCACTATTTTGGTGACATAGTGTGACAATGTTTATTTTTGAAATTTCAAAATCCAAATAGTCGATCCAAACTGTTCAATATGATGAATATATTAAGAGTAACTTGGAAATCAAATTTTATATTTTTCTGAATTTTTTTACTATTTATTAAGTATTTAACAAAATCGCTATATTCAAACCGTTGAATTTTTGAACCCCTCTAAATAAACCAAAAAAAATTTCAGAAAAATGTAAAATTTGATCTGTAAACACATTTTAACATATCCATCAAGTTGAACGGTTTGGATCGACTGTTTGAACTTTGAAAATGAACAGTGTCATTCCATATCACCAAAAAATGGTGTCATTTGATCCCTCCTCATTTAACACAGTATTGGATCTAGATAGAAATGCCAATGCTTGCTTCCTTTCATTCACAAGAAAAATGTAACTGGAGAATAAAATATCACATGCACTGAGGTCTAAAGACTAAGGTTCAAATCAAATCACGAGGGGAGCAGGGTTAACTTTTTTACTTTACTTTTACCTTGTTTTAAAGTCAGAAGCAATCAAAAGTCTGTCAGAAGATTTCGTCATCACATCATATCAGAGACCCATTATTTATGTAGCACTTGATTATTTCATTGAAGAAACTGTACTATTATGTCCTGTGACCGTAACTGTATATTGGCAAACGTGTAAGGGTCTAATACAAGGTCACAGGTACATAGCTGCTGTATATACAAAAATGTACACAGGCTTTTGTAAGATCCCTTCTTAACTTCCTATGATGAAAAAATGGCTACTTGATCTTTTATTAGAGTTGCATTCTATGATGCTATTGCTACCTCATGAGGCCATGTGTAGTAATAATTAAGTCGATGACACTGGCGTCAGTATGATAATAAATTGGCAAAAATAAATGTGTACCTAACTACCTATCAAAGCCTTTATCTTTTAAATATTCACCGCCTAGAGTTTATTTTTGAAAATCCCATGATTATTTTATTTTTGTTATGATTTCAAAAGGTCACTGAAACATTTCATGGACAAAAATATTCTTCAAATCCTTTTCTCTTCAACCTCCAAACTCTCCTACAATATTTCATAATCTGAAAAAATCACAACCGAAATGTTGATATGTCCAGAAAGTTCTTAGAGGTCGTTCGGCAATTTCTCTTAATATCCATATAATTTTGAAATTTATAAAAAAAGTTAACATTAGCTCTTTTATTTTTCTCCCAAGTGTTTCTGTTAAATACTGATTGGTCGGTTGAATTAACAAGCTCATGCTCTAGAGAAGAATAAATAATCAAGCAGCTTCTTGCATCGGAGTTACAGATTAAACAAAAACCAATTTGAACTTTTTGTATCGGTAATCCCATTTTAGGCCCAGAGCTCTTGGAAAGACTTTGAACTTTTTGGCACACAAATTAATTTGGAGGGGTGGTAATTTAATGCGAGAGGAAGGACCCAGTTGGAATCTACACTTTTCCTCGTAAGTTGTAGTCTTGTAGTTGTAGATAAGCAAAATAAGGCAAAAAGTCGTACTTGCTCTTAAATTACTTCGTCAGATTTGCTCGAGCACCGTATTTTTTTTGCTGAAAATACCAGTACAGGCTGTATGAAATGCGAATGAATGCAGGGATAATTTTTTTTTAATTACGGAAAAGAATCAGAAGCTTCTTTTGATATTATATACTGGACCAAGACTTAAACGGTTAAACCTCAGAAAATCATTCTAACAATTAAATTATATTTTACCACTTGAACTATTAGATTTCAAATGCAAATATTTGTAATATAATTTTAGATTAAGACTTGGGTACTATGGATAGCATAGGGTCATTCGTGCTGTGGTCTCAAAAACATATTATATAAACTTTAAACTTCGATTTAAGTAGCTCAATAAATTGGTTATAAAATAAACTCGTAGAATACTAATAATAGAAATTAGTATTCTGCGAGTTGATTCTATAACCAATTTATTGAGATACTTAAACAGAAGTTTGAAGTTTATATAATATGTTTTTGAGACCACAGCACGAATAACCCTATGCTATCCATAGCACCCAAGCATTTGCTCATAATTTTAACTATTTGACAGCTTCATAACTATATACAAATACATGCATTTAAATCATCAAGAATGAAACTAGGGTAAATGCATACTTTCTTACCTATTTAAATTAATGTATTAAGAACGACCCATAGACACGTGTATTTCAATTAAATTTATAAATCATGCATTCATAATTAATTATAAACCCATGCAATTTGATGTTCATTCGAAATGATTATGATTCTGAAAAAAGTTCATAATTTTTTTTAACAGCATCATTATCATAAAGATATTTTCTTGAGATCATATAGCTAGAATAGTCCATAGAGGGCTCAATATAGAAAATCTCAACATTTTGTCAGGTTAATTTATTTTCACAGTAAGATGAGCACGTACATTTGGCAGGTATAGATAGTTTGGAACAAATTGACAGGAATGACTGTAAATATCACTGTCGTAAAAAACGTCTATTTAAGCTGATTAATTGTCTGAATAGTTGTTAGTGGTTATCAAACCTGTCACAGATTTTCTCAAATAATCAGGCTGATTATTTCCGATTATGTCCAACTATTTCCAATTATTCCTAAATAATTGTTTGAGGGTGCCCTGTTCGTCCGACAAACGCATACTGTTATTTACAACACTGATAATTGTAACATCATCCACTGCATTGTATGGATAACTTATTAATATTAAATGAATTCATCCCTGTTATGTAATTATTCGGTTCGATTAAATTCAAATTCTTGCTTGATCTGGATCCCCAAATAATGGAGAATCTGCATCACCCCAGGTACCTGAGGTGTGAGTGGTGAATCTGGACCATTCATTTCACTTGGCACGAATCTCAAAGCAGATCTCCTATAAACTCAACAGCTGCCGGATTGAGTTTAGTCTGAATGGAATCAATCAGGTACCTGGGGTGATACGGACTCACCTGATTATTTGGGATAGAACTACACCCATAGAAGCATGACCAAGGCCACAGAAAAACAATCCGTAGAATTGAACAGTAGATCTGAATATATACCGGGAATTCAGTTGCTGACTTCCCTACATTACGGGTGCATACTTGAGTCCACTTATCAATCCTGACGCTCCGATCCAGGGGCTGGAATTGTACGTTTTTTTTTTTTTTTGCGGAGAGAATTGTACGTTGATTCTGATTAATGGTCATGATTGAACCTCAGCATGGGCCCATTTCCTCATTCTGAATTAATGGTCAGATCGAACCTCAGCAGGGACCCATTCCCTTGAATTGGTTGCCTGAGGTGGGTCTAGTAGTCAACTTGCTCATTATTTCCACACTAACAAGAAAGAAAGTTCTTAGCAGCAACTGCTAAGCTTTAAAAAAAAACAAGAAAAAAAGAACAATATGAAATTTACAGAGGAGACCAATCTTTTCAGGCTGTTTAATATATCAGATCCATACAGTTTTTCGCATAAATTCGTGTTTGGTTGTATAATTGAAATCAAGATTTATTAAAAGCGCAAATATGTTAAATGCTGCACATGAAAATGTAAATTGCAATAGTGTAGTCACTTAATTAGTACTTAAAAGTTGGTATTCTAACAGTAAAGTAGTTTAAAATTTGAGTTTGAACCTGGACAATATTGTTAAAATGTGTCATTTTATAGCAATCCGTAAATATTTAAATTGATCTGAATTAGCTCCCATTATGATCGAACAATCCGTCAAACTCAAATTTTACATTGCTTTCAATTGGAGACAGTTAGCAGGCATTTTGCAAAGAATATTCTTAGGTTAAGTCTTAAGCAATCATCACTGTTAAAGAGATTTCTAGCAAGGACAGACCCAGCATGTAATAGGAGGGGGTAGCCGTCTATTCTAGATTTTAAGTTTTAGTGTACTGATCGACTTTGTCTTTATTTGAAAATAATTTGATCTCATCTAAATATTTCATTTGTAATTCGGATTAAATTAGTGTTAAAATCAAATATAAGTCAGAGCATTGAAAAATATAAGTCAAAGCAATGTTTTTTTTTTATAAAATATCTAATTAGTTAATGGATTTAATTCTGATTAGTTATTTAAACTTGATTCAATATTCTTTTGTTCATGCTTGACGACAATCCTAGATCCATCCATGCTTTCTTGCGCCAATTAATCCTTAAACTGATCCGAATTGGTTCGAATTATGATCAAACAGTTTGGATTCCAAAGTCAAATTTCACCTCACTTCAATTTTTTTGTGGAGATCTGAAAATGTAGGTTTACAATAGTGAAGGCACTTCATATTTATCTTAATTAATGAAAGTCCGGGGGGCTTTCTGCAAAGAAGTTTCTTAAATTTGGTAAGCAATGATCACCCACTGTTCTGTGCTTTCTTGCGCCAATTTTTCAGGGTGTGGTCCAAAGTGACTTTTCAAAAAAGGCACCAGATCCCGAACAGTAAATACTGTGCCTCCACGAGCACCGCCATTCAAAACAGAGGTCGAAAGGTTCCAACAGTCTTTCTCGATTTTGGGATTTCCTTTCAAATGTTCCTCAGCTCCTGTACTCCTGTGTTGTATGCAGCAAACATATAATTATTCCTGTTAAAACGTGCTCTGGGATGAGTCCGTATCTCAAATCAAAGTAATTTAATTTTTTATTTTTTTATCCGGACCGTCTGATCAAAAACTCGGATTAAATCGGTTGATAATCAAAACTAAAAAACCGGGGTAGAGGGGAGGGAGGTAGGGAGGGGAGAGGAGAGTAGAATCATTCGGATAAGGTGAAATCATTTTTATATCCAAATCAAAAGCTACATTTTTATAGCTGAGTTCTCAACGGGTACAACACGGATAAGGTGAAATTATTTTTATATCCATAATTATTATGACGATGAAAAGAAAAATTATCGTACTGGACAAATTAAAAAAAAAAATCTTATTAAAATGTCTTTTTGAATACGGTATAGCTCGCATAAATGGATAAAAAGTGTCATTGACATTCTGAATTTTACTTTTGATAAAATATTTTTCAAAATAAAAAAGAAAAAAAAATAATGAATACCACTAATATATATTATGAAACTTTAGTCAAGTACAAAACTTTATCATATCATGTATCATCTTCATACAAATATATATATATATAGGAACATGCTAGCGGGCTATGCATAGCATAGAACTCCTCTATGCAACGGCTTGAATTTTGAGTTTTCAAAATCCTAATGGTCGATCCGAACCGTTCATCTTGTTCTCCCATATCAATATGTGTTTGGAGACCAAATTTTACATTTTTTGGATTTTTTTTACTATTTCTTTAGATTTATTGAAAATTGCTGTTTTTTTATGGTACAGATTTGCTGAAAACAGCGATTTTCAATAAATCTAAAGAAATAGTAAAAAATTTCCAAAAAATATAAAATTTGGTCTCCAAACACATATTCATATGGAGAACAAGATGAACGGTTCGGATCGACCATTAGGATTTTGAAAACTCGAAATCCAAGTCATTGCATGGAGGGATTCTATGCTATGCATAGCATGCTAGCATATTCCTATATATATATATAGAGAGAGAGAGAGAGAGAGAATGACCAAGTTCAAAATTTTTTTTTAGTTTTTGGAACAAGTGACTCATTTTTCAATTTTCAAAGTCTAAACATTCGATCCAAACCATTAGACATTCAATATATATTAAAATGTACTTGGAGACCAAATTTTACATTTTTTGAAATTTCTTTACTATTTATTAAAATGGTTTGAAAATCGTTGTTTTTATTAAAATTTTGCAATGTTGAAAAACAACGATTTTCAAACCATCATAATAGTAGTAAACAAATTCCGAAAAATGTAAAATTTGGTTTTCAAGCACATTTTAATATAGATTAAACATCTAACGGTTTGGATCGACTTTTTGGAATTTGAAAATCAGAAAACCGAGTCGTTTGTTCCGGGAGATAGGAAAAACGGTTTGAGCTTAGCCATTCTCTCTCTCTCTCTATATATATAATTATATATTAGCCATTCTCTCTCTATATATATAGTTATATTGTTAAAAATTATATTATCGGATAACAAATAAAAAATGGTCTTAATCCGAACCCTTACATGTTATGATAATAAAAAAAATCTTTACTTAATTTTATCCGTCTTCTATAAAGTAACGAAAACAAATCTTATCGTTATCTTTTTTTTTTTTTTTTCAAAATACAAGACGTATTAGATAAACAGATACAAGAGTGTCATTGACACCTCTGCTCGCAAACCACATTGTCGCAGATGTGAATTATATCACATTAAACATGAAATGATGTAAAATTAAAAATTGGACATAACTCATACTTGTGAATGAACATACAATTTCTTTAAAAAAAAAATGAATGAACATACAAAATGAAGTGACGCCCTCTGAACAAATCTGTAAAGAAAATACTTCCAAAGATTGTTAACACGCCTCAAAACTAATGAAAGTATTAGTTGGAGGCACAATGAATTGATCACACAAGAAAAACTAAATTAAGGATGTGGAGATTTGAATATTTCAATGTAGATTGTCTATGTTAATTTATAATTATTTGATGTGGGTTAGATGAGATTAATCATTTTTTATTTGGATGATGCAATGCAATTAAATTGAAGTTCATGAAATGGTTTTTCGTTTCTAGTATGAAACCAATAAAGGAGCTAACGCTTAACAATGAATACATATGGTAAGAATATAAAAGATTAAAAATAAATTATTCTTTGTTGAGGAGCACATCTATATATAGTCCAACGGTGCTCAGCCACTTCTGTAATTTCAAATAAAAATTTGATTGATTGTTTTTAAGAATCATGATAACAATTTCCGCAGATCTATCTCCACAAAAAACCCTGCACTAACTGCTAAAAAAATCATGGGGGACCGCTCAATCATTAATACTCTGCAAAAAATATTAGTATTTAACTTGAAGCATCAAAGTATTTATCCTGGATTTGCAAAGTATTAATCCCTATGCAATGATCTCTATTTATAACTGAATAAATCAATCCATTAATTGTTCTCGCACAAAATTTCATTTTTTTTGAATTGTCCCCGCACAACTGTGGATCATTAAATAAACAATCCCTTCATAAATACTTGTCAGTTATCCCTGCACAAAATTTCCTTTCTTTTCGGATTGTTCCCGCACAACTGGGGACCATTAAATAAACAATCCCTCCACCCAATGATAAATACTTTATGTTACATAGATAAATACTTATCAGACATAATTGCAATTTTCAGTAAAAACATCAATGATAAATACTCTAAGACATAATGATAAATACTCTATGTTACATAGATAAATACTCTATGTTACAAAGATAAATATTTTATGTTTACATAGATAAATATTTCTCAAACATAATTGCACTTACAGTAAAACATCAGTGATAAATACTCTTAAACATAATGATAAATACTCTCATGTATAAGGATAAACATTTTATGTTACATATATAAATATTTCTCATACATAATTGCAACTTATAGTAAACATCAATGATAAATACTCTCAGACATAATGGTAAATATTTTATGTTATATGGATAAATACTTTATGTTACATGGATAAATACTTCTCAGAAATAAGAAATAAACATTTATTAACGGAGATTGTTATTAGATAACAGTATAATTAATGCGGAAATTGTTTTTAAGGGAATAATTAATGCGGGAATTGTTATTAGAGGAAAACATAATTAATGCGGGGATTGGTATTAAATGACTCTAATTTAATGCGGGATAAATGGAAATTTTCAGCCAAATAAGTGAGGGAATATGACAGTTAAGAAAGAGAGAGTGTGGAGATAAATAGGGGGACAGGGGTGGAGGAATTAGTATAATTATTTTTTTTTTAAAGCTTTTATATAGTTCTAATCTCTTTATAAATTATCACATGTGTGTTTCTAATTTAGTAATTAAAATTCTAATTTGTTATATAAAAGCTTGGGTTCAAATCTTAGTCATACATTATTTTGTAGTTCCGCTTTTGTCTTTGTTTATTTGAGTGTCTATAGTTCCTTAATAAATTCTGTTATTTTTGAAGAAGTCAATACCAATTCTGCATTTGATGTTTTGGAGACTTGTATGATTTGATCCTATATGCACAACTTTTTAGTTATGATTTCAAGGAGAAAATGTACTTGCGAACCTCTCGTAGCTACATTATTTTGTAAACAACAACCCAATGTAATTATATTGTTCACTTGCACGCGTTGAAAATATGAGTTGAAATTTAATAAAAATTATATATACGGAACAGAAATTATAATTACAATGTATAAAAAAGTAGGTAAGGGTAAGTATAATTGTCAGTCTTTGATCTATTAATAAAGGGCAATGTTATAAATAACGCGCTATATAAAGACCATAAAAATTATGATGGTATCAAAACTATAGCATACTATTTCATGCTATACGAATATAGTGCTATTTTTGTAACTATTTCATTATAACACAATAAATACTACTAAAATTTTTAATAAAGCATGATATTCTCGTCTGTGTGGAAAGTTGGTCAGAATGTCATCCACCTTTATATATCAAAAGAAAAAAAAAAGAACTTGACGTGAAATTTGAAATGTCATTCACTTTCTTTTGTACTGGATGGGACAAATCTCTGCAACTTTTTTTTTTTTTTTAATAATGAAGATATAATCTTAATCTTATAAAATATATCCGCTGAGGATTTCAATTCGATTCATAGTTTATTAGAATCGGTAACTTCTTGGATGATGTTGTGAATTTTAATGCTACCAGAGTTACACTATTAGCAACATTAATGACAAGGAAAATGAAACGTAGCCTATGGTGACAACAGTTACGAAATTTTATGACTTCCTCAAACTATAAATTATGCTGGCTCGTTTAAAACACAGAAAACCTAAAAAGATCATAGATGATATTTTGAGTATTTTTCAGAAAATAAATTCCAACACGAAGACTTTCTTATTTGTTGTTCTGCGAATTCTTCGTAAGCACTATGACTTTTTTTTTTTTTTTTTAATTTTCACAGATATTGTGAAGTTGTGAGCAAGATTCGAACTCTCGACTTTTCAATGATTATAGTTTTAGGACATTATTTTGACCAATATTTTCAATGATTATAGTTTTAGGACATTATTTTGACCAATTATGGTACCGTTCAATCTTCACGTCTTCATTATGATTTGTTTCAATGTATTATTTTGTATACCACAATCATATACGTAGGGAATTGAAGCTGTAATGTATTTTGGAGTGTTGTGTTTTAGACGTGTAGAGGACATATGTCCTACCGATTTAGTAGAAACACACCATGCTGAGAAGACAGCAAATAAAAACAAAGATGGACAAAAATCCAGAACACCTCGTGATTCTTGAAGTTTCTAAGAAAGTGCGCTTTCGACCAAATTCATCTGTTATACTCGATGGATTGGGTATAGATTTTGGAATCAAATCTCCTGTTTTTTGGGGTGTAGAAAATTTCTGTTTTCAAAGTTACCGTGAAGTAGATCTAATTACTGTTAAAGAGACTAATTACTGTTACTTTTTAAAATGAAGGTTCACTCTGCAGTGATTCTGGAGGTAGAAATTTTCTACCTCTAATGAAGCAGATGATTCGGTTCCATAAATTTTTGAGGTGACAGTGTTCAGAATTGAATGAACATTATAATTTCACCAATCTGAAATTCCTCGCATGCCCAATTCAGGTGAATCATACGATTAATATCTCGATATATTTTAGAAGAATAGTTAGTAATTAGATTTCTGACGAATGATCTCAATGCTGTCTACCTGAGTTTATGAATTGATAAAAAAAATTCTCGAACTTCTAAACGAGAACTATGTCAAGTGGTTCCTTTTATGTATGGCGATCTTTCGATGACAGGATTTGTTTTCATGTATGGCGATCTACCAATTCAATTTATACACTGGCGTACACGTTATTATGAATATTTCAGAGGATCTTTATATGAAATTGAGCCCCATGAATGACGTGTCTGTGCTTCGGATGCTAATTTCAATTCTGTACAGTTCATGGTCAAACTAAATCTGGAGCCGCCTGATCAAATCTATATAGTAAAAATAATATAGTAAGCAACAGTGGATAGGAATAGGATTTTATGTAACCTGACGCAACGCAATTCACTGTTTTTAGGAGAGAGAAAGTGAATAAAAAAAGGCCGGGCCCACAGACTGCATGCAAGGTTACAAATCCACCATGAAATACAAATCAGTTATCCATCTTGGGCCTGTTTTGACCGGCTGGCAGTCTAAAAGCCATAACTGGCCCACAAAAATTTGTCTTCTCTTAATATAGTTATTCATTTTGGGCCTATTTTGACCAGTTGTCAGGCTAAAAGCCATAACTGGCCCACCACAAAATTGTCTCCTTTGAAACTTTTTATTCACACCTTCCGGTCTCTCTGCTTTTGCTTACAGGAAAGGGAAGTGACAAGTGAGAGTGTGACGGTGGCTTGTTCTTTTTTGTTCGGCTGCATGCCTGCATGCTTGGTCTCTTAGATTTTTGTCTTGTAAGGTCATGGGATGTTGGTGAGTTGGTCCCGGATTAGATTCTTAGATATAATGTGGAGTATTATGTTATGTTATTCACCTACTGTATTTTTTGTAGATCATTTTATAACGCATGCTTTAAGATTACCTTTTCTTCCCTTAGTTGGCCCCAGGTATAAGTTAAAAAAAAGGTATAAGAATTTTGCCGACAATATTGGCCAGATTACTTTGAATTTTCATAAGTCCGAGGTTCAGCATATGGTCACCTAGAAAATATTTCATATTCGGATAATTCTTTTAGATATATTTCATATCCTTGTAATGTATCAGAGAACACCATTGAAAAAAAAAATGATTCACTCAGAGGTAAGGGTGAAAACGGATTGGATATTATCCGACTAAATCCGGATCTGTATTCGAAAATTAAATACATATATCCGATATTCGAATATCCGTGCGGATATAGTTTTGAATTTTAATTATCCGTATCTAAATAGTAGATACATACCATATATTTTAGAGGGATCCACTTATAACATTTGTAAATTACAACATCTTACAACAATTCGGTTTTGCAATTTTAAAAGTCCAAACAATCGATCCAAACCATTCAACATAGTATTTATATTAAAATGTGCTTGGACATACAATTTTATATTTTTTTTGAATTTTTTTACTATTTACTAAGTATTTTACAAACGGCTGTTTTTTAGTTTCCTAAAATAACAGTTTTATAAAATACTTGATAAATAGTAAAAAATTCAAAAAAATATAAAATTTTATGTCCAAGAACATTTTAATATAGATATCATGTTGAACGTTTGGATCGATTGTTTGGACTTTTAAAATTACAAAACCGAATTGTTGTAAGATGTTGTAAGTGGATCCCTCATGTATATATCTACGGATATCTGATATCCAATCCGTATCTATACGAATTAGTCTAATATCTAATTTGTATCTGTATCACAAAAAAAAAAAGATACGGATATGGTTTTACCACTATCTGATCCGTATCCGATCCATTTTCACCCCTACTCAGAGGTGTACAATTTTTTTACTTTAAATCTCCAAAGAATCAAAGAGCAACACTCTTCTTCTACAAACAAAAAACAGGAATACTTGTGTAAAATTGAAAGCCTACATATATACAATTTCCTTTCTGAAAATAATATTGTTTTCCAGAAATTCAAACTAATGTTTATTCATTCTTCAAGGTAATTGAAGCTGACTTATTATAAATTATAAAATGTTGCCGCCAGCTCCATTGATCTCACCAACTTCCTTTGTGACTATAAACAGTTTATCGTTGTCTCTTATTACTTCAATTGAATCAATTTCTGCCCCTTCTTGATTCATTAAAACTGTATCAGTTGCATCGATCCTCAGTTTCTCTCCTATCAATTTAGAAAAGAAGAAAAATGAGGTTAATTTGAATATTAGAGTGCAAGGTTTAAACTTAGATTTCCAACATGAAGAAGAAAGTGTCTCAATATTTTTTTACGCACCAATTATAACTCTGAGCTCTTCCATTGTTCTTGGCAAACTAATGAGTTTACCAGCCTCTGGTTTTCTCAGTAAAGGATGTCCCTTATAAATGCTAACTCTTGCACGAACTACATCCTTTGTATTCTTATCCTTCAAATTCTGAATTTCTTGTGGCCCTTCATGTATTGAAATTGAATAACCAACCTCCCTCTTTTGTACCATCTTCTCCATTTCTTCCCAAGTTATATTTTGTGATTTCCATTTTCTTAAATTTGCTTTTTCTATGTTAGCACCATTCATAACCAAGAACTTAACCATTTCTACATTGTCTTCGGTCAATGCCACGCGTAATGCGGTTAATCCCTTGTGGTTTACTGAATCGATTTCTAATCCATGCTTTAAGAGGTCCTTCAATGTTTCGAGATCATTTCTTTTTGTTGCCAGACAGAGGAGATCCCCAGTTACACATGGATTTGATACACGTTCAAAATGATACAATATGTTGAAAATTTTGTGATGCTTTGAGGTTATGGCTAACCATAGAGGAGTATTTCCGTTATTATCTGTATTCAGAGATAACATCATTAAAAAGTTTGCTCAAAGTTGATGAACATAATTACATATAACCTTGCATAAGAAATTGCGAGCTTAATTTATTTATACCGTAAAGAGATGCCACATTGTGAAATTGTATTATGTACCAACACTATACATAATAAGGGAAAAATATTTTCTGTTTGGGGACACTAATTTGCTAAATTAACACATTGGAAATTGAATCAAAAAAGCAACCAAGAATACCAAACCCGTTTTCTAAAAAGGCATCACTGGTTTTATATCTGGGCCATTTTTCCAAAATGCAACCCAAAATTCTACATAATCCTTCAGAATCCTGGGCTATTTTTCAAGGCAATGGCCTTGGTTTCTATGTTTTGAATTTGTACCAATTTTGTGTTTCCAGAAAACAATGCAATCTTCAGTTCATTTTTCTAAAGTGTTAATTTTGGAATTTATTGTTTTGAAAAACAATTTTTTTTTTCCAAATTATGGGCATCCCTGGTTTGCTTGGCACTTGGTACTCGGTAAAGTGATGTTAAAAATTTTCCTTCCATATACTTTTTAACTACCACTGGTATAACCAATTATGAAAAATGCGTACCTTGAATGTTAACGCTGCAAGCATGCTTAAGAAGCACCATAACACAGTTTTCATATCCCTTTAATGCCGCTATGTGCTGTTTCATGAAAAGAATTACAAAAATGAGATATTTTATGCTGCAAGCATGCATGTCGGTTTAAGTTTGATAAACTTGAAACTGGGTCATATACCAGTGGAGTTCTTCCTTTTGAATCGCTGATATCCGGATCCATACCGACTTTTAGAAGATCCTCCAAAAACGCACTATTTCCAGTTGCAGTAACAGTCAAGAGATTGCAAGGAATGTTGGCCTCATCACACACTTCATTTTCTCCAACCAAATCCTCTATGCTTACATCTTTAAAATCTATTTGCCGCTAAAACTCAATTAAAAGAAAAATATCAGAAAATTCAAACTGAAAGTGTACTTAATAAGCTAATAACAGCTAATCATTGTCCTTTATCCTGAAAAATGTACCTTTTGGGACTTTTTGATGTAATTAATTAACTGATGTAATTTCATCACTCAACATACTCTTTTGAACATGGAAATTTACAGATGTAATTTCAGAACAATGTATTAGTAAGAATTTAAAGAGGAAGAACTGGAGAAGTACCTTGAGAAAGTTTTTCATAATTATTATACTGTCATCTTGTTTGCTTTTCATGGCCTCTTTAAGTTTGCTCTGTTTCAGCCTCAGGAGTTGGCATATTGTTTTCGAACGAAATGTGAAGCTCTGAGGCTGGTCAGAGAGAGCACTTGCTTCTCCAAATATATCACCTGTTGTCAGAGTTCCCATCACCTTTTCCCCCTCTTCAGCACTGCAATGTATTAGTTCGACATCTCCTGATACTACTACGTATATGTCATCAGGTGCCTCATTCTGCATTATCACCTCTTCCTTTGGTGGTATATATTCTGGTTTCATTTTAGTTACCTACAGCATCAAAACCAAAAAATAAAAAAAATGGGAGTTCTTAATATTATGACTGCAAATTTAAGATAATGCATATCTGTACATTCGTTAACCATGTAGGTATAACATTTTAATTCAATTATTACAAATTAGGATCATGAAGTTGATTTTTTTGGTGCCAATCAACTTAATAGATGGAAATAATCTTACAAGGGTAAGAAGGAAATCCTTAGATACACCTTTGAAGAGGTAGACATCCATTACAACAGGGACAAATAGTTGCTCAGAAATGCTCTTGCATATTGATTTAGGTAATTGATCCATTAATTGTTGCTGATTGAGGCTATCTGCTCTAAACTTAAGGCACATGTAAGCCAAAATCTGCTGCTGCAACCGAGGGGGTAACCGATTCCGGCTCACAAAATTTGAAGCTGCTTGTATGCTATTTCGCTGTAAATTATACGAAAAATCAAATAGTGCAACATATTGTCCTAATTATTATAATCATATCTTCTAATTCCAATATTAACATCTAATGTATGAGTGGATGAACAACAAATAATGATATAATTAGCTTTCATCTGCATTCTGAAGTATAATAATTAGATTTGTGCTGATATTTAAATTCCTGCTACTTTGGTTCTTTGTTTGGCCTAGTTCTCCATAGACAGCTGTTATAGCATACCTGTTTGCCCTTTGCTTGCCAACCCTTGTTTAATACATCAAATACTCAATTTTAAGAATCAATTACTTAATTTAGTAACATTAAATCATATAGAGTGATTTTGTAACAGAAAAATCGAGAAATTCAGCATTTTTTATTTCTTTCACTTACAAATTCCATGGTGCGCCGGGTCCCCTCAACAACTAAATTGGTCATGTTACCAATCAAATATGCAGTAAGACTCAAATTGAAGAGCATATAAAATATATTAAATATCATTTCTCGTGTATTCTCTGCATGCATATCTCCATATCCAACGGTTGTCATTGTAGTGATAGACCAATAGATGGATGCGATATAGCGGATCCATAGGCTTGCTTCTTGAAAGTTTGGTATGACAGCACCTATCCAAGTTTTATTCTGGTGTGGATAGCTCTCAGCAAGTAAATAGTAAGAGCACCCCGCACAATGCACTAGAAAAAGAGTTACCTACAAATGCAAAGAAAAATTCAATAGTTACAAAAACGTTACAACAAAAAACAACATGAAAGAATTAAGAATACCAATAATTTCTATGTCTCGATCATTATTTCGGTTTAAGAAAGATTGAAAGGTCCCAATAACTACTGCTCCATGCAAATAAGAAATGCACAAAAAGTTGAGAGGAAAAAAGGGACGAGCATTCTAATGTCACAAGTTTTAATGAACATTTGAGAATTCATTTAATAGTAGATCAAATGTTCATAAATGAACAAATCTAGTGTATTATAATAGATTAATTTTAATTGTTCATTTGTTGATATCTTGATCTAGTTTATAAACTCCAAAAAATAATAAATATTTGTGTGGCATTGCAATCTTTGTAAAATAAAAGAATTACAGCAAAATGAAATGCCTCTAGAGTGCCTAAACTCTTTGCAGTGGTTATAAATTATATTATGTTATTATTTGAGAAGAAGAGTAAAAGTTCAGATAACACTTTTAGAATAAACTTTGTGTAGTTTATAGATAAATCCTCCAAAAAACTTACAAAGAGGAGTCTAGCACATCTTATCCAGAAATAGCTGAACCTGATATCTTTCTCCAGCCTATATTCCAAAAAAATTAAAAAAATTCTTTAAAAATGGACTTACATGTTAAGTCCAGTGATCACTTACAGCAACTATAGTTTATTACCTTGTGAAAAAGACCTTGACTTTTCTTAAACGCCAGAGCCTTAATACCCCCAAAACACTGTAGGAGATAGTTTCTTTTACTTGTCTGGTCATAAGGTACTCTAAACCTTGCAATGGTATTGTTGATGCCACATCCATTATGAACCATGTTGACAGGTATCTGTGATCAAGAAAGAAAATGTACACTTCAGAAATCAAAATTCAATCTGATATTGTTCATATTAATGATCATACATGACATAACATTATCTGCATCATGTCTTATATGTGTCCAACTCTGTACAAGTACCAGCATTTATTAAGATATTGATATATATACTTGTCATTTTCAAGCATAGCATAGCATAGCATATCATCCCTGATTCCCTACTGACTAAGCCAAATCCAATCTTACGTCAACCACAAATTCATGTAATTAATGTGGGACCAAATATTGCTTGGCTCACAGAATCAGACAATAAATAAACATGCAGGTCCCAGTAGAATTGTTATATTTATAACAGCAGTCTCCAGTCAAATATTAATCATGCTTGTAAATGAGAAACACGTGCATCAAGCATGGGCATCCATTTTTAGTTTATTTAATAAGAAATCATTTAGTAGCTTCCAATGAATTATCTAGCTAGTCATATTGGCTTGATAAGATACTTAAACAACTTAAAGGAGACAAGCTACCTTTGTGAATTATTATACAACAGTCTCACCTATAATTCTCTTTGAAAATAACAGATCTAATAATGTTAGAACTGATTAAGATGTTTGCTGTTCATAATTGCTACTCCTAAAGGTTGGAAAGTTGCATTTTTGTCCTTTATATTTTGTTATTTCTGCAAGCACAAATTCTCTTTGGCCTAATACATATAATAGGGGATCAAATGATCAATCCGTATACAGAGAGATCTAGAGAAAAACATATATTACCTAATAGCAATCTTCCTTTGATCTCGAACAAGTAATTGGGTCCTTGAGTCGATATACGCCACAAAAAATGTTAAAAAAATATCAATGCCGAAAAATAAATCGACTATATTGTCGGTTATGAAGAGGCCTCCTTTTGGGGCAGAATTCAGGAAAGCCACCTCAAAAGGATATACCCATGCTGAGTAGAAAACTAGTATCACCATAAATGTCTCCCAACACCTAAAATTCTTGAACAAATAGACAAAAAAACGGTTTAATAATGTAGCAAGATCTGTATTTTTTTCTAGCTTGTTATATTTCCAAGAAAAATGAAAAAAAAAATAGCCAAAGTACGTAAATTAAAGACAAATAAGTAATCATAAAAAGATTAAGCAATATGTGTTGAAATTTAAAATTAAGCAATCATTAATTGATTGTTGTCATTTTCAAAAGTTTAATTAACCAAAAGAGTTCTAATATGAGTATAATAGTTCTACTTGCTTCTTCTATTGCCCTCCCCTGGTTGTACCGTCTCCACCATCAAATGCAACCACAACCAGACCACACATACTCAGAAAAAGGATTTAACCTTAATCAAATATATTTAAATGCAAATATAAATGTTCATTAATTACTTGGAATAAATTTGAGCAAAATTGTAACCTGTATCTGGAGCTCATTGGTGAAATGACCAGCTTTGAGCAGGTCAAATCAGACTGTCTTGAGACTCCAAGAGGAGGAAGCATCATTTTTGAGAGATTTCTTAGATTGAAAGAATTTGAGTTCTCCTTTTCATATGAGCTTTTACTTGTTGTGCTTGTTTCTTTGCTATAGGTACTACTACTACTATTACTAGCTCCACTGTGTGCCCCATAGCTACTGCTGTTGCTGCTGCTCTTGAAGCTGATCATTTTCAAGATACTTTCTTTTGCTCTATTATTAGATTCTTTTTTCTGTGTGTGGGCGTGAGTGAGTGGGTGGGGTGGGGCGAGAGAGAGAGAGAGAGAAGAGGAGAAGGAGAATTGGTTTGTAAGAGAAGGAAGGAGAGAGCATGAGAAATAATGGAGCAAGGACTATGGAGTAAGGAGAGTATCTGCAATCATAAATCGAGTTGGGCCCAGTTTGATTTTGAAGTGACCCTAGTGGCCGAGTCGAACTTTTCTATGGAACTACTTCCTCTCCTCCATTGTTACTGGAAATGGAGATATCCAGCTCATTTTGAAACTTCTAGTCAGGACTCAGGAAAATAAAATTCCAAATAAGGGAAAAAAAGGAATTTGAAAGAAAGAAGGTATATGAACTTGGGTCGCGGGTTGTTAAGTGTGTGTCCACAAAAGGTGAGAGGAGGGGTGACATGTGACCGAATCATGTTTATTTGTTACAAAAAGTTAAATTTTGAAGAGAGAAAGAGAGATGAGTTGAATTCTTTAGTATTTAAATTTTGTAATTTTCAAATTAAAATTAATTTTTTTAATTTTGTAATTTTTTATAGTATTTCTTCATTCTCGTTTTGGTGTAAAACTCTCAATAACGATTTATTACTTAATTTGTTTTGGTGTAAAACTCTCAATAACGATTTATTACTTAATTTATATTTAATTTTACCATTAAACACTAATAGTATGCATTGTCAGGTTATGACTCAAATAGGTACTCAAGGGGAAGAACAAGTGGATCTGGCTCAAGAAGGTTTAACCTCTATTCTTGAATTAAAATTCCTTGATGATTAGCTTGATGAGTAGTTTGCTGGAGTTTTTGTGTTTGTCTTTTATGGTAGTTCTAGTTATCTTTTGTTGTTTATTGCATGTTGATGTAAAAGCTTAAATGGCTCTATCTTGTCTCAGTCTTTGTGGCTTTTTGGTTCTATTTAGTTGATACTGATATGTTATTGGTACATTACATTCTAGTTATCTTGTAAATGTTTTTTACTCCAGTTGTTTGGAGTTAGAAGCTGAACTATCTCTTAATTTCTAATAAAATCGGTGGAAATCCAATTTTTCAAAAAAAAAAAAAAAAAAAAAAAACACTAACATATAGAGAGATAAGATCTTTATACTGCTCTTATTTCTCTTCATTTCTCTCATTTTCCTTCTTCAGCACAGTCTGAGATTCAATAACTGTATTTTAATTGTTTCCTGATAAATATTCATAAGAGAAATACCAAATAAGAAATTAGAGTGAGGTCTGTGGGGGCTATATGGTAATATATGCATATTACATAATAGTTTGCTCGGCCATTTTTACTAATACTCCAAAAGAAAAGGTTAATTTTAAAAATAACTCAGCATTCTATTTTTTTTCAAAAATGACCTAACCGCCTGGCCCACAGGTGGTCTCCTAGGAACCAAACCGCCCCTCCCACGGGTGGTCTCTTTTTATTATTATTATTATTTTAGAGATCTGAGTATTTTGATTTAAATAATTTTGTGAAGAAAAATTTTTCTTGTTTATATAGTGTATGCCAAAAAAATAAGACATTTGATAAATTTATGAAGTGATGTTGTAACTCTTTATAATTTTAATTTTATTTGTCAGTTAGATATCACAAGTCTAAATATAACACTAATGAAAGACTTGGCCTTTATTCAAAAAATTTCAAGCTCTGACAGTTTGTTGATCTTTTTCTCTTTTTTCGGTTTTTATAATATGTGTATAATATATACATATACATATACATATACACATACACACATACACACATACATATATACATATATAGATACATACATATATAAATTTGATTTAAATTATCTTATAGATAAATATAGTATTTAACTATTTTTCTCTATAAATTTGATTTAAATTATCGCTCCTCCTTATTAAGGAGCTTAATGATTTCTACTACATAATTTGCTCCCGTTGCTGTACACGGACATGATTACTAGTATATATAGAGATAGGCTAATTTTACATTTTGTTCTCCATATTAATATGTGCTTGGAAATCAAATTTTACATTTTTTTTAATTTTTTTACTATTTATTAGGCCACTTTGAAAATCGCTAATCCAACGGTTTTACTGTTTTGTTAAGCCACCGTTGGATCAGTAATTTTCCAAGTGGCTTAATAAATAGTAAAAAAATTCAGAAAAATGTAAAATTTGGTCTTCAAGCACATATTAATATGGAGAACAAGATGAACAGTTTAGATCAACTTTTTGAATTTTGAAATTTCAAATTTGGACCGTATGTATTTCGACCCATATGCTACCAAAAACACATTAGCCTATCTCTATTATATATATAATATACATATATATACATGTATTATATTATGAGGAGGGATCAAGTTACAACAATTTTTGAGTTACAACAAGTTACAACAAGCATTATCTACATTTTTGATGTCCAAATCATTGATCCAAACTGTTAGATGTGATCTCTACAATAAAATGTGCTTAGGGACCAAATTTTACATTTTTTGAAATTTTTTTACTATTTATTAAGATGGGTACAAAATTCAATGGTACGAATTTTACTAGTTTTTGTACCCATCTTAATAAATAGTAAAAAAATTCCAAAATATGTAAAATTTGGTCCCTAGGCACATTTTATTGTAGAGATCACATCTAACAGGTTGGATCGGTGATTTGGACATAAAAAATGTAGATAATGCTTGTTGTAACTCAAAAATTATTGTAACTTGATCCCTCCTCTTATATTATATATACTAATATACATATATATATATACACACACACATGTAGAGTAAGGCTACGCTACTTCGCGAATTAAACGGGGTGTTTTAATTCACGCTCATATCTCTATTTTCGAAGTCCAAATAGCCGATCCAAACTGTTAGATGTTTAATCTATATTAAAATGTGCTTGGAGACCAAATTTTACATTTTTTTTGAATTTTTTTACTATTTATTAAGATGGTTTGAAAATCATTGTTTTTTAATGCCTTTCGTCGTACGAAAAATTAAACTGAGTTTTTGAGGTACTAAATGACGTTTTTTTGAAATTTTGATGCTTCCGATACGATGTTTTTTTGAAATTCTGATGCTTCCGATACGACGATGGTTTGAAAATCGTTGTTTTTTTTAAATTTGAGTTTGAACATATTTTAGTAGCTCTAAACTACTGTTTTAGTACTATAAAGAGTTACGACATCACTTCATAAATTTATCAAATGTCTTATTTTTTGGCATACACTCTAAACAAGAAAAAATTTTCTTCACAAAATTATTTAAATCAAAATACTTAGATCTCTAAAAAAAAGAAAAAAAAAAAGAGACCGCCCGTGGGAGAGGCGGTTTGGTCCCTAGGAGATTGCCCGGGGGGGGGGGGGGGGCAGTTTGGTTTCCTAAGAGACCGCCCGTGGACTAGGCGGTTAGGTCATTTTTGAAAAAAAAAATAGAATGTGGGGTTATTTTTAAAACTAACCTTTTCTTTTGGGGTATTAGTAAAAATGGCCGTAGTTTGTGATAGGCCTAAAATATATATATATTCGATTTGATTTTTATCACGAAATAACACCAAATATTTTGTATTTTGAATATAAAGTGAATAGATTACACCTAGGATCAAGTTATTGCGTTTGCTTGGTTTTAACTTACAAGAAATGAAGAAAAATAAAGAAAAACTGAAGAAAAATGCCCACTGCGAACACACAGTTTGGAATATGGCCAAAATAACTACTTAGATGGATTTTTGGACACGCGCCAATTTTAAAAAGATATAATAAGCTATACATCAAAATCCGTGCGGATGCACGGATCTCGATGCAGCCGCACAGGAAAAGTCCGAGCCTAGTGCGGATGGTACTGTAGCAGTGCGGATTGTGAGGATGCAGTGCGGATGGTACTGTAGCAATGCGGATTGCAGTGCGGACGCACTGTAGCAGTCAGCCAAAAATAGAGTCTGAACTTAAAATGGTCATAACTTTTGACTCGTAACTCCGATTAAGGCTTATAACCACTTTTTGAAAAGCTAGCGAGAAGATCTACAACATGAGAAACTAAAAACTAAATTTTTTCTCAGTGCGGATCAGCCCACCCGCAATGGGGCCCGGAGAACCCGCACTGGACCCGTAGAAAGTCGAAATTGCACGTTTTTGACAATTTTTCTATTTTTGGTGCATCATGGACGCATTTTGACAGCCACATGTGGACAAGACAATCATGAAAAACAATCCAAATATAACACCCACTAACTCCACTTCCTAGGCTCTTAATTGGACATGATCATTGGCTATAAAAGGGGGGATCTCATCTCATCTCATCGGATCTCTTCCCATTCAACATCCCTTACAATCTCATTCTCTCTCCACACAATACTTAGCGATAAATTCTGAAGTAAGGAAAGCTTTCAAGCAAGGAGAAGAAGGGTTTCCTGAGTAAGATTCGGCAAGATTGAGGGCTTTGATCAAATAAAGGGTGTAATCATTTCTTTATTTCATTTCTTCTTACTTTTGCCAATTTTTGTAATGAATCTCTCAATGAGGGAGTAGTTCTCTCTCTAGGGGTTTAGGTCAATGTATGAACTTGTTTAATTTTATTTTATTCGGTTATTTATTTTTATTATGATTGTTTTATGGGATTTGATTGTTAATTTCTGTGATTTAATCATTTGTATTAATTACATAGTTAGTACTTGAATTGTAGTATCCCGTTTTGGATTCTAAAGAACCAAAAATTGACTGTGATCAATAGGATAGTACCAAATTATGAATGCAAATACCCTAGGTTTAGATTAAGATTGTAACCAATTTAATCTAAGCCGGAACTATAGAAATTAAGGTTAGGGACTTGGTAAAGAACCTAACCGTGAAGTCAAACCCTAATTAGGACATCTCAATTCGAATCGGGTATTGGTATGATGGACTTAGTTGCGAAGTACCAATATTTGAGGAGAGGAGAGACTAACAAGAGCTTATAGGTCTAGGTAGCTAGGGTGGGGGACTTCATTGAGAAGTTCGAGTTACCTAGGCATGTTATTAATTTACGAAAGTAACCCTTAATAACATATTAGGTTAGAAACCTAGTCAAATCATACATGAATTCAAACAAATACCGAATTAATAGAGTTAGCAAGGAATTGTAGACCAAAGACCCCTAGATCTCTAAATCTTGAAAGCAAACCAATTCCCTTCTTTTACTTTTATTTACAATTATTGTTTCAAACTCCTTTCTTTTGGGTATTGAACCCAACCTTAGGAATTGTTAGAACAAACCTCCCAATTTACTTTTATTGCACTTTACTTTATTTTATTTTTTGAAATTTATTACTAAAGTCTGAACTAAGTTTTTATCGTACTCCCTGTGGATCGATACCTAAAATACTACTTTGATAGAATTGTGCACTTGCAATTTAACTCAAACGCGTATTAAAGGTTTAAAAGGTACATCTTATTGTACTAAAACTTTGTGCATACGCTTTTGCGCGCATGAGTTTGCTCTATGGACTTGTACCTTATTTTTTATAGTTCACATAACTAATTTAAATCATTTAATAGGAGAGAATTAACTTTTGGTCTAGTGATAAAAACAATGCTTTGTGTGTGAAAAATTACAAGTTTGAAATCTAAAAATAACAATTCTTTTAGAACATTAAATGATTGAGTGGCTTGACAATCTTTACTCAAAAAAAAAAAAATGTTCAAAAGGATCTTCATATGAAACTGTACTTACCGACCAAATTTTACATTTTTTAGATTTTTTTTTTACTATTTTTTAGATAGTTGAAAAATTACTTGATTTGAAAATTCTAGAACATCCAAAAACAATTGTTTTCTACCAATTAAAAAAAACAGTTAAAGTTTAAAAATAAATAAATAGAAATAGTTATTGTTTTATAGTACATTTTCATATGAAAATTTTGTTAAACAATTTGAATTGACTATTTAAAATTTTAAAATAAATAGAAATATAGATCCAAAAATACGCATATAAGCATATTACCAATAGTCTGAATTTTTTATTAATAATATTAAAATAAATTAAATTATAAAAGATAACATCAGTTTCGGAAAAATTCTAAATATAATATTTCTACTGAATAATTCGATGAAATTATAATTTAATTTAACTTCAGCTGCAATTAATTCAATTCGTTCAATCTATTCGTAACTTTTCAATATTTTTATGAATAAAAACAAAAAATCATGATGGCGTTTATATTAAGATATATTTTCCTATTAAAATATTGATTCAGTTCGTTCAAACCGAAACCGTAACATTTGATAATATTTTAATATATAAAAAACAAAAAGAATATTCTAATATTTTTATAAAGTGTGAATGTTGATTCTATTGGATATTAATCCAGCGAACTCGTAAAACATTCTACTGGATCATTAAAAAAATAACAGAAAATGTTAATTTCTGAAAATTTCAAAAAATTAGTGTTATTTTTTAATTTAATTTATTTTAATATTATGAATAAATTTTCGGACCAGTAGTCTCACTCAAGAAATTATTCAATTACAAAATATTGAGGCGTCACTTTTCGTACATCCTATCATTGTAGACTTGTTAGGCAATATCAGTTGAGACCTTCCTCCACTCGTGCCAAACATTTTTTGTCTTACAAATGTGCCAGAAACTATAATTGTTCCGTGCAAATAATAGGTTTACAGTAGCATACCAGATCCCACACATGTTGAAATTCATTCAATTTCCAACCACAGAAAAATAAAGACAAACGAGACAGAAAATAAAAGAAAAAAAGGAAAAGTTAATTAGATCCCGTAATAGTTCCCTCCTTGGCGCCCCTTCCTCTTCCTAAGTTGCACAATAGAAATGCTTAACATGCATTCAGCCTGCTGCCATTCAGTCAAAATGTGTACGTAGCACATGGTGCAAGTGCCACACTGTACCAATGCAGTAAAAATATAATGGCAATCAAGTTAGAATTTAACTTAACTAGTAGAGATGTAAGTGATTTAAGAGTTAATTAACTAGTAACAGAGGAATGAATAGTTCTACGTACGCTTCCGAAAACATTTTCGTGGAGAACTAAACCGGGAGGTTTTTATGGAATTAGAAGGGGGTTGATATGCTCCTCAAAGAATATATAGTAATCAGTGGAATTAATCTGAATTTTTAAACATGTTTAATTCTCAATTAGCTTAAGTACATCTAAGAACAAACAGCGTTACTTATCATTTCGTACAAAACTAACCATCCCAATTAGATATATATATATTACTGCTTGAAGCTTTTTTTGGTTATGTCATCATGAAAACTCATTTTATGGTGGTTATAAACTGAAAACTTCTTTTCTTTCGCTGTATATGTCAGAATTATGTTAATGCTCTTTGTACATGTGTTAAACTTGACATTTATACTTTCTCAGCTAAAGCACCAATGAAGGCCATACTATGTATTTATACTTATGTTTATTTTGATTTATGCCATAAAAATCACAAGATTCTAAACAACATGTTTAGGTAAATTAAGTGATTAATGTATTCTAAGACTGCACAACCACGCTATATATAATAATCAGTAAATTCCGTACTATATGCTAAAATAAATCATGATCTATATATGCAATTAATAGAACTATATAATAGGCGGATACATAAATTTTTACAATGAGAGTCAAATATTTAGTAAATGTGAATTAATTATTAGGATTTGGCTACGATGCTATGGGTTGCATAGAGGGCTACGGTGCTACAGCTCAATATTTGAGTTTTCAAAATCCTAACAGTCGATCGGAACCGTTCACCTTGTTCTCCATATTAATATGTGTTTGGAGACAAAATTTTACATTTTTTGGAAATTATTTACTATTTTTTTAGATTTATATTTTAATGGAAACAATTAAAAGATATGCCAAAATTAATAAGCTAAAATCGTTATTTTTTAGATAAATCTGGACCATAAAAAACAGTGATATTCAATAAATCTAAAAAAATAGTAAAAAATTTCAAAAAAATGTAAAATTTGGTCTCCAAAACATTAATATAGAGAACAAGATGAACGGTTCGAATCGACCGTTAAAATTTTAAAAATTCAAATATTGAACTATAACACTGTAATCCTCTATGTAACCCATAGCACTGTAGCCAAATCCTAATCATTAATGAGTAGGGATATGGACATATGGTACTATACATAGCGCTCATTGATCCATACTTTTGGATCAATATCTCTATAATTTTTTATCTAAGTAGGGACCAACGTGGACTATGCATATAACCTCATTCATTATTAATTTATTAACACACACACATTTATCACTGTGCAAGTACAAGTGTTAAAGTGTCACATTTCAGCAATAAAACACGTACGGGTCAAATTATGAGCAAAGTTAGAGTCTAATGTGCTCATCAACAGAATTGATGAGTACAGCTTCAAAGTTTATATTAGATTAGTTTTAAATGATAAACTTAAACTATTTAAATCAATCTTTATGAGTGATATATATCCATACAAAACGTTTAAAATTTTGAATTCATTTAATACAAGATCAAGAGTTAAAAAAATAATGAAAAATAAATACATAAAACACCTAAAAGATTTATTATTTTTGACAGAATTAGAACTTTGCTGCTCTAAACTTATAAAAATTCGATAGATTTTTAGTGAGCACATCATAACTTTGTTCTTAAATTAGAGCTTATATGACAAAGTTCCGAATTTTATCAAAAAGTTGAAAACCGACGCCTCAGGCACGTACACTGCATGCCTGCTCGCTCCTTTACTTCTTTAGCCTCATAAGGCTATAAAGCGCACATGGAATGAGCCAGGAGAACCCCTATATGTCCGGATCCCCTAAAGTAACTCAACTTTAGGTCGAGATCGTTCAATTTAAATTCGTCATTCAAAATCATCTCGGAATTCAAATTTATTACTCGAAGTATGTGCACTCCACTTTGGATAAATTGTCACGAATTCGAATCAGATAATCCCGATCTAAAATCCAAAAATTAAGTTACTTCACTAAATCTGAATTTTATATTATATCTATAGAAGGGCATGGTGCGCGTAAACCCAGCGGAATTAATGGTTGATTTTATAGAGAGGCATGGCCGGTGAGTCCTCTGACAGTGGACCCATCTCATATTTAATTTAGAGTGAAGATTAGAGTGTTAAGTGTCGGAGCTGCACTTGTTAGACATATAACACTTAAAAATGGTCTATTAGTCTGATTTAGCAGAATAACAGTATCGAATAGTATACATGTATCATATTTTGTGGTTTTGAATCGTTAAGTCCGATTAATCGGCTTATAGTTTGTGTAAAATTTTAAAAATTAAGCCTTTATATATTTTATGACAAGGGACAACTAAAACTTGTCATGATATTGGCCTTGACGTAAAATTACAAATGTGCAATTGTTTTTTGATATTTGTTTAGTTTTATTATTATAGTATAACTAGGTTTTTAACATTTCAGAATATTTTGCAAATATTGATTTTCCTTTGATATTTCAATTGTGTGCATGTGTACGTATATAATATTTCTTGATGGAACTTTTTAAAAACAAGGAAGTTTGTTTTTATAATTTTCCATGTTGTTAACAGACCTATGGGGGTGGCTTGAGAAGATAAATATTTTCAATACATTTGAATTAAAATTTTACTTTATTTCTACTCCTAACAAGATAAATTGATAAAGAGAATAACAGTTTCATTGATTCATTTTTTGTTTGATTGGATGCCTTATAATAAAGCTAAGGTTCTCTTTATATAGGCTAGGACCTTCTCTACTTTTTAGTGAATCGAAATCTCAATAATTGAGTTCAAAAACTCGTGAGATATTTTTTTTGTATTAATTGTAAATTGTTATCTTATTAATTAACACAGCAGATATAAGTAATTATATATCTTCTAATTATTCTTCAGAGATTCCAACAAATCTTCAAGTTTTAACTTGACATTACATATAACGCACCCTTAATGTACTGAGGTCTCATCCAAACATACCATAGAAAGGTAAAAATTCATTTAATTAAAAAAATTTGAATGATAAAAATTTAGTGATTTTCGACCTATCTTTTTTAGATAGTAAAAAATATTTTATAAATATAAAATTTGATCTCCAAATATATTATCATATAAATATCATATTTAACACTTCATGTCAACTATTTAAATTAAAAAAAAGTTATACCACAAATCGATGCGTAATAATATTATCATATCCTCACTCTTAGTTTAAAATTGTCAAATTAAAATTCATTGAAAAGCACATCATACATGATGAATCTGTATTATATTTTTTGCATTAATGTATCATTTGACTTAATTTCTGAACTATACAATTAGAATTCAAGCCAATCCAACCGACACGTTGACATCTATAATGTACGGAGTACTTTAATATCAGTGAAGACCTCAATTCAGTGGTCCAGATCTTAACTCTAAGGTCCTGTTCGGCTACATTACTGTTCCCGTGAATTTTTTTTTTTTTTTCCACGAGACAATACTTTTCAGTTCAATTTCTGTATCCATGTCCATTCCAAATTAAAGGCCAAACAGGCCCTAAAATCTTAGTTAATGCAGAGAATACGAACTCATACATAACTCCCTACATTCCGTCACCTACAATTAACGATCATCCATAGCGGAAAATAAGAAGTTTGTAGATGGAAATTACCAGAACATATTATTGTTGCAGAAAGGGGAAAAAGTGATCAAACAAATTGAGGTGGCGCTCTGTTTCGTCATCTGAAGAGATAGGCGTAGAAGAGTCTTCACTGACAAGGACAAACCGATGGCCCTGCTGGTTATAGCAATTAAACAGGAGATTTCCATGTGATTCAACATTAGACAGAGGAGCACTACAAATGTGTATCTTTAATCTCTTTTCTTTTTCTTTCTTTTTTCTATTTATTTTATTTTATTTTTGTAACAAACTGACACTTTTTGTGTCTTTATCAATCAATGGAATCTGACGGATTGACCTCCATATTTCTTTTTCTTTAAAAAAAATTTACGATCATCTGTTTTTTTTTTTGAAAACTTGGTAGCGACTATTTACGATCATCTGTAATCGTTCTACAATAATCGTACAACTGCTTTGCATGCAGCGCGCGGTCCAGCAATGCATGTGAACTTTATATCTTGTTTTTTCTGATAGCGATCCGCCAATTGAATCATCTCTAAAGCTTCGATTTCTTATTAAATTATGCCAAACACTTAAATAGATATTAGAGACACGTGCACACAACATAAGCCCCAAGATTTTAGTATCAGAACATTAATTACAAAGATTTACCAACTTCACTTTTATTATTTTAGAAATTATACATAATATGTGGGGCACATTACACCATGAAATGAAGTCTCTTCCTATAAAAACACGTATTTAATTGTGGGGTAACCATTAAGAGCAAAATATGAATTCCTAACAACTGTGCTGCTAATTAATTGCTCCCTAATTTAGATTGCCGTCTAAAATTAGTATCCGCCACATAAGAACACTATAATGTTAGCATCAAAGTCCACCTCTATTAATAAATCATTTAAAGTGAAACCAGAATGTTCTTAAGCTCATTAAATTATTTGGTGAGCCTAATTTCAAAAGGACCAAAACCGATTGGATTAGTATTAAATGACAAATTAAAATTGTTAAAACTAAATACTTCATGAGTAATGCACATATATCAAAAGTTTAAATAGTGTTTATTGCGTCATAGCGGAACAGTCGAAAAATAATGCTATTGCCATATTATGCCGCTATTGCGTGCTATGGCACTATCATATTATGCATGCCTCTATAGTGTGCTATGGTGCCGATAGCGCCATAGCTTTTATGATCCGAAAATGCTATACCAACACTATAGCGCTGCTATTTAGAATCCTGATATGTATACAAAAAAATTATAATTTTAAATTAATGTAGCATCAAGTCAAGTGTAAAAAATAGTTTATAAATTAATTTAATGCTTTCATTTTTCATCATTGTTCGACCGTTTGATGTTATATTGAATTAATTCGAAAATTTATAAATCTTGTATGTTTCACTAGTGAAATAGATAGCTTTCAACAATTTAAATTTATCGTTTGAAATCATTTTAATAGATTTTGGAGTTTAGCTCTCTAAAATACTTGGTGAGCTTAAAAACACCTTAATTCTGCTCAATTATAACATTAAATGTTATTTATGTATAACTCTTGACCTATTAATTAATAGCTATGATTCCCTAATACTCCTATGTAATATTTAGTGGCTTTATATATTGGCTTAAAATAATCTTTCATGTTAAACTTTAATTATTCTCCACTTATAATTCAAATTCAACTTTTTTTCGAAAAATATCATTTCCTACATTAATCCAAATACTACAGACTTGTTCACCAATGCATTTAAGATTTAACTACCCCAACCTTTATTGAATGGAGAGGTGAAATTCTACATTAATTTGATGGATCTTTCAAAGTGTGAAAGGAAAAATGGATAATATTTTATAATAATTATGGCACCCATGTGGTAGCTTCTGGTGGGTCGGTTGTGAGTGGTCAAATATCATTCCTTCCTCCCCCATCTTTCTCATTATGTAAACTTTTGACCTATAAAGATCCTAATTACCATAATAAGCCAAGGAATGTTAGTGTTATAGAGTCTTGCACAACTTTAATGATATAAATGTTATTTTATTTCCTTAAGAATATATATATACAAGTGCAACAACTCTCTAATCTGTGCAGATAATGGAGGGGGAGAAAGACCTTACTGAGACCTGTCAAGATTTTTTTCTTTTGGATAGAGAGAGAAGCAGGCAAGAGGCCTCTTGGCAGCCACTGCCAAATTAAAAAAAATAAAAAAAATAAAGAAACAGGGGCAAGATCCTTGAAATGAATCGAAAATCCATTTGGTGCTTTTAATTATTAGAATTTTTTTAAAAATATCTTTGTTTTCAAAGTTCAAATTGTCAATCTAAACTGTTAAACATAATATCCATATAAAAATGTACCTGAAGACTAAATTTTACATGCTTTTAGATTTTTTTACTTTTTTTTTAGATTGGTAGAAATCTAATGGTCTAGAATCTTTAGATTAATAATTATTTTTAACTATCTAAAAAAATAGTAAAAAAAATCTAAAAATATAAATTTACGGACATATTTTCATATAGAAATTATATTGAATGATTCAGATGAATTGTTTGAAATTTAAAAATAAAAATATTAATCTATAGTACAAACTAATATACGCTTACTAAAATCATATTTGTGCCACAAGTTAGAATCTTAATTAGTTTGATGTCAAGGTCATGAGACATGAATATAATTATTTACTCTCGTCTACCTAGGGGTGCAAACGGGTTGGATATTATTCGATTGTATCCGACTCCGTATCCAAAAATTTAATACGGATATCTGATATTTGATATTCGAATATCCATGTGGATACAGATATGGATATATATGGTTTTGAATTTTAATTATCCGTATCCGAATAGTAGATATATATTATATAATTTAATTTGAATTATGAAAAAAATCATGTTATTCACTATTATAAAAAGCGGATATCCGTATCTGTATCCATCTAATATCCAATCCGTATCCGTATCCGTATCCGGAAAATAAAAACAGATACGAATAGTGGTTTTACCACTATCCGATCCGTTTTCACCCCTACGTCTACCCGAGTCTTATTAGCACCAACCCTCCAAAGATCAAAGGTCATGTTCGGCAACGAAGATTAGAGTGTTGCAGCTTAAGAGTTTAAGCTGTGCTAAGGAGGAGATGTTCGGCTAACAAAGGCTTAGAGTAATGAAGCTTAAGTGTATAAAGATGCTAAAAAAAGGCTCTAAGGAGGCACTTTTTCTTAAGCCTATGTTTTTTTTGGCTTAAGAATTTGCTCTAAGGAAGCTTAAGAAAGGTGTTATAAACTTGTCTAAGGAATTGTTATTCAGCTAGCTTAAGCAACTAAGAAAGCTAAAGCCACTCTAAGAAGGCTAAAGCCTTGTTGCCGAACATGACCAAAGTGATTTGAGGCCATTCATGGATTTGGAACTTAATTTGTATTTTTTTTTCTTACTTATTTTGTGAAGAATGGAATTGAACTCTGATCGATTACGAATATGTATTTTGTTTCCGCACGGTTCATGAATTCTATGTATAATTCGAGATAGAACTTTAAATGAGGCAATTGATGACAATAATGTAAAATATTATCAGCAAAAAAAAGTGTAAAATATGCGGGTTAGATGTATCAATTACAGCAGAATATACGGCGTTTAGATAAAACATTTATTTTTGACAGGTTATTCGTAATATATAAACATGTACTTAATTATAAGAGTACAAGATAATTATAAATATTAATCGACTTGCTTGGAATTAAAAATAATAGCATGGATTATCACTATTAAAAAAAACAATAAATGCACTAAACATGTGAAATGCAGTCACACAATTTATGCCAATAGCTAACAATGAATAGTGAATGCTATGTAGATTTCCCATGAAGCATTCGTGATCAAAATATATCCTTTTTTATGAGAGCTGCTTGAATTCATTTTATATCTACCAAATGTGTAATAATTCTAAGATGTTATGGTTGATTCGTTACTCTTTATTATACAAAAATATATTAAAAGAAATAAATTAGACATTTTCTATGTTATATTTAAAAAAATCATCATATGAGACATTGGCGTAAATCAATTTAAAAGTATTGTGATTTATTATAAAAAAAATATTAAAACAATTTGTTTATATTTTTTAATTATTTAATAAACTGTTTGCAGTTTGTAAGATTAGTCTGAATGTAACAAATCCAAACTATTTCATAATCTCATTATTTTTAAAATGAGTTTTGTTAAGTTATTTATTAACTTGTTTTGGTAAAACTTAAAAATCTAATAAACCATTTGCATCAAACTATTAATTATTTTTTAAGAAAATTAAAGAAAAGCCACATATCGAAAATGAGTATTATAGTAATGAAAAAGAATACAAATAAATATAATATGAAATTATAACAAGAATACAAAATATTTTTATCCACTATAGTCGTATCTATAATAATATGATGGTGCTCTTCAGATATTTTTATAAATCTTCTTGAAAACACGCGATACATCCTACATTATAGCTATTTTATTAAGTTAGCTAATTTTAGTTAAAATTAGAGATGAGGTTCGTGTTGTTTCAGCAAAATGAATTAACTTTTTTTTATTTACTTGTAATTTATTAAGTTATAAATTTCATATTCTTTTATCATTTTTTATTAATTTTTTCAAATATTGCATTGTTTTTCCCTGAACAAATTACGTTAAATTTATGACCAATTTATATTTTGAATAATAAGATGTCTACATAGTCGTTTTAAAATTTACTTTACTTCTTTTTGAAAGTTTAAAAACTTTATTAAAAGACGGATTTGCATGCTGTAACTCGATCTTAATATTTAAACATTATGTATAAAGAGCGGCCATTTTTATTAATATCCTTAAAAAAAACTTAATTTTAAAAATAACCTTACATTTAATTTTTTATTAAAAATGTCCCAACCGCCAGGCCCACGGGTGGCCCAAAACAAAAGCGGACTGCCCGTGGCTGGGGCGCTCCATACCAACTAGCAAAGCACCCGTGGCTGGGGCGCCCCATGGTCTTTTTTTTTTTTTTTTTTTTTTAGAGATTTTAGTATTTAGATTTGAATAATTTTGTGAAAAAAGAGTTTTTTTTTATTTAGAGTGTATGCCAAAAAAATAAAATATTTGATATATTTACGAAGTGATGTCGTAAATTTTTATAACTTTGATTTTTTTTTTTGTGAACTTTGATTTTATTTATCAGTTGGATATCACAAGTCTAAATATAACACTAATAAAGGCTTGGCCTTTATTATGGTTTTTATAATATATGTATAATATACACATATACACATACACACATATACACATATACACATATATACATATACATATGGAGCGCTCTAGTCACGGGTGGTCCGCTTGTGTTTTGGGCCGCCCGTGGGCCTGGCGGTTGGGACATTTTTAATAAAAAAATAAATGTAAAGTTATTTTTAAAATTAAGTTTTTTTTAAGGATATTAATAAAAATGGCCGTATAAAGAGTTATGGTTTCACGAAATTTGAAAACTTGAATTATTAATTTATACAATAATTAAAAAAAAACATGAAAATAGAAAACTATGACAAAGAAGAAATGTAGAAAGGAAAAGTTGTTGTATGGTTGTGACAATGTGGTGCTCCACAAACATGAATTTCATACCAGGATCGATGATTTCTAAATTCACAATTTCTCTCGTCTGCTTGATAAACATTGATTTAATTCCACATGGCACTCTTTCAGGGTTATGGGACTTTAATTCCTGTCATTTAATGCACATTAGACTTTCTAGAATAACAATGAGAGATGTTCTATGTTGGCTTGTAGGTCAAATTATACAATTTTCTGTTCTCTTCAGTTTTTCTAAATATCCAATGTATATCTAAATGGCTACTCTTTGATATGTACCAGCCTGCATGGACATCATTATCATGGCACTGAAAATTGGTACAGTGTTGTAATACCGAGTTCGGTATTTAGTGTCAGATTTGAATACAAAAATGACTTAAATTGAATATTGGCAGAGTTTCATGGTTGTGAGCTCTTGAATTCAGTTTCATATTTAAATAGAAAAGGTAGGTTAATATGTTATATTAAAAAACTTACCGTGGTACAGGTTTTACCAGTTCCAGTATAACCATATGCAAATGTGCAAACTTTATACCCATCAAGTGCAGATCGTATCACCGGTTCAATTTCAGAAAACACTTTCTCTGAAATAATACAAAATTAAAGCTTCATCATTAATTAATAAAATTGCAAAAAAAAAAAATTGGGATTACAAAATCAATACCTTGAGTTGAGCTCAGGGGACAAACTTTGTCAAAATTGTACGTTTTGCACTTCGTCAGCAATTCTCAACAATACATTACTGGAATCCAAATAAGAAAATTGATTTTTGAAATTCAAAAAATCTTTGAGGGGAAAAAAAATGGTCTTCTGGAGCAGAACACCCTAATATTCCCTGGAAAAGTATACCATTTAGTACATTTTAGAACAAAAAAGCTACCTATAATTTTGCATAAATCTATGAGTTAATTATTACCTTTCAAAGATAAGTATTCATTTAATGCACTCTCCTGTGTACCATGAGGCCATTTAGTGAAGAAAGCTCATCTACAACAGAATATAAAATATAAGTTCATATACTTGAAGTTTGAATTCGTACCTTATGAATATTAGAGCTAATTTGGACCTATCTTTTGTGCTGATTGCATATCAGTGACTACCAGCATGGCAGCATATGTCGATTCTTGATACAATATCGTACGGTTTGGAAACCTAATTTTTACCACACGTGAACTTCCATGGAGGGCATCATGTGCACGGTTTGGAAACCCAGCCGATTCTGAGTCGGTATTGGTTGGGTCCAATCCGAGTTTCATCCGAATCTCGTGCCCATGCAGTTTTTTCATCAGAACTCGGTTGAACAGTGTTTAACTCGAATAAATTATTCGATTTTCAGGTCAAGTCAGCCCGAGTCCTTCGGTTATTTTACGTTTCCTGGAAGTTGTTAATCTGATTTCAAGTCACAAAAAAAAAAATCAAATTATGCAAACATAATTTAAGCTAGAAAAAAAACTTAACACATACCTTATCAAGATAATCCTGCACTAAGTTTATGTTGCCAATGTAATCTTGCTTTCCTATGAATAAATTATAACTTACATAAAAAAGGTGTGTTCTATTTGTAATTCTTATATTATATACTATATAATTAGTGAATTATTTGAGTATAATTTTTTGTGTACATAGTTTTCTTACAAAATTTGTTTTTTCCCAATTTTTCCTATAATTTGGTTACAAAACAAGCTTTTGCCAAAAAAATGAGTTTCCGATCCGATTCTTCCGATTTCGACCGATTCATCTGATTCCAATTCCATAATCAAGTATCCGATTCCCATTTTGATTTTGAGTTTCAGAACTATGATCATGTGACAGTATATTTAAAATTAACGCAAGAACAAATGAATTAGAAGAACAAAAAGAATATACTATTGAGCTAGAGCTTGGTGTTAGCAAAGAGATTTATCTATCATGGCATTGTCTGGGCCAGAGTTAGCATTTGCCACAGAATACAACAGTAATAAAGCAACCTGTACATTCAATCCATCACTATGCTCATAGCCCTCAGAAAGTGTATACAAAAGGAAAAGATATACATGTTAAAGTGAAAATAAAATGTTATATAATATCTGGTCATAGTTCATAGATGCTGATAAATGTGGAAAGTCCACATGACAAACATTGCTATCCAATTGAGCACAATATATTTTCTGTACAAAGCAAGCCTGCAATTGAAATTGTGAATGTCCCATTCATAGTTGTAATTTCTTTACAAGTAGAATGAAATTCTCTGAGTTCAATCTTCTAAGTCATATATTAGAGTAGCATAAAGAAAATGATAAAAAAATAGAGATTGAAAAATAAAACTTACCTTTTTATTCTTCAATCCTATTTTATTAAACTCAGAGCATGAATGTTGATGGTTTCGGGCTGAGGATCGGCCTTTTAAACACCCGGTGCTTAATTTTAATTTTGAGGCTTTGTCTGGGTTGGATCAATAATCCAGACAAGGCCCAAATATGGACCAGCCCAAATTTGCGATTGACATGCGAAATAAATGATAAAGAAAAGATGAACTTCTGGTCAATGTTCTTAAATATAATAGCAACAATTGCCAACAATATCACTCGAGCGACACATATTTTATCAATTAATTGCCATCAGCAATAAAGAATCGTTGCACATCTGTCACGGATAAATCAATTTGGTTTTGTTGTAACTTGTGCTTTGTTAGCGGGGTCAACTCAGAGATGGTTATACCAGATAAATATAATCTAATTTTTTTTCCTACGTTTTTTTTTTAAAAAAAAAAAAAAAAAAAAAAAAAAAACCTACCTTCTTTTATGAAAATTTACCATCTTTTGTTCAGTTCTTATATTGTTGGGACATCTTAAAGAATTTCATGTATATCCTTATAAAATATCGAAATTACGTACTTTTTTTTCAACTAAAATTCATAAAACCATATTCATACTTATCCATATAAAAAACATGAAAGTCTCGTTTTGATCCTTCTAAAAAATTTAAATACATATGTTCCCTTACAAGATTGAAAATATTATATTTGACTCTAGGTAATTTTGGTTTTGGTGGTTTGATTTTGGTTATCCTATTTTCGAATTTGTATCGATAGCATTAACTCAAAAGGGGATATTTTGAGTTGATAAATTCCAACCATTCAATATGTTTTAAGATTCGTGTAAATTAGATTCACACTAACATTAGAGGAATCCTAAGTTATGAAAAGAAACTGAATTAACTCTCTTTAAAATTAAACAGGTTGAGATTCATTAACTCAAAAAGATGCTCTTTTGAGTTAAAGCAGAGGATACGCATTCCCTATTTTCAATCACCACAGGTTTCAGGTTGTTCAAATTTGGAGAGGATTGGGTCAGATGTTCGGCTTTCAAACGACACCTATTGATTTTTCAAAATTACTAGGTACGGTTGAATTTGAATTCCAATCAGGTCGGAGAATCCATTAGGTTAGGCCAATAATTGTTATCTATGTTTCGACCATGCACCTAGGGCTATTAGATGAGAGCAGAGAGAGAGAGAGAGAGGGGAAGATTTTTTTTTTATTATTATTTAACATGAGGATAAAAGGTTTATAAAATTGGGGAGTTTCTGTATTTTTAAAGGATGATTATATATTTTGCAAATTTGGCGTGGAAAATTAAAAAATGTAATTTTTAAATTTAAAAGTTTTTGTATTTTGGAAGGAATAAATAATGTAATTTTAGAACTTACAAAGTTAAATATGAGAGTTTTGTGTTTTACGAGAATAAATATGAGATTATATAGGAGCTTTTATTTATAAATTTTATAAGTATACATAGAATTTCGTTTTTGATCAAATATCGGTGGCACGTCGTTGTTGTATTTTTCCTAACAGAATATCTAACCTTTCGATTTTAATGCACAAGAAGACATCAGGTTCAACAAAATTAAGAAAAGAAAAATAATGGTTATCGATCTCTTTATTTTTTGTTGAACGAAGATATCACGTTCAACAGAATATCTAACCTTTTGGTTTTAATGTGTATTGATTCTCTTCTTTTTGTTGACCAGCAGTTTGTATATTTGTGCTATTTTTAAAAATATACATATTATGAATCAATTTATACTATAATTTATGTATATATATATTTTAAGGTTCAAACTGTGGTTCCCCAACCATTAAATAGGATCTCCAAATGAAATTATTATTGCCATATCAAGTTATATATATATATATTTTTTAAAATTTGCTTACTAATTTTTATATTGGTAGAAAAATGTTACTTTTGGATGGTCCAAAAATTTCAAATCAAACAATTTTCTATCTATCTAAAGTAGCAAAAACAGTTTCTAAAAAAAAAAATTAATTCAGTATGCTTTTATCAGAAATTCATATTAAACGGTTTGTATCAGTGTTGTAAAAATCATCTGTTTAAACTTATTAATCGATCAATTAGTCGTTGGCGATGCCTAAACTCTCACATAATTTCGCAACTAATAAGCTGATGACCGCATACTGTTATTAATTACACCACTGGTTCAGATCAATTGTTTGGACTTTATAAACAAAAATATGAATCTATAACGTAAACTGCCGTATAATATACATATTACTATAAACTCACACATTTAGGAATGAGGACAGGGGACTAACGATACTTTTTTTCGGGTAGTACATTATTGTGACAAACTTTCGGGTCTAAATAATTAACCCTGTAAACCCGTGTGAACGTTTCATGATCGAACCAGCTCCTGATAAAATTTAAAAGCGTCAACTTCTTAAACAGGCTGCACAATTTTTTTTCTTTCTTTTTTTTTAAAAATTCATCCCGCTCAATCCTCTAATTTTAGCGGCTGTAGAGGATCCTTCCAAGTTGAAGAAGAAAACCTTTAATTTTTTTAAATCCATTTGAAGTCCGACTCGTTCAATAATTTTGTTTCAACTTTCAGGTCCGTTTGAATCTGGCTGGCCTATCATGTGTCGGTTCCGACCCGACCCGACCCGTAAGAAATTGACTAGGTACGATAAAAATATGAAGCTATCATACCATCTCTGAAAAGCTTCAATTTGGCCAAGGGTCTGTACCTCTAAAACCTCCTTTTTAACAAAAATCCAAATGCCTTTTGCATGAAAACCCGGCATTTGAATCCGAATTTTCAAAATACTACGGAACACACATTTTACAGGGTGTTATTAATAGCATGGAACTGTAAAGGTAACAAGCTTTGGCAGGTGTCTCATCCTTTCCAGCTTAGCCATGCAAAAGTCGCCTTAATTTTCTCTCTCTCTGTTTTTTTTTTCTCACCTGAATTTTGTCGGAAATGTTGGATGATACTGGCTTACCATGTCATAAAATCTCAATTTCAGTATTTTGAAAGTTTGAAGAATTAAAAGAAAACAGGAGAAAAAAAAAGTTTTGTGAGAGGGAAAGTTTGATGCATTGTTGCCACTAAAAAAAAAAGCCCAATTTTCGTTAAAAAACAATAAATTGAAGTAATATTCACCCTTGAGTCTTGACCATGTAATTAAAATAATTATCTTGTTTTTTTAGGGATGATTTGAAGGTGCTTCCAATCTTTATTTTACATCCACCTGATATTTTAAGAAATACTGTTCAAACTAAAAAATTAGAATTGTAGATGTATTTTTCATAATTGAGATACGGCGTGCATTAAATTTAAAAAAAAATGTAGTTGATCCTCCATAATTAAGTGTTTTTAATTCAATATTTATTTATTTTAAATTTTTTTATGAAAGGCTAAAATTGATTCAAATTTGTTATACCATATTTTATTAATGAAGAATAATTAACAATTTAAATTTTGTTAAAACCTATAACAAATTCTAAATGCCTTGATAATAAACATAAAAAAAAAAACTCTCTGCTTTCATGGTTCCCCTGCAACTAATTCTTAAAGCCTTGATAACAATTTTTTCAAAACTTAATAAAAAAAAACCTCAACTTAAAAAACAAAATACTATCCAAGTCTTTATCTAGAGAGGACTTTTTTATAAATAGAAACAAATTTAATATTTTCAACTGGACAAGCACCATTGAATTATATATATATATATAACTACACTGATCCACATAATCGGTGGAGCCATTTTATGATCTCTCCATACAACTTAATCACGAAAAATAATAGAAAATGGCTCCACCGATCTTGTGGATCGGTGGAGCAAATGCATTTTTAAAAAAAATAATTAAATGGTATATTTAGTTGAAAAATATCAAATTCAATTCTATATTAAAAAAAATATATCTCTAGAGAGACATTGATGAGGTGGTAGTCATGGAACAAATTACATTTGGCGCCTGATTATTTTTGTCATATAGACACAGAACATGAGACATGATGGTCTGTCCAAAAGAATTAAAACAAATCAAACCATTTCCTCAGCCCACATTAATTGCAGCCTTTTCTTTCTTTTCTCAGTCTATTTTCTCTCCATTTTGTCTCTTTAATTGATTTGTTCTCTGAATAAGACACCAGCATCTTTGGAATCCTCGTGCCATGATCGATGTATAACGACACAGATTTGCTTTTGTTTGATTAACACCAGCTGCATGCTTTACAACGACAAAACAAAACATGGCCAGGCAACGATGGTACATGCATGGGATGTAACCTCCAATGGTACCGTTTTCATTTTTGAGGCATGCTAATTAACAATCATTCGTACTATATATTTTCTTTTTGTACTCAACAGTATCCACGAAGAATACTGTCGGTATACCATCGCTAATAGAAAAAATACATTTATATAGATATACCGTCACGAATAATCACTTTTTTATCTTTACAAATACTGTCTCATTTTTGTAATAAAAAAAAAATTTGAGAGCGCTTTTACCTTTGTAAATTTAACACAAATTCAAATTTGTAAATAGTTCACACTTGATACAAAAAAATAAGGAGGGTCCTTGTTGTTTTCATGCTTGAATTATGTTTCACATACTTATTTTCATTTTGAAAGTTCAATAGATGATCCAAACCGCTCAACATGATCTTCAAATAAAAATGTGCTTGAAGACCACTTATATTTTTTGAATTTTCTTTTGCTATTTTTTAGATAGATAGAAATTATTGTTTTTCAGAAAATTTTAGACTATCTAAAAACAATAATTTAGTACCTATTTAAAAATAATAATAACATATTTAAAAAATATATCAAATTCAATATTCAAGTACATTTTAATATAGAGATCATGCTAAGCAGTTCGATTCAATTGTTTGAAGTTTGGAAACAATGATGATTATCTGAATCTCATCCTCTCTCGCCTTAATAAAATGACCCATATTTTATATTTTTTGTTACTTTTTTAGATAGATAAAATTCATTGTTTTTCAGAAGATTCTAGATCATCCAAAAACAATGATATAGTATCTATTTAAAGAAATAGTAAAAGATTCAAAAAAAAATATCAAATTTGATATCCAAATACATTTTAATATAGTTATCATGTTAAGCAGTTGGATTTGATTGTTTGAAGTTTGAAAACAACGATTATCTGAACGCCATTCTCTCTCGCCTCATTAAAATAGCAGATAGCTAAAAAAATAGAATATGATTTCCTCCAAAAGTTTTCATACATAAAATGATAAATCACATATTAAATCGCTTGAATCATTTATTCGGTTGTTGAAAATTGCAATATAAATGTATAACAAGGAGTATCTTGTTCTTAAGATAGCATGTAGCATAATATATATTATTTACATATTTCTAAGCATTACAATATTATTTTAGTATCAAATTAATATGAGGAAGGTTCAAATGTCTCCATTTTTAAAACGTTAATAACTCAAAATTTAAATTATAAATATCAAAATAAAACCGTTAGATGTGATCTATGTTATTTTCTCTATATGATTATAAAAAAATATCACATTTCGGTTTTGTTTATATGCGAATCAATAAGTTGAAAAATTAATATTTAGAAATTATCTACATTAGTACTTTTCAGAAGCTCTTGATGACAACCAAAACGAAGTTGAAATGTCATAATTTTTTACACATGCATAAATAAGATGACGTATATCATATCCAACGGTTTTATTTTGACTTTTAAGTTTTAAATTTTAAGTTATTAAAGTTTTTAAAAATGAAAACATGATGGAGATACAAAAAATGGAGGCATTTGAACCGTCAATTAATATTTTTAGGCCCTGTTCGGTTGCCAGGTGGGAACCAAAACGGAAATGGGAATGGATCAAATTTGAATGGCTGAAACACTGTGTGCCTGGGAAAAAAAAACTCACTCTGAGTGAATTTTTTTCCCATGGACACAGTGAATGGCCGAACATGGCCTTATGTTATATCTGCAACATGCAAGGACAAAGTTCAATTTTAACATAAGATTAACTCCAAAAAATATTAAAAGGAAACTATCAACTATTGAAAAACAAGTGCCTAAAAAAGAAAATTCTTATTGCCATGGAACGTCAACATTTTGTCATGTTTGCATCATTCAATGTTTTAATTTTCTACATATATATTCTCTTTCAAAAAAAAAAAAATCTACATATATAGCTTTTGACTGGTGAGTTGCCCAACTGTAGCATTTAATTGAAAATTATTATGTTGCTAATTTTAGAACTTAGATGCTCAATTAGTTAGGATATTTTTGGAGCAACTAATGAGTGCATTTTTCATAAGTGTGTTATTGGCAGAAAAAAGGAAAAAAAGAAAGAAAGAAAGAAATAATGAGTACAATAAATGGCCATTATGAAATCAAAGGCAGTCCTTGTCTCTCTGATTCTCTCCATGGCAGTACAATACTACAATGGTATCTTTTCTTTTCCTGAATTTTTGCATCTCAATCCTTTTTCTTTTTTCGACACCACAGTATCAGTAGCATGCGCCACAGGAAACTGTATCTTTTTTTTTAAGCTCAGAAAACTTATGTTTACATAAAATGGAAGATAATTAAAGTTCTTTTGTTCAAAGAGTTAATAAAATGGAAGTAGTGAGGCTATGGTACTTTGTAAAATGCCGATCGGTCTATACAATAGATTTGTAATTTTGTTTTTAAAGTCTAAATAGTCAATCGGAACTACTTAATTTGATCTCCACGTGATAATGTACTTCGAGAACAAATTTTATAATTTTTATAATTACTATTTTTTAGATACGTAAAACAAGACTAAATTGAATAGTTTCGAATATTTAGATCATGTGATTTTCTATCTATTTAAAAATGTAGTAAAAATATTTCAAAAATTGTAAAATTTTGTCTCCGAGTATATTTTCATGTGGGGATTATATTAAGCATTCAAATTATCTGTTTGAAATTTAAACAAAAATATAAATGCATAGCGGTCTGAACTGTGCTTCGCAAAGTACCATAGCCTCACTAAAAATAGATGGGAAGACGTATTACAAAAATGGGTTGATTAGATAACTAATTTCTGAATGTTTACATAGCCATTGGAGAAAGGGGCTCCTTTGCAACCATAATTGCTCCTCCCTATTCAACCACATTTGTAGAGACGCTAAAATGATTGTTCAAATGATGATTAAAAGTTAAATGATACCGAACTAATATGATTATCCTAGCCTGCCAAGCATTAATTAATTGTTATGTATGTGTGTCTGTATTAGACCTATATATATATTCAATATTTGACTTTGACCAACTTTAGTATCTGGTATTATTTTGGTTTTGAATTAGAAGTCTGTTTTTTATCTGAATTATTTGAGTTCAAATTTCTTCATTTCTATGTTTTCATTGTGATTCTATTTAAAATTTAAATATCTTAATATATAAAATTTTAATGTCAAAATAAAATAGTTAGACATAATCTAGATCTTCTTCTTCTTCTTTTTTTTTTTTTTTTTTTGCAAATGTACAATATTATGACATTTCAATTTTATTTCAATTGGTATCAAGAGCTTGTAAAAATATACTAAGATGGATTATTTTCAGAAGTTGATTTTTTTAACTATTGTATTAATTTATATAAAAAAATCACAAACTAATATTTTTTACGTATATGTAAAGAAAATAATACATATCACATTTAATGGGTTCTTTTTAAATGAGTTTTAGAGTTTTTGTCATCAGTGACTTGAAATGCGTAATACAATGAAGACAGAAATAAAAGCATCTAAACCTTCTCCATCAACTATATAATTTTAAAGAAGTATATCAGATCGCAGATATTTGGATTAAGTTTAATTGAATAGCAATCTAGTGTGCCCATGTCATCATATAATATATTGGGGGGATTTTCTATATACCCCTCAAAATTGGAAATTACGTATCACCCCCTCTAATATTCATATATTATATTTATCCTCTGAAACTTCAAAATCACAAATTTGTCCATTTTATTGGTTTTGTTATTAAAATTCATTTAAAATTTAATAAGTATCAATTTTACCCTTCATTAAGAAAATAAAAACCATAGCACATATTTCATAAAAATGTCAATATTCTAATTGATCCATTTCAAGGACAAATGAGTCATTTCTCTACTTGTGACACTTATACAGGCATATATCTAAATGTCAACGTGCAAGTGTCAGAAATAGAGAAACGACCCATTGGCCCTTGGAAACCATCAAATTAGAATTTGACATTTTTCTAAAACATGTTACATATTTTGTTTTATTTTTCCAATAGAGAGTAAAATGGATATTTCATAAATTTAAAATGAGTTTTAATATATACGACATTAAAATGGATAATTTTGTGAGTTTTTAAAGTTAAGAAGAGTAAATATGATATTATGAATTTCAGGGGGGGATATGTAAATTTCAAAGTTTTTGAAGGGTGTGTGTGTGTGTGTGTATATATATATGAAATCCCCCCTAATATATTTTTCAAAATTAAAATTGAATGTAAATTGGACCACTTAAGCGGAAATGAAGGTGTCTTATCTGCCAAAGTAACCAAGATAGGAACGTAATATCTTTTTCTGTATTTAGAGTTCAGAAGGATTTGGTTCCTTAAAAGGAACAAAAAGGGAATATGAAAATTAAGAGCATTTTTATGGTGTGATGCATCACTATCGACATGCCGATTGGGCCCCACAAAAAAAATAGTAAATTTGTACGAGTGCCGAGAAACAATTTAATATAATCTTTTTTAATTTTTAATTATTTTTTGGCATAATTGCTCGAGTGTTGATTGTATAGAAGACGAAATGGATTTACAGAAAATGCCACAGTGCAAGGCTGATTTTAGTACCAATAACAATCATCATTCTCCCGTTGTTTTATATTTTATTTAACAAAAAACGACAGTAATAATAATAATTTCGATCTAATTTTTTAGCCTTCTAATCATATTAAAACTAGAAAAAAAAAACTTATTGGTCAGGAATTAGAGCCAAAAATAAATTCAATTTGTTTTTAGAACTAACATTCGGTCTAGTGGAAATAACAATATTCTTTGTATAAAAAACCGTAAGTTTGAAATTCGGATGAAAGAATCTCTTATGGATATTAAATAATTTGATGGTTTGACCTCAACCTTTACTTAAATTATCAAATATCATGAGAATCAATAGTTACAAAATTTGAAATATTTGATGAATGATATAATATATACAAATGAAATCAATTTGAACATATATCATGCTTGTATTATATAACAAGGCAACACTATCAGAAGCCATATTAAAAATTGATTTATTTTGTTATAAAAGTAATAAGGATTCTAGTGCCACAAATTGTCACCTCTTATTTTTATTAATATATTTAAAATTTAAGATGATCCAAAAATTAATAATTATTAAAAACATTTCATACAAAATCAATAATTTATAAAATAATGATGTAAGTTAACTTCAATAGACAAATTAGGCGTGTTGAATGTTAAGGCTCTTGATCTTTTACAATACGAACTAAAATAACATATAAATTTTGCGTTGTTACATTAAGTTTGGATTCGTCATTTCAGTTTTAATTAAAAAATAAATAATAGAAAAATAAGGTTGTAATAATGTGTGACATCAGAAATTCAAATTCATGTGTTCTATAACTTTGTTTGAATTTTTTATAAGATTTTAGCAAATTGATCAGGATCATTCATTGTAGATCGAACAATTACCATTCGATTCAAAAACAAAAAACAAAATAACAATTTGAAACTCTTTATAAACCCTATCAAAAGAACTCTGTAATAATAATCAGAGGCACATTTAAGGCTTAATCAAAGGTGGCTAAAGCCACTCCTATGATTAAATTTTTTTAATTATACATATAAGAATTTAATTGAATTTTAGTTTTTTTTTTTAAACTCTTTTTATAGTCCAGCCATTTTTAATAAATGACAAATATTTAGTTGTGGTCTCTAGTGTTTAAAACTCTATTTTGTGGTTGAGATGTCTTGAATTCAAATCTCATTCACTGTAATTGTGCATTTTAATTTTCAGCCACCATTATTAAAATTTTCTAATTCCGCCCTGTTCTGTATCAAATCCTCATTATAAAACCTAGGGAGTGCGGATTGATAGTAATGACATAATTTATGTGAAGGTTCCGGATTAAACGTGTTAAATTAGGTCAAAAAATTACAAATTAAGTAACAATAATAATAGCTCTTAGTGGAGAGTTCAAGGTCAAATGAGTGCTTGGGAGTTTGGGTTTGATTGAGGCGAAATAAATCCGGTCTCCAACCAAAATCTAAAGCTTAGACCAACATCCTCTCTTCAAATCCTCCCAATCTCCAATTAAATTAAGCCTTCCAATTTCCAAAACCCCACGAGCACTCGCCTTGTTTCACAACTATGGATTCCCTGTGGCATGTAAATATATAACATACTGTACAATTTTTTTAATTGCAAAGCGCAGAACTCAAAAATTTAGATTGAGAGCGCTGAAACAAAAATAATTTTAACCACTAGACTACAAGTACAGATTTAATATTTTTGAGGGAGACTAAATTATACAATATATATATATATATATATATATAGAGTGGGGTTAAAATGCACCCTCCTTTTTGTGCTCCAAACGTGCACCCTTCCCTCATTTCTTCATTTTTAAAGTTTAAATAGTTGATTTGAATCTACCAATGTGTTCTACATATTAAAATGTACTTGGAGACCAAATTTTACATTTTTTGGAAATTTTTTACTATTTTTTCAGAATTTTTATTAAACTTAACGGTTTGTGGAAGTCAATGAATGAGTCGCTTTACGGCTTAGTGATGTATATTAACCACAAAGGATCCTTAAATCTTATTTCTCACGCAGACCATCCTACGGCATTTGGGCTTGGGAACTGAAATTAAATATTGCTGTTTAGCCTCTCTTGGCAACTAAATCTTGAATACATGCATCCATGATCCATCCTTGCATGTGATGGGAACTTGTGAGGTGAATTTGTTTTATTGGTTACTTTATTTAAATGGTTGACAAAAGTTGATGATATAAAGTGAAACCATGTTATTCATGAAATTACATGTGAAAATGTTTAAATGAAGGATTCGGTATCAGAGTCTATTGCAAACATGTAATTACATCTTATGTTTGAATGATTTCGCTTATTTTATGGAAGTTATGATTTTAATAAGTTCAATTTTGAATTTTTTTTTCTGTGAAATTTTTATGAAATATTTATTTCTTGTCTTTCATGTAAATTCTATTATATATATGTACACTCTCTTTTTATTGATTTTATGAAATATAGTAGGCAAAAGCCTACTATTACGAGAATCAACCTTAATTTAGTGATTAATATAATGCTCTTGATCTGGGAGATCACAGAGTTCGAATTATTGTCGAAAAATATATTATAAAATATATAAAATTGGACGACTTGAAATTCATCTTTATCTATAAAAAAATAATTACTTCAAAAAATAAAGTTTACATCTTTGATATTTTTTAAAATTTACTTAAATAACAAACACTAGAATTTGCAATTTGTAAGATGTAAAAGAGGCATTTAATTCAACACTCACCCAAGTTGCAACGTGTCCCACTATATTAAACAAACAAATGATAATCCTGTTTGGAATAGATATAAATCACATACAAAGTTATTCTGCCTATATTTCTCTCAAAAAAGTGATTCTGCATTTAGAGAATATATGGCGTTTCCTTTTAACAGAAGAGTCAAGACTGACTTCTTAGGATAAGGCAAAGCCTTTTTCTTTGAAAAAAGATATAAAAAAAAAAAAACTTTTTCTATAAAACTAAGAAACAATACAACCTTTTTACTTAATATACATGAGTATAACTAGGATGTTTTTTAGTTTGATCATGATTTTTGATGAGCTTAATTTTAAAATTTATCAGATTGATTTTAAATAACGAATTCAAACTATTGAAACCAATCTATTTCACTAGCGATATGTTTACATATCAAATTTTTAATTTTTTGAATTAATTTAGTATAAAGTCAAACTGTAAAAAAAAAAAAATGGTTTATGAGTTAATTTTAATACATTCATTTTTCATTATTTTTTGACCCCTTGATTTTATACTCAATTAATTCAAAATTCTATAAATTCGATATGTAAACGCATCATTCGTAAAGAAAATCAATTTCAATAGTTTGAATACATCATCTAAAGTCTATCCAATAAGTTCATCAAGAAACTTGATGAGCTTCATAACCCTCTAGTTGTACTCAATATACATATCTACTCAAAGCTAAGAATATATAAAAGAGGAGAGGATGTTTAAAATGCAGGAAAATAAGGGTTGATTTGCAAATTTGTAAAGATGTGGAATAAAGAAGGGGAGGCAGATAGGTAGCATAAAAAGACTAGTAGGATACCTGTAAAAAAGAAGAGATTTGAGGGGATAGAGAGATATGTAGGGGTACAAGGAAATCCATCATACCGTTGCTAGGAAGGAATGAAACCCTAGTTTCGGGAATCGTACGGTTTGTTGCTTTTGTAGTCAGTTCGTGTTAGCCCTCCCAAATCTCTCCACCTAGCACCTCCTTTAAATTAATCCTTTCTTCTTCTTTTCTCTCCCCCATTAATGGCTGAAATCTGCCTTACTTTCAGATTTTCATGATATAATCTCAACTTGATATATATATTGTTAATTAAACACTCTCTCTAGAAGGCTGAAGGGTCAAGGCCCATGTTGTAATTTGTTTATTAGGAATAGAAGGCCTGTACAAACGGAATTTTTTATTTATAGAAATTATTATAAAATTATATAGGATATTAGAATGATTGCTTCAAGATTTTGATGTATAAACGGAATCAATGTTTAGTTCGGATCCAATGTGATCAAGTCAAGTAATGTGTGATAAATTTAATAGATCCTATGTGATAATTTTTTTTTACAGTTCTGTCTATAACAATTAAAACATACAACGCTCATTCTAATATCATATATTATTTTATATTAAATTCCACAAAAAAAAAATTCTGCATATAAACGAGAGATTATTCTATGCAACTGAAATAGAGCTATGAAACAGAGAATCTCTTCCGTTATCTTAAAATCAACGGTCAGCATCCATGCATAGTGATGTACGAGCTCACAAATTTCTGAGATGGAAAAAAAGAGCACTGTTTGAAAATAAAATGGAGGTCACTTTGTAACCCACATGTTTTTCATCTAAACGATGAGTTAAACTCAAAATATTGTCGTACGTAATTAAATACAATTATGAATTATGAGATAATACTTGTATATATGCGACAGTTGAATCTTGAATGCATTTATGCATGTTAATCTGGCATGAACATGACAATACATATATAGAATTCATGCACCGGATTATTTTTCAGAAGCTTGCTGTGTGTGGTAGCAAAAATATATATATATAAGATAAATAAGAAATTAATTTAGAATTTAGATAATGCCTTTTGGCTCAGCAGACAAATTTAGATTACTCTTATCTGATATATATGATATGTATGCATGAACATAATGCCAATCATTTTCAAAGATTGATTTTTCATCATCATGGAATATATATAGATTCTTCAAAAGAGAACACACTGGAATTTAGAAGAAGAGTCTTGTTGTCATGGCATTTTTTTTTTGTTTGTAATTTTTCTTATGGTATTTTTCATCATGATATATCAATATAAAAAACAAAATTCAATCCCAGCCCCCCAATTTCAGCAAAAGGATTTAGGATATAATATTATACGATGAATTAAAGGACCATTTAAACAAATCAGATACTAAAGTGAGAATATCTGTTCCAACTTTTCTTTTTTTGGAAAAATGACGACAGCTGGAATCATAATATGGCCACTTATCTCCATATTAGTTTATTAGTATTGTGCCGTGCCGTCCCGTGCCGTGCAACAAGATAAATAACATATTTTCATTAAAAATATTCATACAAAATAAGATATTTTTATAAGAGAATAAAATTATCGTACAAAATAATATATTTTCATAAAAAAATAGACTAAATGAAAAATAATATTTTTTAAATAACATATTAAATAACATATATTATTTTTATCTCTTTACATATTTTATAAAAAAAAATAAAACAAAAAATTAAATAACAAAAAACATTCCTTCAATATATAAGAAAATAAAAAGAAATGAAGACATGACTAATCAATTATCAACAGGATTCTAAATAGCTAGCTATAGCGGCTCTATAGCTACGCTATAGCTTTTTTGAACCATACACGTTAAGCTATGAGATAAAATTGCGCTAACTCAGCTACAACCGCTATAGCTATAATAGCTGATCGCTATTACCGCTATATGAGACCCACTATAGCTACTGCTATGCTACATTTTTCTTTTTTTTTTTGCAATTTATATGAACTTCTGTACTTCTATTCTTATTTCTAATGCTACATGGTCTTTTACGATAAGTATACTAAACCAAACTATATGCTTCTATTTTTATTTGTGATTTATTCTATCACTCTATATCAAGAAATAGTCAAATACTAATTCTTCATTTTAATTACTCTTTTTATAGTATTCATTTGTAAAATTATTATCATTCGTTTCAATTGAAAGTTGATTTTGATTATTATTATAATTATAAAATGTTTAACTATGTATATTGACTTCATTTACCTTATAAAATTAATTGCTCTTTGTCTATTATAATATGTAATACCATGAAGTATAAACTATTAAATAATGTTACTTTTTAGATTTTTTTTCCTCCTTATTTGCGTAATTGATAAAAAATATAGACTTAGATTAGTTGTCATTTAGTTGTTACATAATTAATTCTCTAATATTGATTATGTTGATAATTAGTAGAAATATAGAATATAAAGTTTGAAAAGGAAAAATCGCTATGTATGATAGCTTCCGCTATAGCTACGCTATTCGCAATAGCTTTTTTTTTGTCTCTCCGTTATGCCGCTATAATCGCTATTTAGAACCTTGATTATCAATCAACTCAAAAATTCCTTAAATGATATTTAAAAAAATATAAAGAAATCATGACCTATCGGAAAGATAATACAATTTGTATATGGAGAATACGTGCCACATATTGTTTGTTTAAAGTTAAATGAAAAATAATTTTTGTATATTTGAAGTTAAAATGTAAATATGGCTTTATTAAAAAAAAGACATCTTTTTCATGTAGATTCTAATTTTTAGTCACTGTAACAAACTAAATAAGAACTATTCTTTCAATTTTTTCTTCGATAGACAAATAACCAGCAAGCCAAAATAGATTGACAAGTAACCAAAAGAAGTTAAATTTAGCTTTCTTTGTTTAGTATAAATTAGTAAAAGAAACACACCGATCATTTCGCATTATTTTGTGCCTTGGTCGTACAGTCGTACGAGTGCTTCTTTTAAACGAATATTTGTTGTTATGTTTGTCCTTTTAAAGAAGTTGCTTGTACCATTAGGTCCATGCTTAAGAAAACACATGGTATTCTTTCTTTTTCATTTTTTTTAAAGAAAATAGTAGGTACACCAATAAAAGGAGTCACAAGATTAAAATGTACAGGAAATTATATAAGAGACAACGAAATGAAGGAAGAAACAAGAAAATACATAATTTAAGAGAAAAACTATTAATTTCCTGAGGGTTAGAATGATTTCTTGTTTTTATCCTTTTATTAAATATTAATTTTTCATTTTCCAAAAATAAATTAAAGGCTGCACATTTAATTTAAGGAAAAAGACTATTAATTTCCTGAGGGCTAGAATGATATCTTATTTTTATCCTTTTACTAAATATTAATTTTTCATTTTCCAAAAACAATTTAAAGGCTGCACATTTAATTGGGAAAATTCCATGAAAATGGACACCTCCATTACAGTGCAACGGAGAGAAACTCAATCCGAGTTTAACAAATCTTTACTCTTCTGAGCAATCATTAGTCTCCTCCTTAATTCCTCCTTAATTCCCTATATTTGATTTCTCTTCTCCCATTATCTCTCTTGGTATATATAATCAGAGCGAGAAAATAAAATGAAAGGAGAGGCGATGAACAGAGCTATACACTCATGAGGTTGGGTATCCTAGCTTCTTCATGACCTCTTGGCTCCTGTCTCTCTCTTTCTCTCTCTTTCTCTTTCTCTTTCTCTCTGTAACAAAAAATAAAATGCAAAACATTGCAGAATTCCCAATCATCTTTCTCCCTTCAAAGGAAACACCCATCATTTCCTCTCATTAATGCTACAATTCTTACTTACAATTTGTATACTTTCCTTTCTCAGAAAAACAGAGCCCCCCTCTCCCCTATAAATTTCCCCTCAATTTTCAATCTTTCAATCCACACATCAAACCCAAATCCAAAACCAAATAAAATGAAACCCTCTTCTACCTCCACAAGCTCCTTCTACGCCTTTGTCTCTGAGGGGCTCGATGAACTCGAACGCAGCCTTTCGTCGAATACCTTCATGTCAATTGATTTCCTCTGCCATGTCATCTCCTTTCTGAGGTCCCTCCATTCTCAAATCATAGTCCTGGTGCAAAAGCTCCATTTACCAGTTGGAGATAAGTGGCTGGATGAATACATGGATGAGACCTCACGAATTTGGAAAGCTTGCGATGCAATCAAATTGGGGATTACGAGTTTTGAAACATACTGTGTGCATGGTTCTACTTTTCTTTCTCGGTTAGACGACTGTCGCCGCCACCCCAACCCCAATTCTGTTCGACAGGTAATTATATATGAAATCAGGGGTTTGCTGCTATATATGGAAAGTTGCAATATGATTTTGTTTTATTCTCAGTAATTTTAATCTGCACCTACAATGCTTGTTTGTTCTATCTATAAAATAATATATTCATTGTTTCCATTTCAGGTGATATCAGCTGCCTCTGCTACAGCGAGAGAGGCAATAGCCTTAGAACAAGATAACCGATCAGTTGCTAGAACACGAATTGAGCCGCTTTCACTGCAATTCAACGAATGCCAACCGATGGAATACTCAAAGCTTAACGGGTTTAACGGGTTCAGAGGTGTTCTTTATGCATTGTCTAATGCAAGCTCTCTCCTTCTGACAATCACAAGTTGGGTAGCTGTTTATTTCTCCCCTGATTTATCATATTGCCGCACGACTATCGATGCAGACAAAAGTTTCGGGCTGGGTTATATCAGTTCAATGGAAAGGTTGAAACAGAGAATTGTTAGTGAGGTAGAGGCAAGTGGAAGCATAAGAGGGGTGATGATGTGTGAATTTAGGATGGTGAAGGAACTGGTAGAGGAGGTAAAGGGAGAACTGGATAGGTGCGGTTGTGTCAGGACTGGAGATGGGGTGGATAAGCTGAAAGGGTGGGTTGGTGTGTTGAGGTCTGGCACAGAGAGTTTGGTGTGTCAGCTAGATGATTTCTTTGATGAGATTGTTGAAGGGAGAAAGAAGCTATCTGATTTGTGCAGCCATAGGTGAAATGATGGGAGTTCAGATTATTAGGGTTTTGTCGGGGAAAAAAAAGCAGAGGGAAACTGAGGTTTTTAATTAATTTGAATATTTTTAAGTTTTGTTTTGTTTTTTAGAAGAGGTTTAGTGCGGAAGAGATGTTGCCATAGTAAGTTTGACATGATAGATTTTTCTTTTTTGAGGTGATCATTAAACTTCTCATGCAATTTCTAAGAGATTTTCAACTTGATAACACACAAAATCTTAAGATCATGCTAAGTTTAATTTGTCTTTGTCATAGCTATCTTAAGTTGGATAATTATGATAAATACATAAAGAAATGATATTATATTTTAATTTATAAAATAATACAATTAATTAAATGCAACCCAAATAACAAATAAAGAGATGCAATGTTGTTTCTATCTTGAAAGGAGAAAGGTTAAGAATCAGTCTAGTCATGAGAAGAACAAGGCTTAAATGGAAAGATTGGAAACTTTGTTTTATTTAGCCCAACAAAACAAATCTCTAAAGAGATGGAGCATCTTTTACAGTCTTTAAGGGAAAGAAACGAACCTTTTGTTCTCTTCTCATCGCTTTCTCCTCTATATTTTTCTTCTCTCTCTCTTACTTTTGAAGGTTGGTTTGTTAAAATACTATTAGTGGTGTTTCATTCCCATCTCTTCCATCATTAGTCCTTCCACTATAGCAAGAAAGGGGGGGAGTAATGCAAAATGAGGGTTGAGTTGGAGATTCCTTGTTTCATCAAAACACAAGGACAAAAAAAATACATATATTAATTTGATTTTGTATCTATATATATATTAGTACAAACCTGTGCATGTTTTCTATATAATTGTTTTCGCAAGGATACGTACATTGCATGTGTATAATTAAGATAACTTTTCGTCATTGCTTAAATTGGAAAGAACATAGCTAGCTGATACACAGACCAATAACAGCATACGCATGTGCAAAATATTGCTTTTGAACGAAGATAAAGGAGTCCCTTATTTATAAAGCGTGTTCATAACTCCATCCTGCACTATCTATCAACGTTTCTGGTTTTAATTAAGAGAACATGAGCAATAAATATGTATGAGTAAGGCTTGAGTGATATGGATAACAGAAGGTCATCTATGCTTTGGTCTGAAAGGTTATATGGATAACAGTAAATTAGTTTTATAATGAAATTGTAGAATACCAATTTTTACTATTTTTTATAATTTATGAACGATGGTGAAAAATGACTTAAAAATAAAAGAAAATTGTCAATATTTTAGACTATTTTTTGCCATCTTTCATAATTCATAAAAAATAGTAAAATAATTTTCAAGATAGTAAAAATTAGTATTCTACAAATTTATTATATAATCAATTTACTGAACTACTTAAGTTGAAGTTTGAAATTATACAATAGATATTTGAAACCGTAGTACAGAAGGCCTTATACAGTTCATAGCACTCAAGCCTTCTAAAAAATAGTAAACATATTGTAAAAAATATAAAATTTGATGTACATGTACATTTTCATATGATGAATTGGTGATAATATTGAATAGTTCAAATTGACTATTAGACTTTATAAATAGTGATATTAATTCAAAGTACATACCATACCAACGTGCGCTATGCATAATATATACCATAGCCACACTCTTACATACATTATGTATTTGTAAGCTCTCCCAAAAACCAAAAAAAGAGGAAAAAAGAAAAAGAAAACAAAAACATATGGGCCCCTTCAGTTATAGTTGTTGCTTAGCAAATGCAAAGCATTTTAGAGGCATAAACCATAGAGTATAGACAAAAACAACTTTTTGATATTTGAAAAAGACGCAGAAGCTGAGCATGTCTGAAAGGTTAGATGTACTGACTAGTAAATAGCAGATGCAAACAATGATTAAAGGTTTCTGGAATGGCAGCTGTAAACTTTGTAGGAGTTTGGAAGGACAATCGCTCTTTAGCGCTTTTGCCAGTTCCTTTGTCTTTTCGAACTGAGACAAAAATTAGAACCAGCAATTTTTTTTTTTTTAATGTAAAACAACAAGTTATTTAAATTACGAGACTTATTGAATTAATAAACAACAAAAAATATAAAGAAACACGCTATTCAGTGGCTAAAACAAAATCTTTTATTTTGAAATTTTTTAGGTTTAATTAGGAAATAAATTTCCATTCATATTTATTAGTCATTAGTTCGATTTCACCTCTAAATCTTAATTACTATACTGAAGATAATTTGAAAATTTTAATATTCATCACATTCTCAGAAATAAACAACAAAATGTGAAGCAATCTATCACATTTCGTAAGATTTACTAAGAATAGTGAAGCATCCGATATGAACTGACGAGATAACTATCAAAGGCTACAAATCAGGGCTAGTTATCCGTCTCTGAGTCGTGCAAATTTTTCTCATGCTCTATTTATTTTTCGTTTCAATCTCTTAAATATATTCTTGCTTTTTGTTGAAATATATATAGCCCAAAAAAAGGCCGACATTTTTAAAAATATCCAATTAGCAAAATATTTTAATAATAATAATAATCAGGTTTTAGATAAAATTTTAAAAGTATCCAAACCGTGAATTTTTTCCAAGGTTTCGAATTTTAATTTGGAACCGTGGAAAAAATTCCTAGTTCCAATTTTTTTTTTGCAAAACAGAAATTTTTTATTTTTGTATTGAAATATTAGAAATGTTGAATATATTTCTTTGAAAATAGATGGAATACAATATAATTTGATTTATTAGAAATACTACAACAAATAACTCGGATCAATATTTTTCAGGCCAGATTTTTCGCAGCTATAAGAAAAATTAATATATTTCTTTACGTGTTATTGTAAAAAAATAAAAATGCTTTGATTCTGAGTTATTGATCCTGATTCAAAAGTCATTTCTAAGTAATACAGAAAATATTGTTGTCATTCTAGTACATTTAATTTCTAAAAAATTGTATCTATTTTTGAAAAAAAACAAAAACTTTTAAGTTATTTAATGATTGTTATTCAAAAAGAATTCTCGTAATAAATACAACTTTTTAGAAAATAAATATACTAGAAAGATGACAATATTTTTTGTATTATCTAGAACTGACTTTTGAACTGGGATTAATAACTCATAATCCAAACAATTTTATTTTTTTCCAATAACACAAATAAATATATTAATTTTTCTTACCACTGAGAAAAATCCGACCTGAAAAATGTTGATCCTGGTTATTTGTTGTAGTCTTTCTAATAAATAAAATTATATTGTATTTCATCTATTTTCAAACAAATATATTCAACATTTTTAATATTTCAATACAAAAAATAAAATAAAAAATTGTTTTGCAAAAAAAAAAAAGAAGAAGTTGGAACCGTGAATTTTTTTCACGGTTCTGAATTAAAATTTGAAACCAGGAAAAAAATCCACTGTTTGAGTACTTTTAAAACTTTATCTAAAACCTGATTATTATTATTAAAATATTTTGCTAATTGGGTATTTTTAAAAATGTCGGAAAAAAAAAGGTGTTAGAATTAGGGGTGAAATCGGAGCGGATAGTGGTAAAATCATATTCATGTCTCTTTTTTCCTTTTTCAGATACGGATACAGAGCGAATATCGTACATACCAAACAGATACGGATGCAGACCCAAATCAGATCGAATATTTATTAAAATAATTTAAAAATATTAAAGTTTATAATATTTATCTAATTATAATGATGAATAATATAATTTTTTTATAATATATATTAAAATATGTAGTATATATCCACTATTTAAATACGGATAATTGACACATAAAACCATATCAGTATCCTTATCCATACAGGTATTTGGATATTAGATATTCACATCTAAGTTTTCGAATACATATCGGATATTATCCATATCGTTTTGACCCCTAGTTAGAATCCACCACATCCGAAGCTCTTCAACAGAAAAAACTAACAAAAAACGCATACTACAACAGATCATAATCTAAAGATGCAAAAAAGGTAAAAATATTAGCATAGACAATTCAGCATTAAATCTTCACAGAGTCGCTATACAACGGATCGAATTTCATTACCACAAAAATGAATTCTAAGTACTGCTAAACACCAAAGCATGAAATGAAATTCAGGACAGTTCATTGCCCGTTAACCCCATGTGCCATTTATAACCGACTCCATATCGGGCATCTAGGTATTTTACATCCCTAATAATAAATATAAATATATTCCAAGGATGATGTTGCTGCCAATTACTCTGTTATCTGCAAAATGATTTTTAAGGAAGCAGTTGTAAAAATTAAAGGCTAACAGCAAAATTTCATTGATTATTTCTCAATTCTAAAGTTTGACTAAAACTGAAAACTTCTCATACATCGAAAGCTGGAAAGGCAAATTGTGATGCGAAAGCCTCAACTTGGTTACGCAACTCAATAATATCATTATTGTTTTGTAGGCCCCTTGAAAAATCCTTTTGAATTTTACCATGCTCCTTTACCACATTACTTGCTATCTTTGCAGCTCTTAAGAGAAAGTCTGCTATTGTCTCAAAGTCATTTTCGACACAACCTCTTGTTGTCATGGCTGGGGTACCTGACATAATATTTTTATTTTTAATAAAAAGAAAAAGAAGAGCAAGACAGATTTTCCATGACTTTTCAGTGGTATAATAAATAATGCAACGGTTGTGCCATAGTGAATGAGAAATCTTACCAATCCTGACACCACCAGGGGATATAGAGCCGTTGTCACCATAAATTGGAGTTTTGTTGATTGATACATGACATGCCTCGCACACTTTCTCATAAATTTTTCCTGATTTAAGTTAACAACATCATTAATAAATGACTAACAAACATGTGCATATTAACATAATCCATGGCAAAGCTTAATTACACCAGGTCTCTGTTGTGCTAATCTGAAAATAAATATTCTTTAATTGGATACATCAACCAACATCTGAAGCATTTTAACTATTATCTGCTATTATTTCTGTTTTCTTCTTTCAGTTTATCCTTCCCTTAGTTTTCCATTAGGATATGTAGGCTTATTTGTGAAGTAAGCTTAAAGAGTATCTGTTATAGAAAACCTGCTTTTCTTTGTTTCATTGAGCAGAAAATGCATTTTTTTTTTAAAACTAACTTTTCAAATAGATACAAAAAAATTATGGCTTTCATTTCCTTCTTGCAGATCTAAGGCCTCTCCAATTGATGCTATACCTCTACTTTGTATTTTAAGAAAAAAAATGGAGATATTCATAAAATACTTGTATTATACTATCACTCAACTTCTTGTTTTGTAAAATAAAGAAGTAGCTGAATCATAAAAAAAGTTAAATTAGGAACAATTATTGTTCTCAGTCTAGATATAATAAAGTCATTTTATTTCATTAAAAGAAATCTTTAATTTTTGGCCCAAATACGACACTTCAAATCATTTTTTTATGCAACTTGCAACAGAATGTACTTCAGATATGTGTGAAAAATGAATATTCTAATGAAAAATTCTAAAATGATTAATAAATATCACACAATACCAAACAATTTGTGACACTCAAAAGTCCAAACGTGCCTCATTGTTTTTGTGTCCCAATCATGCCTCACATCCTTATCTCCATATTTAAAGTCCAAACAGTCGATCTGAACAACTCAACATGATCTCCTTATTAAAATGTGCTTGGAGACCAAATTGTTATTTTGAACCTCTTTTTTATTATATTTTAGATAGGTAAAAGACCCACTGTTTTTGGATGGCTAGAAACAATGATTTTACACCTATCTAAAAAAATTCGTAAAAAAATTCTAAGAAATATAAAATGTGGTCTCCATGCACATTTTAATATGGAGATCATGTTGAATGATTCGGATTAACTGTTTGGATATTGAAAATAGAGATAAGGATGTGAGGCACGATTGGGTAATTTTAAAATACATTTAACTTTATTACTTTGTTAGCAGACAACAGCCTAATAGGCAGTGTTGAGAAAATACAAGTTTGCGGAAAGGCTTATAAACAAACTATCTTTCATTTGATTCCTCAATTGTAATTTTTCTTGGAATAACTTATTTTCATTGAGAAAAACATTGATTGCTTCAAACTCCAAATAAAGCACCTAAGAGCTATAGTACTAATGACTGGGCAAAAATATCACCAAAACGGTCAACTAGGTCAAACCAGGTGAATTATAATTACCTGTCAAGCCAAATGTTCTGAGGTCCCACAGAATCAAGTGGTTGTCAGTTCCACCAGTGACGAGCCGGCACTTTCTCCTAAGCAATGCACAAGCTAGTGCCTGCGCATTTTTCTTGACTTGAACAATATATGCCTTGTACTCTGGCGTGGCCACCTGCTTGAGAGCAATTGCCAATGCAGCAATATGGTTGTTGTGGGGCCCTCCTTGCATAGAGGGGAAAACTGCAAAGTTTATACGGTCCTCATAGTCATACTGCTCAGCTGGTGCTTCTTCGGCAGGTCGCCTGGGGTGTCTTGGGGTACCTGGTGTAGGGGTGCCAGCATGCTTGCACCGGATTCTACCCCTGCGGAAGAAGATTATGCCGCCGCGCGGGCCCCGCAGGCTTTTATGGGTGGTTGAGGTCACAACGTCGCAGTATTCAAAAGGGCTTCGGCACTCCTACTTTAGAGAACAAATGAATCAATTAAAAGGTTGCACAACATTTTAGATGCATGCAAGTGACGATTGTCTCCCAGTGATTACCAGCAAGGAGTAGATTTTATAGATTAGGTAGGGCACTTATTTCTTTTGTTTTTTGTTTGTTTATCTTGGGTTTATTAATGTTTAGTTGAAGGTCAGTACATGCATCGAAAAACAATTAAAGACTTCAGGATCTAGTTTAGTCCAAAATACCATTAAGATAAAAATAAAAAAAATAAAAAATAAAAAAGATTTTTGGAGTTGAAACATATCCAGTTGACACATACCAGAATATACCTCCTCACATGTACAAACAACATGGTTAACCTTGATAAAAAGATGTTTTAAATACCAAATCCCACAGAAATACCCTATCAGAATTAAAAAAACAAATGCCACAAACCAACAGATAGTAAAAGGTTTAGTTTTCAAACCTTTGCAGCTACAAGACCGCTTATGGTGGCCATATCACACATAAGTACGGCCCCACACCTCTCGGCTATCTGCCTTAGCCTAGCAAAGTCCCACTCCCTGGGGTATGAGCTGCCTCCACATATCAAAATTCTTGGGTGAAATTCGACCGCCCTCTCCTCCAACTTCTCATAGTCAATGTACCCGGTAATATGATTAACCTTGTATGACAAACTCTCAAAGAATATGGATGCACCTGATACCTTCTTCCCACTCGGTGTATAGTACCTGTATGAACCATGCTTAGCACAATTTAAAACATTGAACTTTACAAATAACTTCAAACAAATATGAATTTTGCTATAAGCACCTCATATTATAGTTAAAATGATGTGCAATGCAAATAAGCAAATTTTCCTAACTATTCCAAGCAAACTTGGAGCACAACCTCTTGAAAATCTGATTTGGTATTACATCTAATAGTCAAGTATATCATTTCAAATATCTAAAAACAAATTTAGAGAAATGGTGGGTTCTACATGCCTTCTTTGGAAAAGAAGGTCGAATTCCAACATACCCATGGCTGACGTGGCCGCCAGATGGTGAATCCAGCCCCATAATTCTATCCTTGGGAATTAACAAACCGGTAAAAACGGCAAAATTAGCTGATGTGCATGAATAGGGTTGCACATTGACACCCCAAGATGAAGGGTCAAGATTGAATGCAGCAAGAGCTCGGGAGTGGCACAGCTGTTCGATCTGATCAATGAAGTGGTTGCCGCCATAGTAGCGGGCACCAGGTAGGCCCTCTGAGTACTTGTTTGTCAGGTGGCTTCCAAGTGCATCAAGAACCGCACGGCACACAAAGTTTTCGGATGCAATCAGTTCAATTCCTCTTATCTATTATGAAATAAGCCGAGAATTAACAGATTTAAATTTAAGAGTTTCATATCAAGCCCAGTTATTACAGAATATTTGCAATCAAGCAGTTAATGCATCTGACCTGTTATGAAATAAATCAAGAATTAAAAGAATTCACTTGGGACTTTTCTTTCAAATGAAACCCTGTTTTACTGTAGAAGTTACTATTAACACTTCCAAATATGATCCTGCTATACAAACTCTTCGTTGTTTTTTGCAATACGAGAAAGAATAATTAAAGCACAAAATTGCCCCTAGAATTACAATTTTTAATTTGATTAAACATTTCAAAAACAAAAAGGATTTAATTGAAAATTGAATTAAACTCAGTACTCAAGCATTAGATTTCAGTCCCTGATTCCCCTTTTACAGGACAAGAATAAAGTGAGTTCCTCACTTTATTCCACCTCCCTATTAAATAATCAAACACTACTTCCAGATATGATTTAGCCTTTTTATTTTTCTGAGGCAATGGCCTTCTAAATTTCATTAAAAAATAAAATTGAAAATACAAGGTAGTATATACAAAGAAGGAAACAGATGGCAAAAAACTTAGAACCTACAAAGTGAAAAATTAATGATGATGAAAAAATGCATGTGTGGGCTATATTACCTTAATCTAGCTAGTCATTAATCATTGGTCTCTTTATGATTTAGACTTTATTTGTTATGTAGGTTTATAACAGCAATAATAAAATTTATTGTGCATGCATTCATTCACTGGTAATCCCATCATAAACTGGAACTGGAAATCGCAGGGAGAACCTAGTTAAGCATGCACTAAATAAATGTAAAACACCCAATGAGCACTCCTACAGGGAGAATAAGCCCAATTCTGGTCTAAACCTAATAATTCCCAAATCAGAAGTTACAGAACTTAGACATATCAAATTCATTCACTGATAATCCCATAATAAATACGGAACTGCAAATTACTGCGAGAATCTAGCTAAGAACTCGATAAATGTAAAACACCCAACGAGCACTCAGATAGGCATAAACCCAGATAATATGGTCTAAACCTATCATATTTCATATCAGAACAACAGAATCGAGGCCACTATATATCAAATTAAATCACGTCTATACCAAGTTTTAATAACGATTATTTGGCAAAGGACCTCTCTTAAAGTACAGTTGTTTTAAACGAGCGAAATAAACTCTGGGCAAACCCCCACTGAACAAAACCCTGCCAAAATGAGTAATTCCCAAATTCTCCTCATCAAATAGCATAACTACATGGCTAGGTCTTATAAAACGTTTACAAATTACTAAAAATATTAATAGAACCTTTATTACCTGGCGATGCTTCTCCTTCTCCATAATTTGAAAAACATCAGGATCAGCTAAGGAGAGAGGCATATTACCCCACGCACGAACAGCTGCACGGCGTGATTCCATACCGGGCTCAGGTTCCCGTTCGGGTCTCTTGGAGGGAGAAGAACATGTAGAAGAAGACGAGGAACGCGGCCGTTTGAAGCATAACGGGTAACCTAACAAGTTAACCGGAGCAGGTTCGAATTCGGGCTGAGAGGTGGAGGGGATGGAAGACATTGCGCCTGGAGCACAGAGCGCGAGAGAGAGATCGGAGTCGGGTTCTACTCGGGAGATATCCATTGCAGAGCAAACGAAGGACAAATTGTGAAGCTTCAATTTGTATTATTAGACGCACAGGAAACGGGTAGATAGAGTGGAAATGGAGAATCGAATCGAATCCACAGAGGTGGGAGACAAAGGTGAGAGGGAGAGAGTTCAAAATATATATACACATGGTGTACTCGTACAATTTGAACAATGTTACTTTTGTTGGTTAGATATCATTGCGCCGTGTTTAGGCACATAATTGACTTGCAAAAGATTTGGAGAAGGAAACGAATATATTTGTTGGTTGAACTTGGGACATAACGTACTGGTACACCGAGGAGGCTATATTTCATGTAGGGGTGTCAATGGCACCCTTTTACCCGTTTACCCGACTCGTATCGTATTCGAAAACACGGGTAAGGGTAAGATTTTTATTCCGTTAGCTAATCGAGTATGGGTAAGGGTAATGATTTTTTTTCGTTATCTTACCCGTTTTAGTATAAGATAATTAAAAAAAATAAAATTACATATATAAATATATATTTGTATGAAGATGATACATAATACAATAAATTTTTTGTATTTTATTAAATTTTCATAATACAAATTAGTTGTATTCATTATTACTTTTTCTTATTTTAAAAATTATTTTATTGAAAACACAAATTGAAATGTTAATGACATTTTTTTATCCGTTTACCCGACCCGTACCGTATTCGAAAATACGGGTAAGGGTAAAGATTTTTTTTCGTTATCATAACGGGTACGGGTATGAAAATGTCTCCACCCGACCCGTATCGTACCCGTTGACATCCCTAATTTCATGATGAATCCGTCACGTTTAGTTGTTTAAAATTCATACATACATATTTTTAAAAAGTTCCTTATAAAACTAAAGAGATATATACTAATTCCAAATGAATCCGTCACGTTTTTTTTATATATTATCTTTTAGATCTAAATATGAGGGTATATTCTGATCTAAATGTAAAATTTGAAGACTAATTCCAAATGTATAAAAATCAATGCTACTCTATGAACTCGACTAGATATGTATTCATAATGCACTGTAATTATTCATTCTACTTGTATTACTAACCGTTTATTCTTTCTGATGGTATATTGCCTCTCGTAGGTCCAGGTTCAGTCGACAAAATTGTTGTTCCAGAACCTGAGAACCTGGATTAAGATTCGGGGAAAAAACATGATACACCGACGAGAGCAAGAATATTGCACGTAGTAGTAATAAGTGGTACTGTATGCTCTATTCGTGTAACAGGCGCTTGGATTCATGTATGGCTGTGCGCCGTAGTTTGCAACGTAGACAATGATGTCAGCATCGATTGCGGATTGTCTGCTTCTAGAGAACAAAAATACTCATATTGAATCCAGACAGAATACGACACGTGTACATGATTTTCTATTATGTCTTCGTACAAAGAATGTTTCATTGTACAGGATTAGGGCCGGTAAAAAAGCTCGTTCCTCGTGATCCGCTTGGTATTTGCTCGTGACTCATTGGTAACAGCTCGTTTGTTAGTGGATCGAGTTAAAATTAGCTCGCTTGCTACATGCTCGAGCCATAATTAATGAGTTTGAGTTTGTCTTGGCTCGGCACGAGCCAGCTTGGTCATTAACGAGCTATTTAATATATATAGTTTAATAATTTAATCGGATCTGTTCACTTCATATTGGAGATATAATGGTCTATGGATGTTATAGCCAGTGTTGTGGTAATTGTACTTTGGACTGTGTTTAAGTTGATTGGTAATGTTGTATGGAATATGTGTAAATTAATTACAAGCAACTAAGTTAATTTGTATGAATTTGTTTGATTTGATATACATGAATTTATTTAGTAAATATGTTTGTATGAATTTAGAATTTTGATATATTTGTATGTATGAATTTAGCTGTAAATTTAATTTATAGTAGTTGATTTGCTTAATTACAGTTGAATTAAGAGTAATCTCCAGTAATTAGTCATATAAATATTATTTTGTTTTAGTCATAATTGATAATATATGTTATGAAAATTTAAGATATAACAAGAAAGAAAATATACAAATTTATAAATATGTCAAACTAGTAACGAGCTAGTTCGGCTCGCTCGAACAAGTCACGAGTCGGTCTTGAGCAATAGTCTTAGCTTGAGACCTAAAATCCAAACTCACTCGTTCAGCTTGATACACCAACAAACTGAATATGAGTGTAACCTAGCTCGCTTGTTAACAGCTTGTTGCCACCCCTACACAGGATAGCACCGCTATGCAAGCTGTAATTCTTTGTTTGGATGTACTATTGTTCGCTGACCTATGTTTTTAACTTATCTTGATCTCTTGTTCCAATTATTGCAATGAATCTCTGGTAGGACCACCCGGGAGGGCCGGGACCGGGATAGATAAAGAATTCGTATCCTCTGAGATATCTCAAACTTTGCGTGATTTTCTGAAAAATTTCAACCGTTTAAAGATGTTCTGCACGAATCTCAAAGCATATTGACCCCATACATCACCTCCGAATAGGCACCGGACACGTCAGTCACGCAAAAGTTGAGATATCTCAGAGGATACGCACTGTCATAGAGAAAGAAATTCAAATCCGCTGCTATCCTCTCTATCTCTCTTTTCTATTTCTCTCTCTTTTTTCAAGAGAAATATAGAGACAAAAATAGAGAGCACACCGCTGCTATTTTTCTTAGAATAACAGCGGATTTGGATCCTAGAGAAAGGGGTTGGGTTTACGGATTATGTTAGACATCCGGTTCTCCATAACGAGCTATTATGGACCGGGTAGGTCTGGTCGAGAGCTGGACTCAGAATTTATAGCTCAAGTACTAGTGAAACCTACCAATTTTTTGAGATATATTTTAACTTGTTTGGGTCGAATATATAAATGATTGAAAAATCATTACCGTACCAAAAAAAATAGAATATTGAAGAAAATTCAGTAAAAAATTGAGCTTGAGAGAATAGGAGATTTTGAAAAAAAGAAACGTTGATATATTGTGGTACTTGTAGATAAAATTTGATGGTAAAATTGAATTTTGCTAATATATTAATGTTAACACTTCATCTGAAAATATTAATTGGACAAATCATGTATCTAAAATTTTGTATGAACAAGTACGATTTAAATTTTACATGGCGCGGCCGATTTAAAATCCGCTCTCTCAAATTGGGTGGTGTGGGTAGCATTTTGGGCATTTTTGTCCCTTCTTGCGTTGATAAATATCTTATTTAAAATGAAAAATATGCTATAACAATATATTATGCTTATATGTGATTAGGGTTGCACAAAAAATTAATAGTTCGTGATTTAATTCGAGTTTGATTCGAAAATGTTCGTAAAAATTTTGATCCGAAATAGTTTGAAATTAATTCAAATCAAATTCAAACTGGATATGATTCATTCGAAATAGGTTTGCGAACTATTCTAGTTCGAATCTCAAAGTAACGTGAACCGTTGATTTTCGCTGATAACTTATGTTTGCTGATGACTTAAAAATTAAAATATAAAGTCGTTCAATTATAAGTCATAACTTTTAAGTCGTAACTCTCGCTCTCAATTTTAAAATTCTAGATAACTTTCACTTCTCGCTTTCGACGACTACGATTACTTTTTCTTATCATAAAAATGTTCATAAAAGATTCGAAATTGAGTTCGTAAAAAATTTGATTTAAAATTAATTCAAATCAAAAATCAAATTGAGATAAGTTTAATTTGGTTCGATTCTTTTGTAGCCCTATATGTGATATTCCAATATCACTTTCTCCCAAAAGTGCTTAGCGGTTTTAAATTATTCGGCTATATAGATTTTTTTTTCCCCAAAGAGTGCTATGAAAAATCGAGGCACCACATAAGACGATAATATCTTGTATAATTTTAAATCATTGTAACTCGCTCATAATTCGCTCATTTACAGTTCGTTTAACTCGAGTTGGCCAACTTATTTAATAAATGAGTTAAATTCGAGTTGACCCCAACTCACTCATTTATAACTCGAATTACATAAAGTTACATAGCATTGGTCACAATAAATCCCAAAATAATCAAACCCAAATCTCTAAACTGTTATTTGTGCTTTGAGATTCGTGTAAAATATGTTTGAATTTGTATTGTAATACTATTACTGATTAAACGAGTTATGAGCCAACTCGAGTTGATAACAAGCTGAGTTTAAACTTGTGTTGTAATACTATCACTGGTCAAACAAGTTATAAATGAGTTGTGAGCCAACTCGAGTTAATAACGAGCTAAGTTTGAGTTGGCTCTACAACTTGTTATTATCATCTCAACTCGAGTTGGCTCACTCATTTATTAAACGAGCCGAGTTCGAGTTGGAGGTAACTCGCTCAAACTCGGCTCATTTACAGCCCTATGTCGGACATTGTGAAAGAAAGGAATAGAATAAAATTCACAAATACAGATCATTTTATGAGAGACGGGTTTAGAGATATATAAGACATGGTTTGCATGATGTTAAAAATATTTATTACTTTTTGACATAATATCTAATTTATTTTGTACTATTTTTTTCTTTATTATATATAAATTTTGTAATACTTTCTTTTGATTAATGATATGTTGTTGGTAAAAGTATGACATAATATGTTGGAAATAATATAATTAAGAGTTTTCACTTTATCAATTTTGGTCATCATCACTGTCCTGTAAAAAGTCCTCTTCAATTTTTAGTTCTATGTTTTTTTTTTACAAGTTAATTTTTAATTCATAAACTCCCATTTTTTGGGGACAAATTCAAAACATCACCGTCTCACTTATAAAGAGATTGTATATGTTGATAAAGTAATTTGTAATTTTATTACAAGAATGTGGAGCAAATATTATTTTAACAATCTAGTTAAACATGTTATATCATTATTTATAATTACTTCTAAGTGTCAATTTTATAATGCAACAGAACAAATTATAAAGATGTAAAAAATAAGAAAAAATTATAATATATCATTATTTTTTAAACCAACAAACATATCCCATCTCTAAAATTATTAACAAAATGTCATTAGGACTCCACTTTCTCCTCATACTCCTTCTCATTTACTTCCAAAATGGTCTACACTCTTTTAGGGTCTGTTCGGCCTTCAATTGAGAATGGACATGGACACAGAAATTGAACTGAAAAGTACTGTTCTTGTGGAAAAAAAAAATTCAATTACAAAAATAGTAACGTGGCCGAACAAGGCCTAAAACTTAAATAAAGTAGGTGGTGTTCAAGTTTGAATCCGTATCGCCCTAGGTACCTGAGGTGCAAATTAGAAATATGGACCGCTTTTTTATGTGGCACAAATCTCAAAGCAAATACCCTACAGTCTCAACTGGCTTCGGATTGAGTTTGGCCCAGGGGAGATTAATCTAGGCCGTCCATTCTTTTTAATTGTACCTCAGGTACCTGAGGGGAGATGGACTCTTCAAGTTTCCATTGGGCTGAGCAGCTGAGCTGATGTTACTATAATATTTATTATGAACTTAATATTATATTTGTTTTCTAATCTAGAGACTATTTTTATTCTTATGCAAATGCTTTCTTTGTTAACCATTATCTTTCATTCACAATTGTGAAATTTAACACTCTTATTTGTTCAATTCAATAAAATAAACATATTTACTTATGTATGATATACGTAAATCTCATTGCTGTCAAAATGGATATAAATGAAGATACCATCAAATTATGCTTAAATGGAATGGAACAAACAATATATTGTATATGGAACAATTTTAATTTAAAAATCCAACAAAAATGATAACAAAATATAAAATATCAGATAACAAAATAAAATTTGGATATTACTATATAATTAATATTTTTTGACATGATTAATAATTGATTTTTGAGTATCTTTAATACATGATAAAATTTAGACATTATCTATTTTTTATTTAAAAAATTATAAAAAATAAATAAATTTTCAATGAGTGTCTTAATTTGTCCTTGATAATTAGCAGTTTTATTCCTTAAAAAAAATTGGTCTCATTGAAATATGTTACCAATTTATGAGAAATAAATTATCATTAAGATTAATAAAGAGTTAACAAAATCTGTTGGAGTAAATGAGGGGATGAGAATGAAGCATATGTAGAAATTGAGTGGTTTGGGATCATAAAAATAAAGTACGAATTGTTATCAAAGAGACACTTATTATAGGTCTCTATTTGTATTCTAAAAGTGTAGTTGGATTTCATTACAACAACAATTAAGAAAAATAATTTGATTTATTTTATTAGATTCGTACCAGTCTATCTTTTGATAGTTTATTATGACAGAAGTCAGTGGCATATTTTATGTCTAGAGCCAAAAGGTTGATACAAACTTTTTAAACATTATTGATAAACCAAATACATAACATGATAATATAGATCATCAAATTGATATTCTCTGATATCTTATTTCAAAATTCAAAATTATGCATAATATGTACTCTTATTATGACATTTTATTCTATGCCGTTTCTATTAGCAAATGTAATCGTACGAGATAATTTGAAACTTTCAAATCAATTCCATTTTCGAACATAAAAAATTTCAAAAACAACTAGGATTCATTGAACTACAAATTTGAGAAACCAACCAAGTTTTTTTTTTTTTTCTAATTTATAAAGAATAAGGTCCAGCACTTATTAGATATATTGAGTGGATAAAACCTGTTACAAAAGTACAAATAAGATGGCTCAAAACCTGTTTCATTTTTTGTTTTGGTGTTTTCAAATTAACTAACTGTCTAACCACGGAATTGGCCCATATTTTAGTGATTTTGCTAATAAATTGTCATTTATAAATACTGTCCATGACAAATGGAAAATAAATTAAACACAAATATATGTTTAAAGCAACATAAATAGCAATTGTTGGCAGGTTATTTGCATGATGCACATACATATGTCGATGTCGATCCCATTTCCGGTGGTAACAGCTGCATAATACCATTAATTGGCCTAGAATTGGGAATGAAATGAATTTATTTTTATGCATGTGTTTATTCTACTTGCAGAATGTATTTTAACAATTTTTAGAATTTCTATACTATTTTTTTAATTAGGTAGAGTAACACTTTATCGAACAATCATGGACCATTCAAAAGTAGTGATTTTCTATATATCTACAAAACTATAAACATTTTTTTTTAAATATAAGATTTAGTCTGTAAGTACAATTTCATATAGAGATCGTGTTATGAGGTTTAGATAGGTTATTTAAACTTTGTTAACCAAGATATTAATATATAGTATGGATCAATCTTCACTATGCATAACACACATTTTGCATACTGGTAGAAAAATAACCGCGATAACACCAAAATAGAGTACTACACAGCACATTTTTTTAAGTGTAAAACTGCCATCTTGATCTTCAAACATAATTAGATGAATGTGCATGAATATCTATTTCAGAAATGAACGCTTGATTTCAAACTTTTCTTTAAAAAAAAAAAGAAAAAAAAGAAGAAGCAATTTTGGAGGTTATTATAATTATGTAGAAATACCTCCGCTCTCTCAACTGAAATGCTCACCAAATCCGGCACACTCGATGATATTTTATTCTGATTTTGAAGTTTGGAAGTAAAATTCATAGTTATTTAGAAGTCTGTTATGTTTTTTCAACTTACTATTGTATTCTCGCATTACACCATATACAAATTTTAATTTCCATCATAACTAAATTTACGATCTTATGTTCCTATGTTGTCAGTTTTTTTAAATAATATGCATATTACTATTTCTAAAAAAATATAGTTTTCATTTAACTTGAACATGTGAAACACTTATGTATCATAGTAAAAGTAATAAATTACTTCATATCTATAACAAAAATAAAATCAAAAAGTGATATTTTCCTTATGTGCATATAGAAAAAATAATGTAGAACAAATAGTTTTATTTTGACAAATAAATTTTAATTTTTTTTGTTATTAGTAAATGAAAAAGTAAAGGGACGATGAAGACACGAAAATACAAGACATTTGGACCCTTCTCAACAATTTATATTATAAGATATAAATTCCTCAGCCAATTATCCATGCAGTGGCAGATCTGGAGTCATGGATCAGTGGTCTCAAGTGTATACTAAATTACAAACACATAGCAATTTCTATTAGAAAATACATAAATATCAATGGAATTTTCTAATTTGAGTAGAGTCGATTAACCCTGCTCACTTCCATCTCCCTTCGCCAATCGCCACTACTAGCATGTTTGACTAAAATATAACTTCTAAACACAGGTCGTAAGTACAAATTTAGTATTCGTAATGAAGATGATTTAATAATTTTGACTCTCACCTCATATTCAGAAACAAATTGTAAGGTGCTCAGCGAACCAACAATTTTATATCTGACAATTGAATTGCAATGACTAATAACATTACTAACAAATTACAATAGCAACAATAAGCTCGATATATCAAACAAAGAAAATCGATGGAAGAAGGGGAAGAGCAAAACTTGGACTGGCTGGAAATTCGCCAAAAAAATTGCAAATTTCATGGAACCAATTAAAAGAATGCCACCTATCTACATGGCTCTACCAACTCGAGCCAAAAAAGAATGCAAAATTTTAGGATACAATCCAGGGGCTGTTAACCATCTCCGAGCCCCACCCATCTGGGACAGTGAGGACATATTGTTGCATGAATTTACGAAATCTCTTCTTGTACTCTTTCGGTGAAATTACAGTAGGTAACTCGTTTTTTGGGACCACCAGAGAAGACTTGACCCAGGTCTCAAGTTGTTTGTCCCAGGTATATTGCCTAAGATAATCTATTATCCCAAAAACTATTGCTCGATTTTCTCTATCTACTCCAAGCAGCAACGAATAATCCATAACATTAATTGACTGAAAAGGGGACAAAAGGTAAATCAAATAGTTAGTCCCGGCCACCAGAACAAGTCATGTAATTGGATGTTTAGGCTGAAAATTAAATTAATAAAGGACATCAAAGAATCAGCAGCAAAATGGTACATTATGCATACCGTCAAAAAAGAAGTGTCATTCCAGATGGCACGCTCAAATAGCTTCTTTGTCCTTTGGGAAAGATAGATTGGGTATTCCCGCATGTCCTCTATGAAATTCTGATCCAAGAAAGTACAAGAACTAGAACCCACAATGTGTCGTGCGAATATGGCCCCCTTGAGATCATATGTGCGTGACAAATGGCGCCCATATAGAAGATTTTCCATCACCATTAAATCCATTCGAGTCTCTTTCCCGTTTTTATTCTCCACTATCTATAAAAAGAATTGGAAATAATTCATTTAGCAAATAGGAATTCGACATCTCAGCAGTCAAGGACATGCCAGACTTACATCATTATATTACCAGGTCTAAACTGGTGCCAGAAAATATAGCTAGCTTTGTATTGGTTTGTTTCAGCACCTGGAAATAGTAGTATGATAGTATCATACAAGAGGGAGGCTATGGTACTATGCATAGCGCGGATTGGTTCATACTATGGATCAATATCTTCGTTTTCAAAGTTCAAACAGTCAATCTGAATCTTTTAACATGATCTCCATATGAAACTGTACTTGTAAAACAAATTTTACATGTTTTACTATTTTCTTAAGATAGGTAGAAAATCACTTGATCTAAAAATTATGGACCATTCAAAAGTAGTGATTTTCTACCTATCTAAAAATATAGTAAATTTTTTTTAAAAAATGTAAAATTTAGTCTACAAGTTCAATTTCACATGGAGACCATGTTGCGTGGTTCAGATCAACTACTTAAACTTTGAAAACAAATATACTGATCCATAGTACGAACCAATCCGCACTATGCATAGTACCATAGCCTTACTCATCATACAATACACATCTGATGAGTTAAGTTCTGCATACCAATACAAAAACAATCACGGTAACAGCCATAACAGGGTATTACACAGCACACTCACACAATAAAGACAAACTGACCTCATAAATTCCTAGAATCTTGGCAAGGCACGACTGGTTCCCTTTTTCAACAGATTCAGACATGTAATTGAAATAATGTGGTGCAAATTTCAGAAACGAATGATATTCAATTTTCTTAATCTCCTTTATGATAAATCTATCATCCATTGTTTTTGAGAAAAAGGCCTTGGTTTTTCCCCCTTGTGCATCCCACCTCTTGCAACGACTCAGTGAACCCATATACATAATTTCTGACGGGCAACACTTCTTTCTAAGATCATAAAACTGCTCTGCATAGGCACATTTAACGGTATATTTTCCCTTTAGAGAGAGAGGATCTCCTTTTCCAATAGAAAACTCTTGGTGCAGAGGCTTACAAGCCACTAAAATCTCTTCTGGCGGTAGTGATAACATGGCATTCAACAAAGCTGATGAATCAAGCTCTGGTTCCTCCTTGTTATTTCTATTTTCCTCGGATTTACATAGAGAATATGCAATTAAGCTTGAAACCTCATCCTCCGAAACTGAGAGAACATTTCCACCGGGGCCCACAATAAACTGCCGTTCTGGTTCTGAATCCGATTTTTGGTTCTGGATTTGGGGTAGGTGACTAGGTATGTATCTGTTTATCTCATTAAACCTGTCCAAGAATCCAACTTGAAGTTCTTTTCTATAAGACATTAGCAGATTGGAAAATGGGGCCCAAATCCAGTCTTCTCTGCCTTGGGATGCGGATTGAGTGACATCCAGGGATAAATCAGAGCCTGACACGTCAGATTCTGGTATTTGTTCTGAGTCTGATAATGTTGTTTCCAACAAGGATGCTTCTGATACTGGTACTATCTCGCGACTATGGATCTCACTGGAGGAGGGTGGTTCATCAGAAACCTTACCACTGGTATTTGCTGGGTCAAGAATTTCTGAAGTGGCACGATTTTCAACCAGTTTTTCTTCTGAATTGTTGGAACAAGTAGGGTGTTTTTCTTGATTTAGAGGCAAGGAGCTAAAGAGATGTGTGAGGCGGCGATCCCACACGTAAGTCTCAAGAAGTAATGTCTGGTGTAACCAATTCAAACTTAGAATATCATGAACAGCCAGACCTGGTTTCTTATTAATTTTATTGGCAGAATCCTTGGGCTTTGGTAGAGACACCTGCATTTACCACAAGTATATTCAACAACAACAACTATTAATAGATAAACATAGGTCTCATTTAATACAGTGCCAATGGATTGACTTGACAATTTAACAAAATATCTCAAAAATAATAAGAAAAGTAGACATATTGTTAACCTTATAGATTGGTCATATATCAAATCTTGTGTAAATAGAATGTTACTTAATATGGATTGTTGTTAATTCCAAATCATTTGAATGGTAAAACTTACATCACATAATTATTTTTCATTTGTATGATATTTCATGTAGTACAGAAAACATTCCAAAAAAAATTCCAAATGTAGGCAAATTTATATGTCAAATGCCGCAATTACAAGACTGTCAAGTTAACTTATTGTCAATGAATCTTAACCCATTAGAAAAACAAACCTCAATTTGAGATTCTGTCTCCTGAGCCATCAACAATACTGAATCGTCAGAAATCGCTCCCAAAGCAGTATCAGTTGTATATTTTTGTTTCAATTCTTCTGAAATGCGTTTGACCTCAGAGAAAAGTAGCAGCCGCTTCTCATTTACCTTCAAATGGAAAAGGTAAAAGGCAAGAAGAATTATACACACACAAATGATAATGAGAAGACTGCAGCGTCACATCTGCATTTTAATTTGTAACTAGACATCTTTGGCAACACATGTTGTCGGTTTCATTTGCATACCGGAGCAAATATCTAACCATAATTGCAAAACATGTCCAACATTTCTCACATCCAATCACTGTGCTTATTTGAAAATAGCACATGACAGCTGAAATTATGGTCATGTCCCTTGGAAAAAAAGACGAAACAGGCTTTTTCCTCTTAGTAAGAATAAAATGGAATCCCAATATTTAACTTTGTTTATTTGGGTTTTACTTCAATTGGACCTTAGGCCAAAAAATGTACATACTTCCATGGAGTTAAAGAGTGAAATTATCAACAATTAATGTATGCAATACAGTCACATTAATTTAACATGAGTTATTTGCAATAGTGCAAAAATGTTGGGCTTAGAACAAATATGAGAAAATGTTGGTTTCTATTTAAGAAAAAACTGAGATATTTGGTTTTATCGCAACGTCCGTGTTACATTTCTTTTATAGGACTGAACTCAAACTTTTAGTTAAGCACAAAGAGCAAGGGAGGGAGAAATGAGAGAGAGAGAGAGCATACAAGTAGGGCTTCTTTCTGAAGCCAATCAAGGCTATTAGGATCATGAAACTCCAACATAGCTGGCGGTTTACATGCTTCATATACTTCAACTGGTGTATATCTCAGCATTGCAACCCTCGAACCCATGCTGGGCAAAAAAAATTTAAAACAAACAAGAAAATAAGTGTAAAAATATAAATGATTCTACAAGTAAATAGCTTCAAATCAAGTACGGGAAAACCTAACATCAACAGAAGGGGCATATTGAACCAAACTCAATAGTTCAGGGGACTGATTGTACAAAAGCAAGTTCTGGGGCTTAATTGAACCAAATCAAACAGTTTAGGGACCAAAATCAAACTTTTCTCTTTAGATTTTAGAAGAAAAAAAAAGTGAGACTGTGATACTATGCATAGTGCGGATTGGTCTGTACTATGAATCAATATTTTTGTTTACAAAGTTAAAATAATCAATCTGAACTGTTTGATCTCCATATCAAAATATACTTGTAGACAAAATTTTATATTTTTTAGAATTATTTTAGTATTTTTAATAATAGGTAGAAAATCACTACTTTTGAATGGTCTATAATTATTAGATCAAGTGATTTTCTACCTATCTTAAAAAATAGTAAAAAATTATAAAAAATGTAAAATTTGATCTGCGAGTACACTTTCAGATCGACTGTTTGGACCTTAAAAACGGAGATATTGATCCATAGTACAGACTAATATACGCTATACCTTAAAAACGGACATATTGATCCATAGTACCATAGCCTCAGCCTCACTCAAAACAAAACTACAACAAAAAAAGAAATGGCTAGACTTACCCAAAGAAACGCAACCCATCACGGTACATCAGATGGCCACATGGCAACTTTGTCCCAGGCAAGTACCTCGAAAAACTCAATTCAAGAAACTTCACGAAAGAAATACTACGTGCTGAGTCGGACACGATAAATCTCGCAGCAGGGCCCGCTGGCCTATTCTCTTTCTTGCAACTCCAGCACCTGGTCCACATCCATATCTTGTCTTGGTCTTTAGAGGTCTTACTGGATAGGTCCAGCTTGGGAGGCAAGGTTGTCACTAGAACTGTTATGCGCCCGTTTTGGTGTGTGTACACATACAAGTGTGCCTCTGGTGCATCTCCGCATACTGAGCATCTATGCTTCTGACAAATTTTTAACTATATTATAACACTAATAATACATGCAATCATATGGGTGTGAAATTGCTATCACATGTCATGATCTAGTGCCAATAAGTAAAATGCAGAATCCTTTTCATTATCTTATGTTTTACATGTGATATAACTATTGAAACATGTCCCAAGTAGAAAGGTAATGAGCTTGAGAGAGTGAAAATAAAACTACCTCATTAAGGAATACGTCTGTTAGCTGAGTTCCAAGCGTCGTGTCAGAATTACCATAGTAATTTATTCGCGACACATGTCTCTCTTCGCATATTGTCCGTTTAACAATATTTCGACAAGACACTATGATCAAAGCACTATGTGGGGCCTTTGCATCCTCTCTCTCTCTCTCTGGATCAGCAACAATTCTAATTTCGCCATTCTTCACCGTCTCTATTTCAGTTCCTTCAATTCTCCCATTTAGAGTCTCAGCAGGATCCAAATCCGGTGAGGTAGAATCAGTACGAAGTGGTATATCAGAAAGAGTTAAAGGTAATTCTTCATCAGAAATAGGGATGTCCAGGTCTTGTGACAGGGTACTGCTATCAGTCGAGCTCTCAGAGGAGAAACTTCTAGAAGGAGATATGGGTTCAGGTTCAGGGGAAATTATAAGAGAGTTCTGTTTTGTGATAGCATTTTTGCAAGTTGCCAACAGTCTTTGATCCGAAAGGAATGATGTTACGCGAACAAGATGGTGTGCGGCAAAGACTGCATAGTGAAGTACCCGCTTGATTCTCTTGAGTTCTTCAATGTCTGCACCTCTTAGCAGTATCTATTGGGAGAAAACAATTTTGGTCATGAGATAGCAACAGGAGATTACTTTACATAAAAATCATTGTTGTTTCCCTGAAAACAGGTGAAACTGTTAAGCCACGGATCACTATTTGATCCACTGGATAAACATTCTGGTACATACCAGTACTACAACAAACCATTATTATTTCAACAGTTAGCACCCATCACAACAGAAAACTGAGATAAAGAGTATTATTGTTGCATAACAGTTATAGGATAGTATTGCTCGACTAACAAGCATTGGACCTATATTATCAGAGACCATATGAACTAAAATAAGGCACACTAGAGCCACAACAATCCTCCTATAAACTGCAATAAGTAATAATTAACAATGAAAATTTGAGAGAACTAATGATATGACAGGACTTACTGTACAACCCAAAGGTTTAGGTAAACCCTCTAAAAACAACAAATTTTTGCTGGATTTCTTCCCTTCTCTGTTAATATCCTCCACAAATTTCTCAATCCGAAAATTATCACACTCTCTTACAACATCAGGCCTTATCAGAGCCTCGCCTAAAGAGACAACTTTGGACCCAGTGCAGCGCACAATCCTCTCCATTCGGTAAGGTTTCATGTCAAGAACTAGGGTAATGCCATGGTTTCTTAGTAGTTCTTGTGCCTCCCTTGAAGCAGCTTTCTCAACCAGTATTATGTTGGGTTGACATGTATCAAGCATGTTTTTGATTGATTTCTCCAAAACATCTTGGTCCTGGTTCATAAAAAATAAGAATTAGATAAAAAGGCAGCAGAATGAGCTGATAGTGAAATGACAATATATATATAGAGAGAGAGAGATAGGCTACGGTGAGTTGCAAAGTAAAATGTGTTTCTACTTCACGCCATATTTATATTTTGAAAGTCCAAACGACCGATCTGAACCATTAAATGTTTAATCCATATTGAAATGTGCTTAAAGACCAAATTTTTTTACTATTTATTAAACATTTTTGAAAATTGCTGTTTTGCTGTGAACAGTGAAAAACAGTAAAATTTTCTGGACCATCAGATCAGCGACATTCAAAATTGCTTAATAAATAGTAAAAAAATTCCAAAAAATGTAAAATTTGGTCTCCAAGCACATTTCAATATGGAGAACAAAATGAACGGTTTGGATCAACATTTTGAACTTTAAAATCGCAAAATATGAGCTTGAAGTAAAATAGTTGCTTTACTTCGCAACTCACGTAGCCCATCTCTCTCTCTGAGAGAGAGAGGTTGGCTAATATCAAAATGTTTGTTCCTAGGCCGTGGAACAAACGCTTCAGTTTTTACATTTTCAAACTCCAAACAGTCTATCCAAACCGTTCAACATTCAATCTATAATAAATTGTGCTTGAAGACCAAATTTTATATTATTTAGAATTTTTTTACTATTTATTAAGCTAATTTTAAGATCACTGTTTTCAATGATCCAGAAATTTTTCACTATTTATTAAAATCAGCGATTTTAAAACTGGCTTAATAAATAGTAACAAAATTCCAAAAAATATAAAATTTTGTATCCAAGCACATTTAATATAGAGATCACATCTAACGGTTTGGATTAACCGTTAAAACTTTGAAAATCGGAAAACCAATTGGTTGCACCACGGCTCCGGAACAAATGTTTTGATATTAGCCAACCTCTCTATGTGTGTGTGTGTGTGTGTGTTGCATATTTGTGTGGCTACTCAGTTTCAAACTTGGTTTTTATTTGGATTTAACGTTTAGTTATATTTAATTGTTATTTCTGACAAATTTCTTTTTCAGAACATGTACCACATATAACAACTCATATTATGCATGCACCAGTCAGCAGAACTATTTAAAGACCAGCTAAAATATGAGGTTTGGAGTAAAGATATTCAAGTAAAATTATCAATAATGCGGAATATCATATGGATTATTTTTAGATTTAATATCTCAAAAGTTACTTCAAATACCAAGAAACAAATGAAATTTCCCAGGAAAAATTAGGAAAATGTTATTGAAAAATGACGAAAAAATGTAATAGATGTAGGACCCACATGTTCCATAGAACGGATGGATGACAAACCGGAAACGGAATGATCAAGCACTTCCTGAAGAAGAAGCAATCTAGGCTTTATAATGCGGGTTGGCATGTGCTTGTGGGCCGCACTCTTTTTAAAAACCAAACCATCTATCACTTCACTGCAACCAAAAACTTCTATTAAAAATAAATTTCCATTTTAAATGAATATCAAGTATCAGGGCGAGACGCCAAATATAATTAACAATTCAGAGTAACATGGTAATTGTTGTACGGGTAAACTAGAGGTACTGGCTGGTATGCAACTAATTCCCAGGTAACCCATAATTATTATCTTTTGGTGCTTAGTTGTTGGCTCTGTCACACCTTAGTTAACTAATTAAGATAAAATGGGGCGTTTATTATCACATGTTATGGAAGCATAAATGCAGATATAACTAAGATACAATTTGAGCAATACCAGGTAGAATGATAATCCTTCTGAAAAACATGAATGAACCTATTTGCCAGGTACAACACTTACCATATGAAAGAAAAAAATACGGAGTAAAGGCCAACCTTTGAATGCGGGTACCAGAAGCAATGCACTTTACTTTAACATACAAACTTGGATCCATTTCCTTGCCAGCCACCAAATCAGGTTTGATCAGCAGAGCAGCTTGCCAAGACAATAAGCGCAAAACCCTAAGCCAGCTGTCAGGTGCACCCTCATCTCCAGCCTCAGCCGGCACAGAAAATCCCTCTGCCACCATAAATCGCTTCAACAGCCGTTTGAACTCAGCATTCATGATCTCCACCATTGTCTTCTCATTCACTTCATCCTCAAATTTGGGTTGCAATGGATCCATTCCATATTTAATCTTGTCCTCTTTTTCTTCTTCAATAGCTGCACTTTCTAATTGAGTTTCATTCTCAACTAGTTCAGGCGGGACCCACATGTCAGGATCGGTGCCAAAATTGGAAATGAGTGGTTCAGGGAGTATGTACTCCACTGGCTTGGGCGGGAAAGCAGCATCATTTTCAATATTTAACTCTGGAATTTCAGTACTTTCTGATGATGATAGAGAATTTTCTTCATTGTTGGGTTTTTTCTCACAAGCATCGTGAGGCAAGAGAGCCATATCAGTATTGGTGCAAATGCTGTCTAAAGATCTGTTTTCAATGTGTTCTACTAGAATTTCAGTGCTTACTGATGAGGAAGAACCATCTTTAGAGTTGCAAATACATACATTAGAGGGTTCGGTGCCAACTTGTAAACAAGAAGTTGCGCTGCCTTCCTCTGGGAGGATACCTTTAAAATTTTCGATGCCAGTATGATCTGGAGGATGATTACCATCTTCTAGAGGTATATTGATACCAGCTTCTGTAGAGATACCTTCAATAGGTTTGATTTTAGTGATCGCATCAGAGGTTTCAGTGCCAACATATTCTAGAGGGAGCGTGATGCCTTCAGAGTTTTCAATCACAGTGGTACATCCTGGTAAATTTTCATTATCAGATAATTCCTCCCCCTTCTCAATTTCATCGGGCAAAGGTTTAATGATAGCCTCTTTTTCTGAAACAATTTTGGGTGGGGGCTCGGCACAATCTTCCGACAACTGAAAAGTGGAAAGTTTCTCCTCTAAATATGCGGTAATATTCTTCTTCAGAAAAGAATTGGTATCAATCTCCCCAGAAGCAGAGGTGGCACCATTTTCGATGCAAGCACCTTCACACTGCTCAGATTTATCAATTTCCCCATTTATAGGTATGGTTACATGCAAGGGGTTGGCACCTGTGCCTCTTTCCAAATTACAAATGGCGTCACCCTCTGTCAATACATAGTTGCACAGTTTGAATTTTCCAGTGTCTTTGTGCAAATCTTCATTCTTCTCATTACTAGGCATACCAGTGTGTATGAGCTCCATGCCAGTGTCTTTTGTCAAAAGACCTTCAGACGTGTTGTCTATTTCAATAATCTCAGGTGATACCTGAGAAATAGTTTCATCTTTCGAGACCTCCGTACCAGATGGTACCATGTAAGAATCACCCGGTAATTCTTCAATTTTCTCACCAGCGAACAAATCTTGGCCTCCATTACTACAAAATTTGACAGACATTTGTGATAATGCAAACCAGCTAGAAATTAAAATTAAAAAACTTTATAAAGTTATTTTTAATAATATAAAATTATAAACAAATAAACAACAGGTGAATTAAAATGATTCAAATTTCTTACCTAATATCAGTATCTCCATCAAAAAATGGGAGATCATCTGCAAAGGAGGAAAAATGAAAGGAGTCTAGTATTAGTTCAGTGAGATAAAACTTTTAGATGAGCTTGGAAGTAGGATAAAGTAAGTGAAAAGGTAATAGCTATTATCCTGTATAATAGTAGTGATAAGAGTTATCCTTTTAATTCCCCATTTATCCCACCCGTAAACATTGCTCTATTTCATTATTACTTGGCTTTTAAATTCATAAACAGTAAGCCAATTATCTCAGGCTTCATTTTAAGATGGTACCACTCAAACATAGGTACAGACACTTGATTTTCTTTTCTCACTGCATATCAGAATTTTTCCTTGGTAAAATAAACATATCTAGTTGTTTAGTGATGAGAAATTCCAAACATTGAGTTGAAACGAACCAAAAAATGAAAGACAACTCTCATAACCAGAAGAGGAGCTTGGGCTTGTAAGAGGAGTGTCGTAAGGAGTACTGTCATCTGATTCTGGCAATTCCACACCAGAATGCTCCATCATATCGCACATGAAGTGTAATGAGTTACCGCAACTGCAGTTGCAGGAAATTTCAATATCTTGAGTTGCCACTTTAGACAGACAAGCATGACACATTTGTAGTTATCTCAGGCTTCTATTTTGACTACCTCTAATTCCTAAAAACAACAATTCTCACAATTACTGCTTATTTCCAATAAAAATTGTTCCTTTTGTTACATTAGCAGAATAAATAATATAATCACATCTTATTAATGTTCTTAATTTCCCACTATTTTCTATTTCCCTAATTTAATTTTCCTCCTTATTTTGGCTTTCCTTGTCCAAAACCTGTTTTTAATACGGAATAATTAACGCCACTAATAAATAAAGGATGATGAGAAGACGCGAAGCAGGCATAATCCGTAAATTTTATTGCCCACGGAATTGAGTTTCGAACATTCAGCGTTTTCAAATTTAGTAGCTGAAACATTATAGGATGGAATACATTTGCATTTCTATTCACCTAAAATTTTACCAGAAGTTCATAGAAGGCGATGGTATGAGCTAGAAGATCAAATTAAATATAAAATTATATTAGCTATCAAAATGCAAAAAGGTGATCAAAGCTAAACAGACAAGCATGTGCTAGATGTAAAATTAAATATTTTCGACAAGCAATTTTAAGTTAGGAAGTTGCATAAAAAATAACGAATTCGTGCAAATGTAGAAAAATCGACGGAAATAAAAAATATAAAAAATATAAAAAATAATAACCGTCTTAGCTCGTGTACGATCTGAATTAAACTCAAATTCTCACCACGGATTTGCTGTCTACATGAAATGCGGAGAGTACATCCAACGCGTCGATGATAGCAGATTAAAATCGCAGGGAGAAGGAAAGCATGACTTGAGAAAGAGCCCAAATAATGGACAAAATCACTGTATCTTCTCTCTCGATGCCTCGGTAAAGCAAGGAACCAAATGGCGTTTATAGATCCCAAATTTAAACTTTTAGAAGAACTGGATTTTGATTCAGGAGAACCAAAATGAGAGGGAAAGTGGAGAGGAAGGCATGCGATGGAGATGGTTGGGCGAATAAATTACGAGTGCGTATCCTCTGAGATATCTCATATTTTGCATTTGCATGACCGACGTGTCCAGTGCGATAACGCGGGGAACAGTATTATTTGAGCTTGAGAATCGTGCAGAACGTATTTGAACGGTTGAGATTTTTCAAAAAGTCACGCAAAATACGAGATATCTCAGAGGATGCGAATTCATAAATTACGAGGGTATTTTTAATAGTCCCCGACTTAGCAAAATATTACAGACCAGCCCTTCCAAAATCATTTTGCAAAATAGTAAGTTAGTAACGAAATTTTTTTTGGATTGACTGAATATAAATCAAAGCAGAAGGTAGTTACGAGTGTATGAATATTGACTGCGGAGAAAACCATCAAAAAATTCAATTTTGCGGGACCAGAGGGTAATTATGATAGATCAGGGTCGTATCCGAATAATGGAGAGGGTCATGTGGAAAGAATGCATCTGTTTCGGCTCGTGGGCCCGACAGCATATAAATACTTTGGAGAAAAATATTACCAGAGGAATAAAATAGTGTCTCTTTACTAATTACAACCTGCTTAACATTTTATATTGCAGATTTGGTATTTAAGCACACACATAGATACACTCCTAGGACTGAGAAGTGAGAACCTGTCTTACTGTTTGTCTGCTAGTTTGATAATTCCAAAAGATGTTAGTTTTCACCTGATCTTATTGAATTCAGTCAATTTAATTAAAAATAACAAAAGTTGAGGAAGGATCATTTGATAATATTTATTTTGGCAAATTTAAAAATAAATTATAAATGTAAGATTAAATATTATAGATATGATTTATATTATTCATATATTATGTATGTAAAATATGATGATATTTTAGTGTATGTTTTATTGTATAAATATATATTAATATTTAGTTTAGATTTTTTTTAACTTTATTATCATAATATGTTAAAATGACCGTTGTCAAAGTCTCCTCAATAAATTTTTCTCTAATCTGGATTACAAAAGACTTTGCATAAGTGACAAAAAAAATATTTCAATCTATACAAGATTCATGAATATAAATATGTCAAATTCTTTGTTGTTTCACGAATTGAGATGAACGAAGAAAACGTGGTCTGTTAATATTTTAAAATTTTGCAACATATTAAAAACAAATGAGCAAAAAATCTAGAATATTTAATAAAATACTGTTTTAAAGGTCATACAATTTAATTAAAAATGAGGACTTAACAACAAAATTATAATAAAGTACTTTTAAGAGGCGCTCTTGTGAATTTTAGATATCTGGAATTCTGGATTCTGGAAAGACTGACAGGTTCTACACCTAACAGAACGCACTAAGCGACAAGTATATAATGACTGTCACATCTTGACTCAGATGCGCCAATATTAAATGCTGGGAATATTTCAATTCAAATGAAAGCAGATCCAATGCAATACCTGACCTTGTAGAGTGACATCTGAGTCGTCCGTTTTAATCTGACACGAGACTCAAAGCGGATCTTCTATACTGGAAGTGACTTTATCTCCTCCACCAGGGATAAGATTTTATCTAGATATGTAATGGTGGAATTATTATGCTCAAAAGAAAAGGTCAAAGAAAATTTCTCTAGACAAGATTTTGTCTGACTAATTAAGTATATTACGGTTTAATATATTCCATTTTTTTATCATTTAGTCAATAAGATTAATTGAATGGCATTGAGGAGAGAAAATATTTTGGATCTCAAAAAATTATGGATGTGCTTAAAAAGAAAAGGTCAATAATGTATTAATGCTCTTTCGAATAAGACTTTGTCTGAAAAGTATATCATGTTTTAATATATTTCCTTTTCTGTTAGTTAGTCAATTAAACTAATTAAATAGCATCGAGAAGAGAGAGAGAAGTTATCGGATGATGTTATGGAATAACATTTTTACTTCCTGATCGTTCACTTATAATTTCACATCCTAAGGTAGGGTGAAAATGGATCGAATAGTGCTAAGGTAGGGGTGAAATTGGATCGAATAGTGGTAAAATATATTGATACATATCAGATATTAGACGGATATGTGAATTAGATATTTTTAAATATATATAAATATTCTCATAATATATATTAGATTATATGGTATATATTTATTATTTTTTTGAAAGAGTATATATTTATTATTTAGATGCAAATAAATCAAATTTCAAATTATATTCATACCAGTACAAATATTTGAATATTAAATATTTATATTTAATTTTCAAATAAGAATCCGGATTCAGTCTGATAACATCCGGTCCGCTTTCATCCTCAAGGCTCAAGGTCTCAAGTGATTGGCAAAAAGAAAAATAAATGGGATGTAAAAACTACATCAATGAAGGTCAACAGTGTAGATGGGTAACTCTTACATCAATGTATAACATTAAATGCGAGGGTCATAGTAATAAATTTTTATAAAAATTAGATCCAACGTTTGATTTTTTTTTTTTTTAAGTTCGAACAGTTAAAAAAGAAAGAAAATATCATACAAGTAATTCGATCTTTTTTTAAATGATAGAAGTCAATTAATTCCTATAATTTAATAGCATATATGCTGCCTTTATTTAAATTCATAGTGACATGAGTTACATGTCGTTATAAAAATTGTCAAAAATAATTATAACACGTTTGTTACACGGTAATCAAATGTGACATGATATTTTGATAACGTTGAGCACTTTTGATTGCGTTTAACTATTATTTTGAAATTTAAATGTATTTGAGAAAAAAAATATCAAAATATTATATACAAATGAAATGACGTTGTCAACAAATTTACATGTGCAAAAAGGTACACCGTCCGAAATTTGAATTATGAAGTAAATTAGGTCAAATTACACGGCTATTTGTTATGATTCGTCCTATTATGTATTGTGTTGTGATGTATCATACTATGATCAAGTTGATTTGTGTGTTGTATTATGTTGTGTTATTTTTATAAATAATTACGTAAAGAACACATTGCAGAATAACATGAAAGTCACGACACGTGATTGATTTGTGTGTTGTACTGTCGTCACAATATTACATTATTGCATCTCACGTTTAATTATGCATAATTTCTGTCGGAAATAAGGGCAACAATCGAATTCAAATAGCTTATCGAATTAAAATTCATTAGCTAACTTACCAAATAAATCCAAATTTATAATATAAGCATTCCCAGGCTTCTCATAGAAAAACCAAAATAGCATACCAGAGGTACCAATTTAAGAGAAATATTATACTAATTGACAATAAACCTTGTAATTGGGAGAAAAATCAAAAATAGCATAATTTATGGTATCATTTTTTAAAGTTCAATTCAAGGCAGCAAGCCTTATTATTGTTCTACTAATTGACAAAGGGAATTGACAATTAAGAAAATTAAATAAGCACAAATAAAATTGGAAAGTTACACACTAGAGTGAGAGAACTGACAGGGGCGGAGAGTTGGATTTTAGTCTATTTATTTTTTGAATATTTTTTGACCGCTTGACTTTATATTAAATTAATTTGAATGTTTAAAATTTTCACATGTAGACGCATCACTCGTAAGATAGGTAGATTTCAACGATTCGGATTCATTATTTGAAATGATTTGATGGGTTTTGAAGTTAAACTCACCAAATACTTTGGTGAGCTTAAGAACACTCTAGTTCTACTCGATCGAGAGAGAGAGAGAGAGTGATTAAAATTTCGGAGTTAGCTAGCTGCGCACGAGAGAGAACAATTGAACATTTAGAGTCAAAGAGTTGCGCAAGATAGATCAAAATTTTAGACTTGCAATTTCAATGAATTTGGACATGTTAAACAAAAAAAATTAAACAATGTTGATTACCGAAGGTTTTGGGTTTTTTAGATGCTCCCCCTCACTTTTCTCGAATTTTATTGTGTCCGCCCCTGTAATTAAGATATAATTTAGGCAATAATATTTGTAACGTTCCAAAAATCATTTCTTATATTATTTTATCAACGCAAAATATCTACGGAAATATATATATTCTAATTAGTAAATCACATTCTAAAGTCATCCCTCTCAAGAAAAAAAAAATGGCAATGTCGCCTTATTTTAAAAAGAATTATACACTGAATTTTTCTAGTCAAAGGTTGAAAGCATGCATCTCCGTTGATATCAATTTCACAATTTATTGATTAGCAATTAAGCATCCTAACATGAATAAAATAAAAATTCAAACGTTATTTTAATATTCATTTCGGGAGTGAGTCTATGGTACTATGCATATCACGGGTTGTTACCGTGTTACGGCTCTATATTTGAATTTTCAAATCCTAACGGTCGATCTAAACCATTCATCTTGTTCTCCATATTAATATGTGTTTGGAGACTAAATTTTATATTTTTTGAAAATTTTTTACTATTTTTTTAAATATTTAGAAAATTACTTAATCTGAAAATTCTGGACCATCCAAAAACAGTCATTTTCAATAAATCTAAATAAATAGAAAAAAAAATTTAAAAATATAAAATTTGATCTCTAAACATATATTAATATAAAAAATAAGATAAATGATTCAAATCGACCGTTATAATTTAAAAACTCAAATATAGAGCTATCACACATTAATAAATTGTAATATGCGAAGTACGATAGACACTCTTCATTTTGGTCCTTTGGTCCATAGGGTGTTAACGCACCGCTGGTTTTGATCAAAGATATTTCGCCTCCGGACTTCTAGAAAACGAAAATCGAGAGATTGCTTGAAAAAGTAGAGAGAAAGAGAAAAGGACGTATTCTTTGGTCTTTACGAAGGGGACAGCCAACAGACAACAATCCTTGTTATGGTGTAAAAATAAAGCCAGCTTTTTACAGTTTTTAATGCTTCAATGGATTACAGAGTGAAAACGAAGCAGATCATGAATTATCGATGAATTAGGCTAATATTATATTGTTATTATTTGAAACTAAATAATATTACATTTTAAATTTTTAGATCTGTTTTAAGATTCGTACAAAATAAAGTACTTGAACAATAAAAGCGGATATTACGAATCTTAAAGCAGATCTAAAAATTTAAGATGTGATGTTATTTAGTTTCAAATAACACCAATGTCATATTAGTCTAACTCATTATTGAGTCTAATGAAAAAAATCTCGAAGGGGCTTAAAGTCGAAATTTTTATAAATACCATACCTCCAAAATTAATAAATTAAAATGCCATAATTTTGTAAAATTTTGAAAAATAATATGACTGCATCTAGATAGAGTAGCCATCTTTCTGTAGGCCGCATTTAGAGAATGTGAACCATTAATAAGGATCACATCCCCTATATACAACCACCTATTTTTTTTTTTTCCTTTTTCTTGCAGCAGCTTCAATTAAAATAAACAAAATAGCTGAAATTTTGACCAACAGTAACATTGACTGAACCAATTCAAAAACGTTAACAAAGAAGAAAAAGGAAAAGGAGAGAGAGAAAAAAAAAGTGGCCACATCACTGATCCATATCTTCTAGATGCAGCTTTCAGAAAAGTGGCTGCACTTAGAGATGCGACCGTATTAAAATTCAAATTCTTTAAAAAACGTGATTGTTGGATGTTTTTTTTATATATGGTATATTTAAAAAATTCGGGGTTTAAAGCGCAGATAGTTAAAGTTACACTAAAAAATTAGATGCGGTCCTTGTAGGAAACCCTGTCGTCGGATCCTCCACAGCGCGGCAAAACTCTACGCGGTGTGGTACCATATATAGAATCGTGATCTGGTAGAAACTAGAAAGTAGAAACTAATCAACTATAACCACTAAGCGAGACGGTATATTATTATTTCCAGGGGGTCACGACACGGTTGCTGAATAAATTATTTATTAGTTTGACTTGGTAGCTAAGCTAAGTTAATCCCGAATTATGTAGCAAGACAGAGACATTCTCTTTGGTGCCTAAAATTCAGGAAACGCGCTTCAGCCTTCAGGCAAAAGTAGAAAGCGTTTTGGAGATTAATTAAATATGATTGAAACAGTACGCGGCACAATTTTTGGTCTCTGCAATGGTTAAAGAGGAAAACTTTTAAAAAAATAAATAATAATAACTAAAGAACTTTTAGTGTGCATTTTATGATGATGTATTATTGATACAATTGCAAAGGTTATCTAAATAAAATAATTTAAATTGCACGTGTGCTCCGTATCTTTTATGCTGAATTTGATATATAGATAGATGACGTGCATATAATTTTCTTTAACTAAATAATATCGACAAATTTTTTTAATGAATGTACCGTATATACGTAATTGAATGCATAGTAGATTAAAATATAATTTATATCTTACAAACAAGTTAAACATCGATCAGTTAAATTAAATATCTAACAGTCTTTCCTCAAAAAAGAAAATTCACCTAACAGTCAATGTCACATTAGGTTAGGAGGCCTTTTTCTCAGAGATTCTCTAATACATAAGATGTTAGTGACATAAATTTAAAATAATGACTAAATTGATAGCGAGGTAGATATAAAATATTGACTGAAATGAGAACTAATTTTTAATTTAGCTTCTAACCTAGTAACAATGACAATATTATTCATGTGAAAAGTTACAAATTTGAAATATGAGTGAATAAATCTTTTGTAGATATTAAATGATTGAATGACTCAACTTTCAATCTTTACTCACAAAAAGAAATCACTAAATTGCAAATGTTATAAGTATATGAAAGACTCATAACTTGTATGATCTTTATATATATTAGTGATTTAAGCTAAGCAATGAGTTCACATCCTATGAGGCAGAATGGGTGCTAAATCACTCTATGATTTTAAAATTTTAGTTATGTATATTGAAATTTAATTGAATTTTGTTATTTTAGAACTTCTAATATAGCTTAGTCCCACTCATAAAATATCACATATTTACTTGTAACCTAATAGTTAGAGCTTACTTTGTGGTTGTAAAGAGCTTGGATTCAATTTCCACTAAAAACATATTGTTCATTTAATTTTAGTATCCCGAATTTCTAATTCCACCACTGAGGTGACATAATTTTTAAGTTTCAATATGGATTGCCCGATCAAAATTCAAACCAATTCAGTCAAAACTCACAATGTGCTGACCTAAGAATTTGGCAAGAGCTAAGCAAAAAAAAAAATTACTAGTAACTTACTGGTAGTGTTCAACAACTATATGAACTTTAAATTTTAAGTAAGAAGCACCCATTTGACAATAAAGTTAAAAAGTCTTAAACTTTAAGCTTGATAAAATGCTTAAGTCATGTGAAACCATGACTTAAAAACTAAGGCAAACTTAAAAAAAATGAGTAAAATGAGCACTAAGAATGTGGCATTAAGCTTGATAAAAGAGCATTCATTCAATGAACTTAAGACTCCTTAGAGCACTAAGAAGCATCGAGAAACTCTAAATCATAGTTGCTGAACACTATATGTGAATTGTAGCAAGTCTCCAATTGCGCATTGTAAGCTATCGCTAAAAAAATAAAACAGCAAGTAACAACTTTGAAACTATTGAATTGCAAAAAAGAAAAAAATCAATCGGACTGAAGAAGTATCGAACTCCGACATACAGCAGAAATACAATTCACCAAGATCAACAATTATCCAAAAATACATGAACTAAATCTTTTTTTTTTTTTTAAATCAAAATTCAGACATAAACAACTATCTATTCCTAAACCTTATTGGGTCTCCCCATGTGCATGAAGCCCCTTTTAAAGTTTGTGTCATTACAGAATGAACGAGTCGGATTCAAACTCAAAAATTTTGTTACCCCAGATTATGTGAATTCCAGCAATGATGCACAGCACATAGTTAAACCATGGGTCAGTTTTCTGATTTCAACATACCGCTCAACGAAAATCATGAATTATATATTTTTTTTTACAGTTCAGATTAAATACTTCAACTCAATAAAAGGAATCATTTTTTAATGCTACAGCTGCACATAATAGAAGTCAACACATACAGCTAGATAGATGGATTTTAGGAACATGGGAAATTAAGTTAACAGCAAACTGAAAATAAATCTCTCCTTGAAAATTCAATGTATACAAAGGAATAGATATCAAAACAAACACTACCTCATTTTATTTTATTTTAAAAAGAGATATTAAGAAAAGAAAATGCGTGTCTTTCTGTGTAGACATGTTTCGATTCCTTTCCAAACGACAACTACATTTTGAATAAAATTCCCGTTCGGGAACGGTCGGTACCTTTTATCATATTCTTTTTATTCTTTCGGCCATTTTCCTTTTTTTCATGAGACAGTCTCTTCCTGCCTTTAACTTGTTCTGCTATAAAGCAAGTACCGCTGATGATTCCTTTATTCTTTTCTCTTTTTTCTTTATTTTTTTGTGTTCCTTTTACTTATTATAAATAAATAATCGATTCCTGGGCTATCATGGGCTATCATGGGCCGAACCATGAAATGCAAAGTACAATCCGATCCAATTCGGCCCAATATCACCCCAGTTAAGGCCCATCTTAAGAATCTCCATGCTTCAGGTAACGCAATACTTCCCCAATCCTCAATCACTCCAAGCTACTGAGGAGAAATGGCGATTATCGCCCCACCGAAGAGTACCGCGTGCACCGCACCTACACATCTCGCCGCGTCCAGGCGGTCGCTTGCGTACACATTTCCAGTCATGTGTTCGTGCCTGCCTTCTTCTTCTTCTTCTTCTTCTTCTACTACTACTACTTCCATTACGTCATCTCCTACTCAGTCGGTGACTCCTGTGAAGCATTTCGACAAACACCTCAGGGGCAAGCGGACCATCTGCTTTCTAGATGTAAATCCTCTCTGTTTTGATGCATCCAAGCCATGCATGAAGTCCTTTGTTTATTGGGTCAAGCACTTTTTCTCGAAAGTCAGCCTCCACGACCCAGTTATAGCGGCAAGTGTTCCATATGAACAGTTAAATGGACTAATTAATGCGCTGTTTATTCTATGAGATGTTAATTTGGGATATTAAATTTAGAAGTCTTTGATTTCTATTTGCATTAGGTTCTAGACGGTGAAGATGGGCATGAGTATAAGAAGCGCATCTTACCGTCATATAAAGCAGACAGGAGATGTGGGAATGGTGCTTCCATTGGTTGGCTAAGCCGAGCTGAGCCACAAATATTAGAAATTTTTCAAAATTGCAATGTCCCGGTACAAACATAATTAATAAATTTACCTCATGTGTTGGGAACCAGCACCTTCTAATAATTAAATTTAAGGCTTGTATACAAATTATAGGTGGTAAAAGTCGAGGGCTATGAGGCAGATGATGTAATAGCAACACTAACGGATCAGGCACTGGAAAGTGGGTACAAAGTTTTGATTGGATCCCCTGATAAGGATTTCAAACAGTTAATTTCTAATGATGTTCAAATGGCAATGCCTGTTCTGGAGTTAAGGCGATGGTGTTTTTACAACCTGAAGCATTACATCAAGCAGTATGGAGTTGACCCGACTATGGATTTGAGCTTCAGTCAGTAACCTTATATATCGTGTTTCTTTCTTTATAAAACTTTGCAGTCAAGAGTCTATATTTTACCCTGCTTGTGAACTACAACTTAGGTATCCAGTTCTAACCAGCGCAAATAATTTGTTCAAATTTTCATAGTTATCCCCTACTAGCATATTGCCCGTGATGAAATAAATACGGGCTTTGCGTTTAAAATTACTGTCTTCTTTGAGCCAAAATTTAGCTAACTGGGGAAACAGAATTAGGTGTGGGTAGCCATTTGCTAAACAGTTTGAGCAGAATTAAGCAAGCTAAGGTAAATAGGTAATGATACCTTTCTTTATATATGTTGCTTTACTATACCTCCATTTTATCATTCAAGAGTTAGGTGTTGTCCGCAAATAACATGAAGTGTGTTGATGCTAGTCTGGAATAAGAGAAATGTTGTGCTCTCAAACATAGTGACAATTTTGGGGTTCGAGAATTTGGCTAGGTCTAAAATTTATGATTTGGGCATAATACGGTTATACTTTTGGAAATAATTCATCTTCTTATAATGCACATAACAATATCCAAATTGGGAAGGTTTTAGAAAAAAAAAGTTGATGTGAATTATTCATAAAATTTGTAAACTTCATGAATAATTTGTGAAACTTGGAAATCCATTTAATTTTTCTATGTAGTGTTCAAGAAGGTGCTAAAATCAAGCTGTTCACAAATAACCTTTGTTTATCTTTTCATATTCTCTTAACAGGGTGCTTTATGGGTGATGCTGTAGATGGTGTACCCGGAATTCAAAAGCATGTACCATCATTCGGCCCTAAAACTGCCAAAAAATTACTAAAGAAACATGGCAATTTAGAAAATTTATTAAATGCTGCAGCAATTAAAATTGTTGGGAGGGACTATGCACAAGATGCTCTTACAAAATATGCAGATTATTTAAGGAGAAATTACCAAGTATTAAGTCTAAGGAGGTATTAAAAAAATCGAGTCTTTTGCAGTCAATAGTTTATTGCTTTTTTTAAATTATGCCTTAACTGTGCTTAATTAAAAATAGGGATGCATGTATTCGGCTCGAGGAGAAATGGTTATGTGAGAGAGATTCTAGTAATGATTCAGTGATGCTATCTAAGTTTGTTCACAAATTGTCTCAAGGCCAAGTTTGGAGGTAATATCTGCTTTACTAAACTAATTTACAACTTACCTACTAATGTTAAACTACAATTTGACGTGGTTTTACTGACAAATGATATGACATATCATTTCCAGATCAAGACAGAGAGTGAACAGTACAACTTGATATTTTCAGCCTCGGACGGGTGTGTTAACTTTCTGGCACTGTTTTGACCTGATTGATTCAAAATTACATTGCATGTAAGAACCTCGTAGTATTTTCTTCCTCTTTAGCTAATAAAGAGTCACTTGTATGAATAGCTTACGATGATGACTCGAGGAAAGTAAATGATTTGTTTACAGCCTACAACTCAATCTTCTCCCAAGATTATTTTAGAGGAACTATAAAGATTGACTTTGTATTTGTTTTAATTTGCTTCAGGTACTATTAATTGCCTCAATTGATGCCACAGACCCTGCAAGTCGGAATCCATTTTTGTAGATGATGTTTTCTCTCTTTTCCATCTATTCTTTTTTTTTATTAACCAAAATAAAGCGCTACTCTTACTAGTTACTAGTTATGAAATCTCCAAGTGGATTACCCAAATGCTTGGCTTCAAGTGGATTGTTCAAATGCTTGGCTTTCATTTTTACTTTGTTACATAGTTATAAAGAAGGTAGAAATTACATCTCAAAAAAATTCTACCTTTCCCACTACGTACTAAAAAGGGAGAAGCATGTCAATCCCATTAACCTAATAAAACATCATATAGTTTTCTACATCCCAAAAATAAAACAATTAGAGTAGCACGGCAAGTTCAACGCAGTTTCCTCAACAGGCAAGGGTTGTCTGAAAGGATTTACTTGAATCTACACCATTATTAATTATGTATTAGTTATGTCCTTCAACTAACTGTCATAAAACATATCATGGAAAATGAAAAATTATCAAGAAAAATTACTGATTCTGTCAAAGGATGTCCAGAAACTGAGCCTATGCAAAGGGAGGCTAGATATGCAGCTTCTTCACAGTAATCAGTAAAAATTGCTGGCACACCAATCGTTTTTATTTTTTCCTACAATACCATAACTGAATATTTCTACCATCTTAAGAATATTTGCATTGTGAAGAAACATATAAAAAAATTAGAAACCTAGTACGGACCTAAGCTTGCCTAGGAGGCTTCATGAACCTGACCTCAAAACATCATACAATCAGCTTCAAATATAATCAAAATGTTGAACTTGATCTACTTGATAACGCAAGCATTTATGTTTCAAATTTGTATTTTTCTCGAATTCATTTTGTACAAGTTCAAGGGGTTTATAATATAAGTTTTTTTGCCGCATCCATTTTCAACAAATTACCCTCATATTCAAAACAATCTAAAAAATTTAAAAGCTGGGACGTAAATGCTTGGTTTGTCAAGTAGATCAAAATCAGTAGTTCAAATGTGTGAAATGAAACTGATTCAATGGTTTGCAGATTAAGTACACTAACCGCCGGTGAGCTTAAGCTCATACCAGCTTTACTTGCAAGAAAAAATCCATACAAGAGTTGGTAGCCAAGAAGAATATGCAGCGATACCAGCATTAGGAGCAACTATGATATTCGGCTTCGATTCCTACACAATAATAATAGAACTTTAATATGGTACTTAATTAAAAAGCATCACTTCAAGCAGTAGTGTAGACTTTTAGTTTTAAAACAAAACAAAAAAAATCACCCTTGTGATGTCAGAGCACCGGTCATGGTAGAGACCCTTGTGGAACTTGATTGTCAGTGTACCTTTTAACGAACTATAATTTTTACTGTGGTTGTTGCAAGAAGATTTACAAGAGCAATCATCCTCTGAACAGTGGACATATTTGTTAAAATGCCTGGTCTCTCCATCTCTATTAGTAAAGAAAATCATTAGTTCATTACAACAAAACACAAAACAAAAGAAGGTTAAAAAAAGGAAAGAAAAAATAAATGTCTTAATTGACCTTGAAAGAGGAACGGCAGGCCCCACAAATTCTATGTGAATGTTAACTCCTGGAAGTAGTGCTATCAGCTCACTGAAAACCGGAATTTGTGATATCTCTCTCTCAGGTCCTTCACATCAGGAACTATATCTATTATAAATTTGTAAACATTTAAGAGAGTAAAACCATGTTAAAAATAATACCTAAATAATGTATGTGCAACTCATTTCCAGCTCCAGAAAGAGGAGTTTGCGCCTGACAGAGTTGGATGCTATGGTATACAGTCAGTGTCTGTAAAATTAATAGAAAACAATGACAGTTCAGGGCAGAATCTAAAATTGTCTTATCTTGAGATGGTTAAATTTAGAAGAAGAAAAAAAATCATTGCAGAAAGCTGCAACAGACCCAATGAAGCAACATTGCAACAGGAGAATGTAACGGAAGCTGTCTCCACTTGTAATACTCCTTCCAACTTTTTATTGGAGTCTTTAAATCAGCATCTGGACCTGTTAACAAGCAAAATTTTGATTTTACAACCAACCTGTGTCTATGCCAAATTCACAGGTTAAAAACTGTTAATTGTTTCAAACCAAGAAAAAAGTAGCTAATTACCTTCGCACGGGCAGAGTTGACTGAGTAGACACCAGCTATCACTAGTCAATTCAAGGAAAAAATATTTCAACAATCAGGTTATGCTCAGAATGAACGGAAACTGACAAAAAAAAATCTTTCGGGGGGTAATATTACAAACCTCAAGATATCAACTGAAGGTTTGGAAAGACAACTGCATTCATACTTCCACATTCCTCTTTGGTGAAGTCCCATTGATTCTAGAAAGGCACAATTTCCCTTTAAAGCACCAAAATTAAGAAAATGTTACCAAAGTAAAACACCGCCCCCACATACTGGTAAAGTACTGTATTAAAGGAAGCCTATATACTCCCGGCTTCAGCTGATATGATATAAAGATCATATACCAAGAAAAAAAAAAATTGTGATTACCTGGGGCGCAAGTGTGTCAGAGAAGGTGAAAGGAAAATCTGATATGAAAGGTGCTCGCCTCATTTGTTCTTCTAGTCGTTGACATTCCTCCTTGTGATATTCCCAATGCAACGTCTTCACAGAAAACAGAAGGAAACGAATAAGAAAAAAAATGGAAAATCAAGTGCAAAGTAGTTTCACTTATTGTTATGTCAGCAAATAACAATCCAACTGATGGGATCCGCAGGTCGGAGACCTGATGAGAAGAAGAGCAATAGGAGACAACACCGCACACGCCACAGCGGCGCGAGGGTGGACCAGGCTTACACGGTGTTGCTACCCTGCCTTTGGCTGCGCACTCCATCTCTTCCCGCCGGTTCGCTGATGGAGTTCAAATGGAACAGGTGGGAAACAGCACCGCCTCTCCAGTTTACAGGCAGTATGGCTAGTAGACTAGTAGTCGAGGAATTTAGCTAGCCTACCGTGGCCTTTTAAGGCCCAATAATTCATTGTGCCTTTAAATAACGATGAGCGTTGGACTCCAATTGGCATCCTGTGTGATATCCAGTTTTTTAAAATGCGGTTTTGTTTATGCATGCGGAAAGTCACTGCATACTGCATATGTGATATGCGGACACATATGCAGATTTTAAAATAAAAATTCACATGTGTGTGTGTGTGTGTGTATAGAGTAAGGCTTGGGTGCTATGGATAGCATAGAGGCCTCTATGTTACAGCTCAATATTCAAGTTTTCAAAATCAAAACGGTCGATCCGAACCGTTCATCTTATTCTCCATATTAATATTTGCTTGGAGACCAAATTTTACATTTTTCTGAATTTTTTTTACCATTTATTAAGTATTTTACAAAATTGTTGATCCAACGGTGGTTGCACAAAACAGTAAAACCGTTGGATTAGCGATTTTCAAAGTGGCTTAATAAATAGGAAAAAAATTCAGATAATTATAAAATTTTGTCTCCAAGCAGATATTAATATGAAGAATAAGATGAACGGTTCGGATCGACCGTTTGGATTTTGAAAAATTGAATATTGAGCCGTAGCATAGAGGCCTCTATGCTATCCATAGCACCCAAGCCTTATATATATATATATATATATTCATATTCATATATTTGAATTTATTTTCACATAATAACATAATCAATAATAATTTTTTGATTTTTTTAATATAAATTTTAATTAAAATACATCAAATTATCAAAACCGCATGAAAAAACTGCATGGCCGCATATTCGGACCGCATATGCGGCCTCATGTAAAAACTGCATGAGTATTCTGAGCATGGCTGCCGATTGCATACGCATATGCGGCCGCATTTTAAAACACTAGTGATATCTCATATTTTGCGTGATTTTTTGGAAAATCACAACCATTTCAATATGTTCTGTGCGAATCTCAAAGCTCAAATAATACTGCCCCCCTACGTCACCCCGAATAGGACACGTCGGTCACACAAAATATGAGATATCTCAGAGGATACGCACTCGTCGGACTCGGACCTATTTTAGGCTCAATTGGCATGTTCAACTACACAGAATAGTGATGGAAATTCATGGAATAGTGGAATTGTAGAATTGAAAATTGATTACTCATTTAAACTATTTCTTTATTTATGTTTGACAAGAATGATAACTGAAATTGAAGAAATATAAAGTTATTAAATATGAATCTAATAGAGAAAGGACTATTATAACCTTATGAATTATTTTTTGTATGTGTTGTTACTACAACGTTTCAACTAAATGTAAAAATATCAAAATTGCCATAAAAAGATAAAAGAAAATATAAAACTATTGAATACAAATATACAATTTTTAGTTATATCTAATAATAATTATTAAATCTTAGAGCAAACAACAATACAAATAAATTTAAAACTATAACAAAGTTGATACCAATAAATTCATAAAAACTAATAAAAAGAAAAACCACAACACACTGCATTTTTTACCGAGATGCCCCTTTCCATATTAGCAGCAGCATTCGAGTCCTCGAGAGGAGACTTTCGGGTTGCGCGGCCATCAACAGAGCTCCGGCAAGAGGGGGAATTATGGTCACCTCGGGATGCATGCTCAGGTCTTGGGAGATTAATTAAGGTTTCATCAAACTTCGACATGGTCACTAGTTAGTTGTACACTTACAAATGCCTATGATGTTTCACTGAGGCATTTCACCGAACAGGTATGCATGATTGTTGAAACTTGATCTAAAGAATATTTGCCTCAATTTTTATGTAATTTCGATAGTTATGCCTCTTTGAAACTGTTCACAATTCAGGATCATGCCTTATGGCCATGATAATTGTCAATGGAGTGTATTAAAATCCATTCAGAATTGCCATGATAATTGCCAATAACATTTATTTCTAAATAAAGGTGACATTGGTAGTTCCAAATAATTAAATTATGCTTGTTCTAAAAAACAACACCATCTGAGATCATAATTTGAAATTCAAACTACATAGAAGATATGTTGTTCATAAAAAAAACTCAACTTTAAGTTGGTTATTTCAGTATTATACTAGAATTAGTATGGGGTAAGATGCTGTTGTACATGTCAGTTGCTGGCATGAAAAATGGATCACAATACTCTGCATAAGTTGCATAAGAACATGAATTTGAAAAGTAGTTTTCAGCAACAACTGTTTAAATATGTAGCAAACTTTCACAGTACTAAAGGATTCATTCATGTCTAACTTTTGAAATGTACAAGAAAATTAGTAGTCTGGATTATGTACCTTGGATACATTGGTACGACCAGGATGAAGAACATCAATAGCCTATACAAAACAAGTCAATATGACAAAACAAATCAATCAATCAGATCTAAAAATGTATGCCTCTTAGATGACTAAAAATCATAAGCAGATTTGATAAAGGGGACTTACGAATTGCCTCCTTGAGAGGAGACGGTTTGTATTGTGCGTACAAAGCGTCACAGCTTTTGAATCAGCCATTTTCGATCTCTTCTCTATTCCTCTCTCCTTCATGGGGACAATGGGTAATCACCTGATCAGAGGAGCATACGATTTTACCTTATCACCTCTCTTTCTGCTCTGCCATTGATGGGGCTAGTACGAGCTAGAAGCTCTAATAGGAAACACCTAGATCACAAAAGAAAAGAGACGAGAGAAGAGAAGGGATATGGTTGGTAGTGGGGGTCGGAGTGAGACAAAACAGAGATTAGAAGAGGAGAACAGGTTTATAAGATCTGGTTGGAGGATCATTTTGATAGATTTGCTAAACCAAATTTGATGTTCATTATATGAAAACTGATTTTGATTATTATTATAATTATAAAATGTTTAAATATGTATATTGACTTCATTTATCTTATAAAATTAATTGCTCTTTCTCTATTATAATATGTAATACCATAGGGTATAAACTATAAAATAATGTTACTTTTTAGATTTTTTTTTTCCTTTTTATTTACGTAATTGATAAAAAAGTATAAATTTAGATTAGTTGTCATTTAGTTGTTATATTAATTCTCTAATATTGATTATGTTGGTAATTAATAGAAATATATAATATAAAGTTTGAAAAAGAAAAATTGCTATATATAATAGCTTTCGCTATAGCTACGCTATTCGCAATAGTTTTTTTTTTTTTTTTTGTCTCCCCACTATGTCGCTATAATTGCTATTTAGAACCTTAATCCAAACGTACCCAAAGAGACCAATCAACCCTTTCTGCCTCAATTAGGGCTTGAACCTGCAACCTCCTATGATTAGTCTTGCCTTTCTAAACTTAGAGAGCATCTGCTCGTTCATGATTAGTCAAAAAATGGAAAAATAATAAACCATTCAAAACTTATGTACAATTTTTTTTTGAAACTATATGCACTATGTAAGTATTTAGTGCATCATTGTTTTTGACCTATTCTTTAATTTAGTAGCATGAATTTGTAAAACTATTAATCAATTACTGAGTCAAGTGTAGCATGCTTTCTGAAATTCTTCTCAAGTAACATAGCTTGCTCTTTTGATAGCCTCAGCTAGTCAGCTTTTTTTTTTTTTTTCTTTTAGTAATTAAGCAAGAGACTCTGACAACATGGCAATTTTTTATTGATTCAACGGGCTATTTTATATAATATCGACCAATTAATGTTTTTAGTCATGATGCTTCTTCTTTAAGTAACAGCCATAACAAAAGATCTTTTGAAATTCATAGGGACTCTGTTTTGATTATTTCATATTAAATATACTTGTAGATCAAAGTTGGTGCTAATTTGGTTGATTTGGCAGGATCAGAGCGAGGGATTAAAGAAGCAGAACCCCCGCTTGTAGTCAGGACAAGTTTTCTCTCTTTAAATGCTTTGTCTCATTTAATTGTGTAGTACAATTCGTTAGTTATTAATATAATACTTGACATTTCGATATTTATGTTTGATGATATGGTATACAGTTTTTCGATATTTATGTTTATATTTGTTTGTATGTATCGATATTTATGTTTATGTTGTATACAATATTTTTGTTCTTGTTAATTGTGTGTATCAATATTTATGTTTATATGTGTTTGTATATTTATGTTGTATGCTGGGACGTGTGGTATCAATTATTAAATGGGGATAATGTAAATAACAAAAAAAAAAAAATTCATAAGTATGACAGAAGAACATCAGCGACCGATTTTAAGTATCAGTGACTAGTTATTTTGGTCTATGATAAATAGAGCATCAGTGACCGGGTTAATTTTTCTACGACCATCCATATTGGTAGTTGGTAATATGAGTATTAGCAACCGGTTTTTACTATCAGCGACTATTTATTTTGGTTGCTGATAAATTATCAGCAGCCGATAATGTCATCGGGAGAATATCAGCGACAATGTCTTTAGCAATCGGAGTTTCAGTGATCGAGACCTCGGTCACAGAAAGCCCATTCTGTTGTAGTGGTCAGAGGGCCGATCCAGGGGTGATTCTCAAAGCATAAAAGAAATCTGTGGTTGTTTATAAAGAATTAGCTGAGAATCGGAAACATAAATGAAAATTTAACGAGTAACAATTGGATACGTCAAATTGATAGCATGGATGTTGACAAGTAATTGCCAAGTTTCTCGTAATATTTTATAAAATGTCATTTATATATGAACTCACCTCCTTGTCAGCTGTCAATCTATTTCTTTTAGATTAAAAAAACGGTGATCAAAGTACAAATGTAGGGGTGTTCAAACGGTTCAGTTTATTTGGTTTTTCACTGAACCAAAAAATTTTGGTTTAAATGGATTTGTTGTTCGGTTTAATTGGATTAGTCCGGTTGAATATGTAAATTATTTCAGTTTAAATGGATCAATTTGGTTTAGATTTCTCAAAACAGATGAAACCGAACCGATCAATTTATAATGATTCGACTTTAAAAATGAATCGGTTCAGTTTTGATATGTATATTCTTGCATAGAATTTTCATTGTTAAGTATAAAATGTATATTATACAATAATACTGATATCAACAGTGGTTCTTGTTGGTCCCAAAAGCACTTAGAGAGAGTGAATAAAGCATTTTTTAATTTTTTAATTTTTTAATCTAAGTTAAATTATTTAGCATATCTATAAGTTATTCTTGACGGAAACTTAGAATAATTTAGAATAACTTTATTCTAAACTACCATTTTTGAATTTATTGAACAAACTTGAAATTAATTGTGAATATTGAAGTTTATGTATACAATCAATCAAAGGGTAGTCCTCAGTCATATACACTTCTTTTTCTCGTCCAATTATATATGATCATATCTTATATTCTTTATTACAATTGGAAGCGTCCATTAAATTTTAGTGGAGAGTTGCTAATTTTCTTTCCCTTTTTTTTTTTTGCTTCAAACACACTCTTAGGCAATTTCCATTCATACAAGAATCCAAAGTTACAGAGAACAAAGAGATTATATTTTGAACATAGGATAAGTGAAACCCAAATATGTTAACCTCTCCCTTTTACCTATACCCGCCAAATAATCTGCCAACTCATTGTGGCATCTAGATATGTATACACATTTGTAATTCGTGTGTGCTCTCAATATTTCCCAAATTGTCAGAATCTCCTTTGCCGCTCTCCAATCAGCTTCTACAGGTGGATTTGGTTGAGATACCACTTCTGCTAGGGTGCTACAGTCAGTGCAAAAAGAACAATCCTCATAACCATTTTCCACAACAAACCTTATCGCCTCGAGGAGGGCTTTAGCTTCGGCCTGCAAAGAAGATGCTGAGGTGCAGTGATTGACTCCATACGCCACTAGTGAGTCCCATGTCTGTAAAACAAAACCCAAACCCGTTTCCCAATTGTTGACCCATGAAGCATCAGTAAAGCAACATAGTGTGTTCTGTGGTACCCCTCCTGTACCAGTACCAGTACCACTACCCCTATACCCTTTAACAGTCTGAACCAGTGATGTTTCCTGTTTGATTTGTGCATAAAATTGCAAAAATTGGGCAAGAGATGGATGTTCTCCCTGATACACTCTAGAGTTCCTGCACCGCCAAATTGCCCAAATTATATTTGCAAAGTTTGACCACTGGTCTGCTGTCGCCCATTCCAGGACCTCAGAAATAATATCAGGTATAGCAGGTGGTAGTTGTTTTGTTCTTAGAGGCAGCGGAGATGAAGCCCAGCATGCTCTCGCAAACGGGCATTTGAAACCCATGTGTGCCCCATCCTCATCCTCTTGCGAGCAGATCACACATATTGGCGATAGGGTGTCAATTCTACTCGCAATTGTCTTGGCCAGTGGTAGTGCATTTCTGACCAACTTTCAGATAAACAATCTGAGTCGGGGCTATATACTGCCAAACTTCCAAATTTTTCTCCAAACTCGTTGATTGCTCACTGTTTGCCGCCTCCAGGAGTCATTAAGTTCATGGTACATGTGCTTGACTGAGAACTTACCATTTGCAGATGGATGGAAAACCATTATGTCATTGCCATTATTATTGCTAGGCGGTTGAATGTTTGACAGTATATGAATTGAGTTCTGATACTCAAATCTCTGCGCCAGTTGGTCAACATCCCACCCCCCCTTGCTCTAAGTCACCTAGATCTCTGATAACTAGTCTCCTATCCTCCACAGTGCCTTCCTCAAAAGCCATAGCCCCTGGAAACCATGGCTGCCCGTAAACCCGACAGTCTCCCCCATCACCAATTTTCCAGGATAACAGAGGCAATAGCTTTGATCTGAGTGCCATCAAGTTTCTCCAAAAAGCCGTGCAATTGTAAGTTCTTTTGGAAGTCCATAATTCTGATCGAGGCAAATACTTTGCTTTGACTATTTTCACCCACAACGGCTCCTCTCTTTCAGTCATCTTCCACAGGGCCTTGATTAGCATAGCCTCATTTATCTGATTGAGATCCCTAATGCCCAAACCTCCAAGCTCTATCGGGGCAGTTATGGCATCCCATGCAACATACGCCAAGTAGCGTTCTCCCACTTCTTTTCCCCAGAAAAAACACCTTATGATAGAGGTGAGTTTGTGCAGGACCCCTTGAGGTAACCTCACTGTTCCAAAATAATATAGAGGCACTGATTGTAGGGCTGATTTAATCATGACTAACCTTCCAGCTGGTGATATTTTTCTACCCTTCCAGGCTTGCAACTTGGACATAAATTTGTCGATTAGGAAATTGAAAGCACCAGCTGAGGTGGCAATAGGTGCCCCCAAATATTTACCAGTGACTTGCTCATGCAACACTCCCAAGATATGTGAGACCTCCTCTCTAATATGCAATGGAGTGCAACGACTGAACCATACTTCACTTTTGTCAATTCCCACCTTTTGTCCTGACATTTCAGAAAAAGCCCCTATTGCAGCCATTAAAACAGTTGCCTCCTCTTTTGTGGCCTTGCCAAACAGTAACAGGTCATCTGCATATAGCGAGTTGGTAATTGGAGCAGGTCATCTGCATATAGCGAGTTGGTAATTGGGGGAGCCGAGTGAGCCAATTTGATGCCTTTTAGCACTGCAAAAAGGTAGAAATTAACCAGCTGCTGGTTCAACAATTCAATACTTTAATGTTCAATTAAAGAGATATCATTTCATTGCACAACATTAAAGAATAATTTAAGACAATCTTAAGAAGTAATGCTGTAAAATAAATCAAATTCATTAAACTAGAGAAGGGACAAACCAAAACAACTGATCCGAACTGTAAGTATCCTCTCCCAAAGAGCACATCTCAAAGCTTCTCCTCTCTCCCATGTCATATCTGGCTACTATGTAACGATGCATAGAATTACAATGTGAGAAAGGTTTCTTCATTGGAGTGATGAAATATATGCAATTATCCTTATATTCATTATCATAATCACTGGCCATCAAGCTAAAAGCATTACGGCTGTCCAAAAACAGCATAACATCTCCAATTCCAGTCAACAAGGCCCAGTTAGGGCGGTTATTATCATAATTTTCAAGACGGTACACCACAAATTGATAATCATAGTATGGTTTATCATCTTCATGAGATGGAATAAAGTTCATTGAGACCAACAACAAACCATCACTTGTTGAAATCAAGCAAGAGCCAAGCATAACATCCACAGGACAAGAAATTGTTGAGAATACTTTTCCAGTGGGGCCATCACTAGAATCAGCAACTAATTTAAGAGTATCTGCAAACTTGAAATTCCTCCCTCTGTAGTGTGCAACTGTTTTTCCCAAAGGGACTACCACTATAAGGCGTGTCATTTTGCCAGATAGTGCACAATAAAAAAATTTAGATATATTTCCAGCAGGTACTGAAAGAGGAATCACTTGATCACGACCAGTAATCACGTTGCAACCAAACTGTTTAATTTTAAGCGGAAAGACATGAGTAGGAAACTTGTGAACTATAAGAGATGAGGCTGCTTCATATTTTTCCAAGATCATAAACTCATTAGACCTTTGATGAAAGCACGAGATTTTAATATATTCAAGTAAAGGACCGGAGAAGATTTTGCCAGACGGAAGGGCATGGAAACTGATTTTACAGGTCCCATCTGATTTGAGCATTATAATCCAAGGAAACCGAGGGGGAGGGGGGGTATCTGACAAGTTAGTCGCCGACCGCCACTGCTTGCATACAGCACGGAAGCGGATAAATTCAACAATGTCACCTAACTTGTGCGCAATGAGGGGTAGCAGATCCGGACTTAGTTCCGCCCAATCTTTCGACACACTGGAGTAGTTGCTCGCCATAAATCCTCCACCTTGTTTATATGCACAAGAAGGTATGAATGGATAGTAGACCTGTTACCAAATACAAGTTAAAATACGATTTATGTGGGCCCCACACGAGTTTTTATCTCAATAGAAAAATCCCATAATGGCTCATTATTAATGAATACATCTCATAGTTCATCATCTCTCCACATCTATATATTTCACCTCTTTTTTTTATCTATTATTAATTATATTGTCTATCTATTAGTTGAAACTTTGTAATTGTAACAATTCTCTATTAAAGAAAATTGCTTATTTATATAGATTATGCATATTTTCAGCATTTTTATCGTTAAGAATTCTATAATTTCAGTTAATAGATAGACAGCCATATATGATTCGTTGATGTAGGGGGTGGACAACAAAAATGTTACAATGAGATCGGGAGGGAATTCAAGCATATTAAATGCTAGAAATTAAGGAATAGTAAGGTAAGAGTTATCTCTAATTATCTTTCATAACTTACATGTAATTTAAGTATGTGAGGGTCTATGTAAAGGGGAAAAAAAAAGGAATGAAATTTTATAATTTTTCGAGATTTTCTAGCAAATTACGACTAGAAGTTCTTCGAAGATAAATTAAACATTTGAAACGATTTAAAAACATACAAGAAAAAAGATTATCATTATGATTTACTTACATCATGTGTTGGATACGCAAGCACAGCCGAGCAAGAAAATGAAATAAAAATATGTACTAATACAAACAATCAGTACTAACCAGCTTAATTTATGAATTGAGATCCACTGCCAATGGGTGGAATTGTGGTCGTTTCCCTTCTCTCCGATTTAATTACCAGTTTACCACGTACCATCCCTCTTCAATTACTAACATATATACAGATGCTTAATGACATTATAGAAAATAGAAAACTATAATTAGAAGAGAGAAGTCCAAAAATACAAAGATTCTAAAAGTGGCACGATTATTTTAATTTTGTCGCGTAAAAATAATGTGACTTAATAGAAAGACAAAAGATATTCATCACTATAATCTATAAAGAGACATTATTTTAGTTTATTTAGTGTAATTGAGGAGTCAGATGAAAACGGAGTACTAAATTTTGACATGATTATCAAATATCTATGTTAGCAAGTCGATGATTATTAAATTAAATATATTTTTATTCTTTTTTTAATAAAGGATAAAATGATTTTTAATAATAAAAACCAATAAATTGGATAAATTCATATATATATAGAGAGAGAGACACCGACTCTTTTCAAAAACAGTCAGTGTTGACACCAACACTGACTATTTTCAAAAACAGTCAGTGTTGAGCACCAACACCGACTATTTTCAAAAAGAGTCAGTGTTGTGCACCAACACCGACTGTTTTTCTATGTTGGCATGATTCTGTTTTGCTAGCCATATATTACCATTCAACATTTATTAACATTAAAAAATTAATATGCCACAATCACAAACAAAAGACACCAAACAAGTTAATTGCCATTAAAAATTATCAAATTACATGTTATCCAAATTACATGCCATATATCCACAAAACACACAAAAGACACCAAATTATCCAAGTTAATTGCCATCAAAAATTTATTTATTTGACTTAAATAAAAAATGCTTCTCTTTCTTGCAACCTATAACTAATATAAAGGATAGTACCACCCGAGAAGAGATGACATTCAATTGACAAGGCCTATTCAACGTAATCAACCTCACATTGCCACTTCACCTAGTACAACCTACGAATAGCAGAAAATTAGAATTTGTGCCATTAAATTTAATATCACAATGATAAAGTGTATGACAAGAGGGTAGTATGACAATATACCGTAGAAGTGTATTCACTCCATGCAAACTCACTCTGCAAATTATTCTCAAATTAATGCAAGCTCACCCATTAAGCAAAATTAAGAACATAAGCAATGTTGTTTTAGCAATTGAAAAGAAACAGATTTAAAGTAGGAAGAGAAGATCGAGATAGATCAATGGAAAGAAAACCAACCCAGATCTGAGTTTAGCTGCTGTCAGCCAATCTTTAAAAATTCATTTTGGATAATCTACAAAGTCAAATTTTTTGTTCTTTTTATAGAAATGTAAAGGAAAGTCTAAACTACATGCTTGCCAAGTTTCAGGATTTTAGTAATTTTTTAACTATTTTTAACAGATGCTTGAATGCAGGGGCAGATTGGTAAAAGATGCAGAGAACAGCATTTTTTTGGAGATTCAGAAAGCAAACTTTAAAAATAGCTAGTAAATCATAGAAAAATGCTATGAATGCAAAATTTGGGTCTAAAGTGTATGTTTTTGAGTCCTCTATCTGGTTGTTCATGTGGATTTTTGGTTTGGACTCCTGATCAGCCTGCACTGGCTGATCTGTCACAGAAGTTCATTTGGGTTTTTTGAGGTACCAGTAGAATTTCAAGGGTCAAACTTTAAAGCATTTAGTGAACAAAAGTAATGAACTTACCATCTCGTAGAGACATATTCAGTATAAGGAGGCTCCGAGTAAAGTTCCCTTGCTAGCCCCAAATCCGCAATTTTAACTATTCCATCCTTAACCAATATATTTTCTACAAAAAATTGAAGCATCTTTTCATTGTTGCATCCCATTACAGAATTCAGAAATATGCTCACACAATTCAGAAGTTACATCTTTTACAAATTCAATACATGCATAGAAAAACAAAGAAAAATCTAAAATTGCAGCTTAAATTGCAAATCAATAGTTATAAGAAAGGTTTCTTTCAGTTCTGAGCATCTAGTTCAATTTTATATTAAAAAAAGGGGGAAGGATGGGTACCATCTCGAGACAAAAAGCGAATCTGAGGTCCATGGTGGTCTCACATCATATCATACACCAAAGTGTAACTATTTTCACATTTATTGTAGCATATGTTCAATGACTGAAAGCTCATTATATATATGTCACTCCTAATTCCTTAAATACTAATGGCACTACAGTGTAACTAATGGTATAGAGTATAGACTAATGGCACTACAGTGTAACTAATGGTATAGAGTATAGACTAATGGCACTACAGTGTAACTAATGGTATAGAGTATAGACTAATGGCACTACAGTGTAACTAATGGTATAGAGTATAGAGTATAGAGTATAGAGTATATACTAATAGCATATGTTAAATCCTGATAACCTTTTCTGGTTCACTTCGATAAATCTCTTTTAGCAGAGATGCTTTGTTTGGCCCATCCATGTCTTGAAAATCAAGTCAAAGGAAGTCCAAACACTGTGCTACTGGTACTGTCTGCAAATCAGGCCTAAAAACACAACAAGACCCAAAAAAAAACCAATTCCTTTTACAAACAAAAACTAGACATTATAATGGATATTTAGAAACAAACCTCATGTCATTTGGATTTTTCTGAAATTTATTAAAACATTTCAAATTAAAAATAGATTTAGGTCTTCTAATTTCTTGAAACTTTTCGAGGATATAGATTGTGCTTTACTGAAACTTTTGGTACCAAGAACACCCAAATCAGAATTGTAGTCTGCCCTGTATAAATTTTACAAAAAAGGTCATCAGCAAATAAAAACTGGTACTTGGCTGAAACTCTCCTCTTATAAAAGTTATTAGAAACCATGGCTAAAAAATACAGAAAAACATGAAATAAATCAAGGGTATAGTTGCATCCTCCTGAGAATTTTGGTATAAAGAACAAGAAATTTGGACATATGGGCTGTCCTAGCACCATAAAACAGAATTTCATCCTTGCAAAAACCATATGATCCCAATTTTAGCGAGTAACAGTACAACATTCACTGAGGCATAACTATGTTATCTAGTCCTTGATGAAGTATTTCTCATGAACCATAATTACAATCATTACTTCCACAATTCTACAACTCCGGCGGGGAAAAACGACAACCCGCGCGAAACATCATAGTACTAAATAAAATCGACAACAAGCAACAATAAAAGTGAGTGCTTTTTAATTACCCAAGAGAGGAGCAAATCGCAAAGAGGGGCAAGAAGGGGCCGGTACCAAGGCTGAGACAGCAAAGGACAGAGAGAGAGTACCCTGAATCCGGCTGAGCGGGCCGAGAGACAGCAAGGCAGAAGTGCAGAACCAAGGCCGGCCGTGAATAACTTCTAGCTTCCGAACCTTCCCATCAAAACCCTAGCTCAAAAATTGAAGCCGAAAAGTACAGCAAAAAGAAAGGGAGGAGGAAGTGGAATCGGGCCTAAAATTGATCAGTGTTGGTTCCCCTATCGTCATCTCCGGCCAAAGAGAGGGAAGACAGCGGAGAAGGGAGGAGGAAGTGGAATCGGACCAAAAAAAAAAAAAATTAACGGAGAGAAAGAAGAGCGATAGAGAGAAAGGGGTCGGCTGGAACAGAGAGAAAGAAGAGCGATAGAGAGAGAAAGGGGTAGGCTGGGCTCGGCGACAGAAGGTAGATGCGGCTAAGAATTTTCCTAGGAGATGGAGAAATCGAACATCGGTGCTTTTCTAGGTGAGAGAGACGGAGAGGGGTTTATCGTAAAGAAGATGGAAATGTTCTTCGCGGCTAACTGATAGTTAAATGTAACCTCAACCCTAGTCCAATTAAAAAAAATATCATTTTATATGGATAGATCATTTCTAATACTTTTATCACCGTTTTTTAATCTAAAAGAAATAGTTTGACAACTGATAAGGAAGCGAGTTCATATATAAATGATATTTTATATATAAAATATTACGAGGAAGTTGGCAATTAATTGTCAACAACCATGTTATTAATTTCACTCATCCAATTGTTGCTCCCTTGTTAAATTTTCATCTATATATGTTTCCGATTACCAGCGTTTATTGAATGTATTCCAAGCTCAGTTTTTTTTTTTTCTCAAGATATTCCAATTGTTTGGTACTTTATTTAATAATTGTGAATTCTCCAGCATAAATTGACGGGATCTTGTAAAATTAATAATGTGGATATTATTTACATGTCCAGATTAATTTGATACCACGGTAAAGTTGATCGAATTGACTTTTGCAATTCTAAAATAGTATTTTTTTTTTCTCAGCTAATTCTTTATAATCAACCACTGATTTATTTTATGCTTGAGAATCATCCCTCGATCGGCCCTCTGACCTTCCCCTCTCAGACTTTTTTGTCAACCCAAACATTAATTATTCAAATAGGGTGTTAATTATTGAATTTAAATGAGAAAATGACCAAAGTACGTTTAATGTTTATGATTTAATTATTTAAAATCTAATAATTATATTAATAAAAACAAAAAAGGGTATTTTTGAAATAATTAAAAAATTGAATAATTTATTTTAAAGACGTACAAAATTATTAATTTCTATTATATGATTTCACTGCATTATTTTGATTAATATTTGATGATATATTTTTACTTTTTTTTTTGCTTCAAGCACGCCCGTAGGCAGATATATTTTTACTTAATTATTTTGTTAATGGATAATATCTGTATCCCTTTTTCGTATAATGTAACATCTTTAGTACACCCTACAAAAAATCCATTTCCAATGCTTGGAAAATATTGGGCTACTGTCGTTATTAACTAACTTAATACAATGTTAACCAATTGGTTCAATGGTGTCAATAGGCGGCCTATTTCTATAAATCGAAAGGGATTTTACACTGTACATGTATAGTCAATAATATCAATATGCAAGTAGCAGTAGTCAATAAAAATTTCATATATATCTTTCTCACCACCAGCATTTTGCAAGTAAAAATTAGACATTTTGAAAATTTACAACAGTGCCCCTGTCAATTTCAGCAATCTGACAACAGTGCCTCAATATCTATCAGAAACATAAAAAATTTACAAAAAATATTGAAACATCAGCCGATTACGTGAACTAAACCAACTTTTTTTATATGATTATGCAGCTTGTTCGTCAGTCGCTGTACATCCATATCAGGCTGTCGTTTTGGTTTTACAATCCTAACCGTCCTAAGGTACTCCCGCTTGAATAATACCATCTTTACTCTTTTCCAATACCTTGCTTAGCTCTTCTTTCGGTTGACATTTCTCAAGCTTCCATATTTGTAAAAGAAATTAAATTAGACCATAAAAAAAAAATAAAAAAATAAAAACTGAGAGAGAGAGGAAGGGAGGAGCCGAGGAGATGAGATATTACTTGGTATGGGTGTAAACTGAGAATCTCTAGAGAAGGAGAGTGGTTGAGAATATGAACTATAAAATCAATATCGTCTATCAATCCCCTGTAGCTAATATCTAGCTGCTTCAAGTTCATAAAGGTTCCACACTGAGAAATCTCTTTCTCCAGTTTTGTCTGTCATGTTTTTTATAACACAGATTGTCACTTAATTAAGAAACCAACATGGTTAGTAACCAATAAAATTTTCTTTAAAATAGTAAGAGAAAGTATACCTTGAACTTAGTACCCCACAGACCAAAATTTAGATGCTTCACATTGGAAATACTTCTCAATAGGTTTGGATCACCATGGATCTTGTCCAGATCCATATAAATCTTAGCGAACTCGAGGGATTGCAAATTGCAAAGTGCAAACCTTGCACTTTCATCGTATGACTCAATGATAAGATCACATAGACGGGAACAAGAAATTTTTATTGTTTTTGAGTGAGAGCATTTGTCAATAGTTAACTTCTTCAACACTTCAGATGAAATTTCTGATATATCCAGATCACAAAGAGTAAGAACAATGGTCTGAATGACCCTATGTTCTGAGCAGATATTTTGCACCAACGGATCATCTAAAGCTATCCCCGTCAAGATCAGAGTCTTCAATGTGGGTAAATTGAAGGCTTCTGGTTTTATTTTATAGAAAGCCGGCTGACCATCTGTGACGATTACAGCTAATTCAAACTGTTCAATGCTTGGGCATGATAATATTTCATCCGGGACGTACAATCTGTGCAATGAACGTCTAGCAATATCAATACAGATGACTCTAGGTTGGTGAGGCACAAATTTGTTAAGAAACCCAAGAGAAATTTCGTCTGAATCAAGGTTTTCGAAATGGTTCTTGAATTCGAGCTTATCCAGACGTGATTCTGCCTCTCGATGTGCCAACAAGCGATACAAAAAACGCTTGAAATTTTTCTCTCCCTCTTGAACTTGTTCTTCATAGTCTAACCAGCCACTTATTTCTACCCAGTCAGCTATATCAAATTTTAAAACTGGAAGAAAAGCCCATGCATTTTTCCATTGTCTCGACAGGATGCATGTTTGAACTGCCCCTATAACACTCATCAAGGACAAGGTATGGGTAATCAATTCATCAGGGAGGGTGCAAAAACGATCCATGCTGTAATTCTCCTTCAACGTTCCAAATGAAAATCCCAATTCAAATGAACTCCTCTCTGTTAAAACAAACAAACAAAAAAAGACAAGGAAGAGGAGTTCAAAGAAATGAAACTAATGTATACCAAGAATGTTTAAAGAAGGTTCAAGAAACAGGTATGTACCAATTGCTGATACTGGAGTTAGATTCTCACGAGAGAGGAAGCTTTGGGTGTTGCCTTCCCTTCAATGGAGAACAGAGCAAACTGGTGGTGGTCTATGGAGCTTCAAGTCGAACGGAGGGAGGGAAGTATGAACAGAGTAGACAAGAAGAAGAATTTTGAAAGGTCTGAATATGGGTCCAATATCAGTGATTAACTGGTTCTTTCGTTTTCTACGAATTGGGCTGGTGTAATGGCCTAATGGGCTTTTTCCTCCTCTCTGTCGCTCGCTGTCATGTCCGAATTCGTATCCTCTGAGATATCTCAAACTTTGCGTGACATTATGGAAAATCGCAACCGTTTAAATACGTTCTGTACGAATCTCAAAGCAAAAATAATACGGACCCCTACATCACCCCCGAATAGGCACCGAACACGTCGGTCACGCAAAAGTTGAGATATCTCAGAGGTTACGCACTCGTCATGTCCCGGGTCACGATGGACCCGGTTTGGATTCGATTTTGACCCAGTCAAAGGGTCTATTGGAGGAGACGATGAATGCTACTCGGTCAGAGAGAAACGGACGGGCAGAAATCATTTTAATCGTAGTGTCACTGCAGAAGGGTCCCACCAACTAAACAACTGCCCAGAGCCGTTGGAGTTGTACGAACAGCTGAGTTGGCATCTGACGTGGGAGGAAAAGTGGCACACCGTAGTTCATTAGGAAAATCCACTCAATCATTTCCTTTAATTCTTTCGCTGATAGTTTTCCCTATATAAATGCTATGTTTGTAACCAGATGGATTAAGTAATCATATGAGAAATTTAGTACTTTACCATTTCGTTTTTCTTACTGTTCTTCATGTCCGTTATTTAATTTCTTAAATTTTCATCAACTGGGTTATTCTTTTGTGAAATTGCTGCTTCCCTGAGCTTCGTGAGGTCAAGAATTCACACTATCTCCCTCTCAATTGAGCTATTAATCGCCATGTATTGGAAGATAACCACGGAGCCACGACCACCATCATAGGCACACGCCCAAAGAGGAAGATCGGTCACTGTCAGGTTAATATTCGAGATGGGAGCAATGTCCAGCCAAACAAGAAATTTGATATAAGAGTGTTAAATTGTTGATTTATTTTGCTTAAGGCTTAGTGAAGAGTGTTAAATTTTCCCCTTCTGTTAGCCACAAGGCAAAATTAATCCTCATTATTTAAGCTAGACTTTTACCAGATTCGAAGTTATCAAATTATAATATAAATCAGTCTTAGTGATTTATATGTCAAGAGTAATAGATTGAAAATCAATTCATAAAGAAAAAAATTCCTTGATTACTATAGTATTGAACATGCTCTGGAATCTGAAAAATAGAAGGCTTTCGATTTGGGTGAAATTTGCAGAGATTGAAGGAGTTGAGTGCAAAACAGCTATCCTTAGAAGGAATGATGCTTAGGCTAAGTGTCAAAGCTGGGGGTTGTTCTGGATCTCAATATTCTTTTGCTCTTGACAATAATAAAAGTACAGATGACAGGTAATGGCAACTGTTCGCATTTTCATTTCATTGCATATGCTCTGTAGTCAAACTAATATATTGTTCGTTTTTTCCATAACTTACAATCAGTATAAACTAAAAGGGAAAATGTTTCACGCTTTTCAGAAGTATGTAAAAACTAACATATGTTGAACGTCAATGATAAAAAAATGGTAAGATGAGTCTTCCAGAAAAATATCAACTTGCTGCTTTTTTGGATTCATTTGGGGATTTGGTACTGTTGAAATTTCAAGCTGCACGTAGCATAGGAGGCACACCGGATCCAGAAGGGTGAAATCATGAAAGAAATATCAACAAATATTATATTTCCTTATTTGTATTTCCTTTCATGTAACGCTGCTATATTTCCTTTCATAATTAGATAGGGTATCAAGGTGTAATAGGCAGCATATTTTATTTTCTTATTTTCCTAATTAATGCGCTGATAGCAATCAAGCATTCTTGACAGCTTTATAAGGAACCGAGTGTGGTTCATGAAATATATCAATTCTGTAACTTACAAAATTATGATGAAATAAAGAAAAGGGAGTGTTGTGTTCTTTAATTTTTAATTTTTTGACATGGTATCAGAGCTCAGGTTGTAACCTGTTGATATAGTTAGGAGAATCAGAGTCCTTCTTGTCCCCTCTCTGTTCTCCATACTATATTGATCTAAGGTGTTACGCTTCAGAGCGAAACCGATCCAAAAAAAAAAATTAGAAAGGAATTTGTGTTCCTTTTAATAGTTAAATGGCGGAATCGAGTGAGACTGCCATTACATCAAATGATGCTACCCTTACAAAGTCCCTCCTTGAAAAACTGACTGAACTTGTTCTACTACAGAGAACCGCTGTACAACAACCACCTATACACCATGCTCCTGCAATAGAAGGCACACTACATCCCAGCCCAATCTCGATCAAGTTAGATGGATCCAACTATGCGTTATGGTCTCAAGCAGCTGAAATGTTTGTCAAAGGGCGTGACAAATTGAAGCACATAAAAGGTGAATTTAACCCACCACAACCTGGTACCCCGGGGCATCCAAAGTGGGACATCAATGACTCGGTAGTCAAAGGATGGTTGCTCAACTCTCTAGATGAAAAGCTGTTCGCAAACTTCATTCGATATCCGACTGCGAGAGACGTATGGGACGCTATAGCAACCACCTTCTATGATGGTAATGACACCGCTCAGGTATTTGATCTCAACAAAAGGGTAACTCGACTGAAACAGTCTGGTAGGGCAATTGAGGTGTATTACAATGAATTAATGACTTTGTGGCGTGAAATTGATTTTCGCCGACCTAACCCAATGATTCATATAGAAGATATTGAAAAATTTAATAATTTATTCAAGAAACTCGGGTGTATACCTTCTTAGATGGTCTTGATGACCGTCTAGACAATGTGAGAGCAGATGTTTTGCAGATGATTCCTTTCCCCATGGTAGAGCAAGCTTACGCTCGGGTATGAAGGGAGGCAACCCGGCAGGGAATCATGATGAAAGAAGAGATAACTCACGAGTCAATGGTAATGATGTCAAAAGGGTATAGACAACCATCGGTAAATCTCTCTCTCAACAAAAATTCTTCATTTCCAGATAAATCAAAGTTGAAATGTACTTATTGTGGAGGAATGAGGCATGTTAGAGAGAATTGTTTCAAATTAACTGGTAAATACCCTGACTGGTGGAAAGATCCAAAGAATAAGGCTTCATCAAAAGGTTGGGCCAATTCCATAAATTCTAAAGAAGCCCTTGCTGACCCCAACCTATTAAATTCGGGTTATGTCCAGTATGCAACCATCAACCTGAGCAAAGGGGCTATGGAGCATGGGTCCAATTCGGATCTAGGTTCAACCCAGTGTGTGACTGCAAACAGTTCTGAAAATCTTCAATTGGCTTCTAATGCTGAAAATTTTGGTAAGCAAACCGGTCAAGGTAATCTTTCTAACTCAAGTTGCAATTTAAATTTACAAAGATGGGTAATTGACTCAGGAGCTACTAATCACATGACTTATGCTAATAGTGATCTTATAAATCTGAAAAACCCTCGAAGAAATGGTATATTAAATGTAAATGGAATAGCCTATCCGGTACAAGGAGCCGGAGATGTGACATTTTCAGAATCTTTAACCCTTAAAAATACCTTGTTGGTACCATCATTAGCTACAAAATTGGTATCGGTAGGTCAATTAACTGAAGAACTAAAATGTGTTGTACTTATGTTTCCCGACTACTGTATTGTGCAGGATATCCTCACCAAGGAGATCATTGGCCGTGGTATTAAGCGAGACGGATTGTATTACTTGAAAGATCCGAAGATTGGAAAGACATGTATGGCAAGGGAGGATTCGATGAAATTGAGAGACAAGGTTTGGTTATGGCACAAGAGGTTGGGACACCCCTCGTTTGGGTATATGAGAAAGCTTTCCCCTCATTTATTTTTAGGTTTGAATAATGAAGAATTTAATTGTGAGACTTGTGTTAAGGCAAAAAGCCATTGTACAATTTATCCGAATAGTTTAAGTAAAAGCTCATCTCCTTTTGATTTGATTCATACCGATGTGTGGGGTCCTTCTCCAATTGTCTCTAAATCTGGATGTAGATGGTTCATTCTTTTTACAGATGACTTTAGCCGTATGACATGGATATATTTACTTAAAAACAAAGATGAAGTCCCGGTAGTTTTTCAAAATTATTATAAAATGGTAAAAACCCAATTTGAAAGGAAAATAAAGGTTGTAAGAAGTGACAATGGAACTGAATATGTGAACAATAAATTACAAGAATTCTTTAAGGAGAAAGGAATTTTACATGAAACCTCGTGTGTCAGGACACCTCAACATAATGGAGTAGCAGAACGGAAAAATAGACACATTCTTGAAACAGCACGGTCTATTTTATTTGAAAATCATGTACCCCCGGTTTTCTGGGATAATGCAGTTTCCTTTTCGGTCTACCTAATAAATCGAACTCCAACAAAAATAAACCATTTCAAAACCCCGTTACAAATTCTTTCCTCCAAAACTACTATTCTGTCAATTCTAATCTTACCACCAAAAATCTTTGGGTGCATAGCCTATGTCCATGTTCAAAAGAAATTTCGATCAAAATTAGAACCATGTGCCGAAAAATGTGTATTTTTGGGTTTTGGAGTACATCAAAAGGGATACAAATGTTACAATCCTACCACACGAAAATTTTATACAACCATGGATGTTACATTTTTAGAACATGAGGCATTTTTTAAAAACCAAGTTTCGGCTCAGGGGGAGAATACATGTGAACCGAACTTGAACTTGATGTGTGAACAAAATTTTAATTTTCTTAGCCATCAAATTGAAAGGGATTTATTACCCAATCAGCTGCTGCCTAATAATCTTAACCCACCCTACGAAAAATCAAATTTGTCTCCAAGTCAAACAAGCCAAGAATCAAATTTGCCTAATATGCCTCCAAGTCAAACAAGGCAAGAATCACAATTGCCTAATATGCCGCTGCTGCCAAGATCCGAATCAAATTTATTTGATTTGCCTAATATGCCACAAGATATCTTGGCCCAGAATACTATTTCCGAAATTGAAGTCCATAATTTTATTGAGACAAGCAATAGTGATCAAAATGTTGAAGTCATAAGAGCTGAAGAATCAAGCTTGCCTCAGCTGGACCAGCCTCTTGACACAGTAATACAATCCGACTCTCAACCACGAGGGCCATGTTCTCCTGAGGATAATTCAATGGTAAGTTCTCTTGAGACTTGTCCTAAATTGCCACCTGAATGAACCGTGGAAAACCACCAAAACGGTATGTTCCTGAAGATGGAACAAGTAAAGAAATAAGATATCCAATTGCCAACTATACCACAGTAGAAAAATTACCAAAGCCATTAAAAGATTTTTCAAATCAGATATCTTCTGTAATTGTACCAAATAGTGTGGAAGAAGCTCTTAAAGATCCAAAATGGGTAGAGGCAATGGAAGTTGAAATGAATGCTTTAAAAAATTCTGGTACGTGGAAATTAGTTGAATTACCAAAAGGGAAGAAAACTGTTGGGTGTAAGTGGGTTTTTCGGTGAAATACAATGCAGAAGGAAAAATAGAGAGATATAAAGCCCGATTAGTGGCAAAAGGGTACACACAAACGTATGGGATTGATTTTCAAGAAACTTTTTCACCAGTTGCTAAACTAAACACGATCTGAGTTCTTTTATCTCTTGCAGCAAATCTTGATTGGCCGTTACACCAGTTTGATGTAAAGAATGTATTCTTACATGGAGATCTGGAAGAAGAAATTTACATGGATGTTCCACCCGGATACCAACACTCAGAGTCAATCGAAAAGGTGTGTAAACTAGAGAAGGCTTTGTATGGATTAAAGCAGTCACCAAGAGCATGGTTCGGCAGATTTTGTAAAGCAATGAAAGATTTTGGCTATACTCAAGGTAACTTAGATCACACCATGTTTTTTAAGAGAAATCAAGGAAAAATAACAGTTTTAATCATATACGTGGATGATATGATTATTACTGGTAATGACCATACAGAAATTAGTCTGTTAGAGAAACAGTTGTCAAAGGAATTTGAAATGAAGAATTTGGGTGGGTTAAAATATTTCCTTGGAATTGAGGTCTCCCAGAATAAGAATGGAATCTTTCTATCTCAAAGAAAGTATATCCTTGATTTGTTGACTGAAGTAGGCATGCTTGAATGCAAACCCGCAGATACACCAATGATACAAAATGTGAAGTTAGGCATAGACCCGAATCAAAGCCCAACAAATAAAGAAACATACCAAAGGTTAGTGGGAAAGCTAATTTACCTGTCTCATACTAGACCTGACATAGCTTATGCAGTGAGTTGTGTTAGTCAATTCATGCATGCTCCAAGTGAAGAGCATATGGAGGCTGTCTTAAGAATCCTTAGGTACCTAAAGGGAGCACCTGGACGAGGCATTAAGTTTGAGAAACATGGACATCTCAACGTCGAAGGGTACACAGATGCTGACTGGGCTGGGAGTATAACTGATCGAAGATCTACATCTGGATACTTCACATTCGTTGGTGGAAATCTTGTCACCTGGAGAAGTAAGAAGCAGAATGTGGTAACCTTGTCAAGTGCCGAAGCAGAATTCAGAGGTATGACAAAAGGAATATGTGAACTTATGTGGCTAAAGAGATTGCTAAATGAACTCGGGTATGGACCAACTAACGAGATGAAATTATTTTGTGATAACAAGGCTGCTATAGATATATCTCATAATCCTGTGCAGCATGACAGAACCAAACACATTGAGGTGGATAGACACTTCATCAAGGAGAATCTCGATTCAAAGATTATCTCAATGCCGTTTGTGAGATCAAATGAACAGCTAGCTGACATGCTGACAAAAGCTGTATCAAGCAATGCATTTTACAATTCCCTGGATAAACTAGGAATGACAGATATCTTCGTGCCGACTTGAGGGGGAGTGTTGAAATTTCAAGCTGCACGTAGCATAGGTGGCACACCGGATCCAGAAGGGTGAAATCATGAAAGAAATATCAACAAATATCTCTGAATATCAACAAATTTATATTTCCTTATTTGTATTTCCTTTCATGTAACGCTGCTATATTTCCTTTCATAATTAGATAGGGTATCAAGGTGTAATAGGCAGCATATTTTATTTTCTTATTTTCCTAATTAATGCGCTGATAGCAATCAAGCATTCTTGACAGCTTTATAAGGAACCGAGTGTGGTTCATGAAAGATATCAATTCTGTAACTTACAAAATTATGATGAAATAAAGAAAAGGGAGGGTTGGAGGGAGTGTTGTGTTCTTTAATTTTTAATTTCTGACACTACCTGAATTAACCATACTTCTAATCTTCTTCTAAAGGTTCGATTATTGTGGAACACATTGGTCTCAGAAAATAGTGGTAACATGACAAATCCTATTACAATGTGACTCTACCAGTTGGTAGCACTCTTCTATTTTTTTTTATGATGTACTGAGACAAAAACAACTGGAAATTTTAGTTTAAATGGGGCCTAAACTTTAACTACTTGACTTCAGTGACAAACTACAAAGGAAGAATTTATTACCTACACATGGAAAACATTTCTTATACATATAATATTCGCAAATCTATGATCTTAATGATTTCCTCTTCACTTCCCATTAGATAAGTAATAAGTAGGGATGACAGGATTTGAACCTGCGAAACAAATGCGCTACCAAGCTGCGGTACACCCCTTTTCGAACTTGCCATACAGTGTCATTTTACAAAATCCTCATCTTATTTTCCATGTATATGATCATTTTCTTATCTATATATATCAGAGTTTCTTGCTTGGTTTGGTTTTCAATGTTGCTGATGAAGTCAATTACGAAGTTG